>VZRR01009510.1:156239-371019 GCA_013398015.1 Oreocharis arfaki
CGCCCCGCCCCTGCTCGCCCCGCCGCGCAGGCGCGCGGCCGCCCCACCGGCGCCTGTGCTGGGGCGGGCAGCGCGGCGTTGCCCTCGGAGGCCGCAGCGGCGGTCGGGGGAGCTGCGATGGGGCTGCTGTCAGCTGGAGGGGACACGTGAGAGATGACACTGTTTCTGTGTCTCCTTCCTCACCAAATCACCGAATCGAGTAGGTTGGAAAAGACCTCTGAGATCGAGTCCAACCTATGACCGCACACCACCTTGTCAACTGGACCCTGGCACTGAGTGCCATGGCTAGTCTTTCCTTAAACACCTCCAGGGACGGTGACTCCACCGTCTCCCTGGGCAGCCCATTGCAGTCCAGCCCATTCCCACTGTCGTCTCTCATCTCTCCACCACAGCTTTCTCTGCGCCCCCGAGCGGGAGCGGGACCACCACAGGAGCCTGTGTCCCGAGAAGACTTGGCTCGCCTTCCTGGCCACTCGCTCCTTCCTCCTCGCCCACCTCCAGCTGCCGCCCCCCGCCCGCTGCAGCTCTGCTGTGCCCTGGGCGCACCAGGCCACTGCAGCCCCTTTCTCCTCCTCCCTCCTTGGCATCCCCCCGTTTCCCTTCTGCTGCTGCCGCACCCTCAGCCCAAGCCTGGATGCCCCAGCCAGGCTGGAGCCTGTGTGGGAAAAAAGTATTTAATCTCATCGAGAATCCAGTCTAAGTCTGAGAGGCTGAGGCACAGAAGGCGCCCATAACACGCTGTCTGGAAGACTGAAGAAAACAGGAAGTTACAAGTAGTTTTACCGGGTTGTTTGTATCCATGGCTCTGTTTTTCAGGAACAGGGAAGCATATTTTCAGCCTGCTACAGTTAAGTTTGAGCTGCAAACTGCACTCACGTCCCCGGTTTTTCAGGCTAGCCTGCCTAGATCATTGCTCAAGGCGTTAGAAGAAATGTTCTGTGGAACGAGACTTGTAAAAAAAGGCTTTCTTAGATAGCTGTGAGGTCCTAAAGAGACAGCTGCTTTAGTCCATCTCTCCCTGCTTCAGTTTAACCATACATAAATCTGTGTCATTTAACTCTATCATTCTTCACTGTGAAATCCACACTTTCTGTAATAGTACCCTATATACCATGTTTTCTTTTGGATCTGTTCTAAACACGGAGACGCAAAGATCAATTTTATAAGTCCCAAAATAGCATCCCATGGTTTTTCTTATTGTGTTAAAAGGCTTAAGACACTAAGGTATGTCCTGCCCAGCTACCTCCAGCCGGAAGTCTGAAAGACTCACCTTTTCACATTGTGGCTCAAACTCCCCAGGGCAGCAATGTTTTAACATCTCTTTCTGTTCTGACCAATAACAACGGGCTTTGCATCAAGTGAACGTAACTGGAGCACTGCAGGAAATACAGATGTTAGTGGACTGCAGAATTATTTACTTGGGAAATAAAAAAGGAGGGAAACCGTGACACTGGTAACTTGTGGCTGAGCAGCACCAAGCATGGTTCTTCTCGCCTTCATAGGAACATGGCTCATGAAAATTTCCATGAACCCTTTTTTTCAAAGCACTTTGACAAAGGACCTAAGAACCAAAAGATGTTATCAAAATGGGATACCTGTCTAGAAGATATGATTGCAAAATGTAGGTAGGTTTATCAATTGGCTGTTCACTGTTGTTTAACTCTCTTTTCTACATCCGAAGTTAGGATGATCAGACAAAAAAAGCCACAAGTTCTGCTTACAGTTTCCTTCAGCTGGTAGCATTTGTACTTCCTTTTCACAGAAAATCTCATTGCCTCCAATATGCATGTTGCCCAGTTGCCAGTTTTTAAACCAGGATAAGGGAATTGTCTTCAATATTGTGTGTAATTTGTCATAGAGTAAAGGCCAATTCTCATCAGTTCTAGAATTTCCATTTCCCTCCTTTACTGTCGTGTACCTGTAGCTGAAGTTTGTTTTGTTTTTTTTTTTTTTTGCCAGAAGGGGTTACCAGACTGGGTTAAGACTGAGCTTGGGATATCCCTTGGATATCCCTTGGATATATCTGCTTAAAGATCTGTTTGTTTCTTTGGTAACCAATCTCCTCCCTCTGGCTTTCACAAACCCTAATACTAGCCCGTGCCCAGCTGGCAAATCCATTCCAATGGTACTTGAATGAGGCATGCTTGGCTAATTCTATCCAACAGATTAAAATACTCTGTCAGGCCAAGAAGTCGTCATACCTGAAAACGATTCACAACAGAGCACAGGATCAGCAGCATTATCTGTAAAGACCCAAATAACCTTTCTGTTTTGAATCACTGAAATGGACAGCTCTGATGGTTCATTATGCCTTGTGGGTGCTATTTGGTGGTATGCTGAGAACACAAAAATTACTGTGAGAAAATAAACATTTTAGCTTGAATTTAACAAAATCTTCAAATTAAAAATGAAAGATACAGAAAAAGAAGGTGAATGGGAGGATGAGGAATGAGAGTGGAAAGATGATTGGGAAGATCAAAGCTTTTAATCTTCCTTTGTTTTGCCTTAGCTGATTCATATGAGGATCTTCAAAGACAGCTTTTAAAGGAAATGAGAAAATTACTTACCAAAGTAGTATAAAGCTTTCTGTTCTATCTCGTGTTCAAAGTTTTCAGTTATTATCTTTAAGAAGAAAGGAACTGAGAAGAAATACCTGAGTGATATCCGTTGTGAGCTTGGATCGTTGAACATTTTAATTTTAGACAACGTTTATTCTATGTTTTCACTATCTGGGATTATGGAAACAGTAAACTATGCTTGCAGCTGCAGAACCAGTGTATTTAGGCAACTTTATTTATTATAGAAGAACTTTCTTTTTAAGATTGGTACATTCATACCACAGACAAATATTTTTTAACGAAGAAAATTATCATCTTTGATGAATTGAATTTGGCATGAATTAGTGTCACTGTTTACCAGCAGGGCGCAGATATAATTGTTGATCAATCTAAATCTGGCTGATTGCAATCAATAGAAAAGAGAAAAAATAAATTCTGACTCAAGCTGAGGAATCAGCCTGACATAGAACAAAATGTTTTCTTTGAAACCATTGCCCTCTGGAGGGGAAATGAAAAATCACCAAAGGATCAGGTAAAAATTCCTTTTTATGTCACTATTTAACTGAATTTATGCTTTACAATCCATGAACGGTTCTATGACAGATGCAAAAAAGCAATGGTGTCAGAAGAGCCACACTGGCCACAGTGCTTATGTCAGTGGGTTGGAGAAGTAATCCCCATCTGTCTGCCCCATAACTCTCCTCCTTTTTATCTCTAAACTCTTTATCTCTAAACTCACCTAGCATCAATTCTACAGCAGATGTACTTTCTCTTCTAACTCCATCTTGGATCCCTTCCAAGCTGGTGTCATCCCTCTCTATTTGCCAAAAATATTTTTTTATGCAATCCCTAAAGCATTCTTGTCTGCCTGATGCCAGACTCTGTATTCCATCCTCTTTCTTGACCTTTCTGTTCTTTGTTTGTCTGGTTAGTTCTTTTATTATCTTGATTACCCTTTTCTTCTTGATCTTTTATTCTTGCACAGCTTTGAGAAATTGTGTACTCTTCTTTTTATCTCTCTACTTTCATGTCTGACATCTATTTAAATAGACTTTTTCCTCCTGTCTCTGAGAACTTCACAGGGATTTTTCCCTTGGCCTTTAGATATTGATAGCTTATATCTTGGATAATCACATTTAAATGTCACCTGTAACTGAATATGAGTGAAAGTGAGCTCCTGCCTGCTCAGACTTTGCCTATATATTCTCCCTGTCTTGCTGGGGAAATGACAGCATCTCTCAGCAAACTTTCCAGTCTGATTTACAGCAATCTGATATCTCCTGACTGCAAATATGATGATTGTTTTAACTCTAAGTAGGACACATACCCCAGCCATCTGAAAGAATGTAACAGCAGCACTAGTCTACCTGTAGGGCTGGTTGCATTCAGCATCTAATGTTTTGAAGAAGAGTGTAAAACACAAAAGTCCATAAGCCAAATTCTGCATTAAGCAAGAGGGAAAAAAAAAAAAAAAAGAATTCTTGGTCTCCATAACCCCGCAACAGAGACCCTGAATTTTGAAATTAATACAGGAATTCAGTTTCATTTCAACATTTTTCATTGCTCAGGACAGCAAATACCAAGGATTCAAACGCAGTTATGTTTTTCTCCTTGGTAGCATCTAGATTTTTTCCTTATTTCCTATTCAGTAACTTCATTCTGCATTCACCTTCATCTTGGTAGTCAAAACATCTTCCTCTCTGGTATCTAGTGTCCTCTGCCACTCCTTACAATCCTTCAGAAATTGTACCACTCCAAGTAAGGTCATAATATTTATGAGTAGGGTCATAAACCCAGCAGAAGTTCAGCTGCAGAAAAAGGTTAATCTCCAGAAGAGATGTCTTCAGTCTGGGAGTACTACTCATCTCTCAGTGTGGGGTCTTAAGCCCAGAAATAGGAATGATTCCCAGAAGATGGGTGCTTCAAAAGCTGGAAGTGAGGTTGTTAGTGTAACAGTTTGGGGCACTATTTTTAATTAAAAAAAAAAAAAAAAGGTAATAAAAATTATCCTTCTTCTACTGTTTTCCCCTACTATGTTGTACTCAATTTAGAGATTATCTTATCGGTCTCTTTGTATCTGTTTGCTGATTCTTGTTTTTCCTCTATTTGTGAAGAAATAACAACCTATGAGATAGCTGAGAGACCTGTGAGAAAATAGGGGAAGAACCAACACAAGTTTCAACAGCTGATACCACCTAAGGAAAATGCTTAGGTGGTAAATCCTATTGAAATAGGAGGTTTGTTGTTTTTATTCTTCCCAGGTACAATTGTCTTCCCTGAAAGGCAGCATAGTAGTGCTAATTATGTTAAAGACAGGACCTTCCTATCTGATCATGCTGCAGTTTAAAGCTTGAGCTTTATATATTTATCACCCAAAAGTGTGACACTACAGTTCACATATTCTATAAACCTGAAAAGCAATAAATATTTCTCTTGAATGCAAACTAGATGTACAGTAAGACAGCTGTTAGATACTGTAAAACATACACAAACAACATCATGATTCTCCTTGTTCCCTTTTTCTAAGTTTTCACTGAAATAATCTTGCATGCTATACTTTATCTATGAGTCTTTTTTGGTATAGACTTTAGGTTTGTGCATCCCAGTATGATAACTGTCCCCTTCCTTAATTACTGACACAAGAAGATTTGTGGCTGATCTGTGCTGTACCTTTAACAATATGGATGTCTGAATTCAGCATGAGGCAGAATCACTTTCAAAATTGTTCTTTTTAAAACCTTTCCTTGAATATTCATCTGTTTTTTGAGCTTGCTTTCAGAAGATTATAAACAACATCTGGGGCAATTAACTACCAGCCAGCATGTCTGTTGTTCCCCAGCATTTGAATTGTCACTCAAAATCTGCTTTATTTGGATCCATGACTGTGTAAGTTTTGTTGCAAATATTCTGAAACTAAGACCAACCTTTTTTTTTTTTTCCTTGAGAACCATGCTCAGAAGAGTCCTTCTTACATTGTTTCATCACATGCATAGAGCTGGAGTTCATGACACAGAGCAAATTCAGGTATGGCACCCAGTCCCTTTGTAGAAGTCCATGCTGATCCCAATATAATGTCTTCCTTATAAAATGCCAACAGATTTCCTTCACTGTCTCAAACAATGGAGGCCTAGCTGCTTGATTTGTGATAGTGAATTGTGGAAGATAGCACCATGATATGCTTGTTGTATGTTATGGCATATTGTGTCAGATACCATAAGGAAAGCTGGTCTACTTAATACTTCTAAGAAGGCAATAGCAGCTACACAATCATGTTTAAGGAAGGAAAAACTTGTTTTGATACTAACAGAAAAATAATTTCCACATAACTACGTGGAGCTATATGGATGGTCTTCATCATCCTTGGATAAATCTATAAAATGCAGTGCCAATTCCATACCATTCTCATAAATCTGTGTCTTGCCAGAAAGTTGCAAAACTGTTTTGGAATATATTGCATGAATACTGCTCTGTTTTGCAATATTTCCTAGAAAGCATACTCAAAACCATTATGCTTGGTAGCTCCACTGCTTGCAGGTTCTTCAAAGACTGTCATTCTCCCAGCAGTAATTTTTCTTTCACAGGAGCTGATAGACAGTATTGGCTCGGTGAGCCAGCGCTGCATACCAGTCTACTGAATCAGCGCTGTATAAGACTGTTTTGGTATGTAACCCAGCAAGCATCCATGCTGAGTTATTTTTCTTTGCTCCAGGCACAGTAATTAAGAGGTATTTTTTACTGCATTTGCAATGCAGGCAATTCGTCCTTCTTCCCACTCTTGTAGTCCAGGAAACAAAATACTCTGACGTTGTTTATTCTTTACAGCATTGCCTGAAACCATTTTACATGGGATTCCAGTAAACTGAGGCTGAATAGTAGTTCCATTTGCATGGGGCAGCAGTCCTTTGCCACACCCTGCCTCTTCAGGGTCTGTCAGAGGGACAGTTTTAGTCAGCACAGGACATTCTCAGAGTGATCCTGGTTTGTACAGGTAAAGGACTATATCTACTGGTTCAATCAGTCAAGAGAAACACAATGCTCAAGAGTGGTTATTCTGGTTTTGCTTTGCCAAATTAGTGACTTCAGAGCAAATGTCATGAGCTTTGTGGTCACCTTTGTCTCATTCATCACAGGATAAAGTAGGTCTTTGTGGAAGTATTTCGTTAATTCTTCAGTCCTGGCTCATCAGCTTATCTTTGGTTATGACAAATGCTTGTAATTGAGGGCAAATACATTTACTTAACAACAATTCAGCTCAGAATTCAAAAGAGTATATCTCACTAATGTAATTTCTCATCTGAACAATCACTGTTCGCAAGATATGCTTGGCATTTGATCCCTATATTTTGATAGATTTAGAATTTTTCCTTAGGATAAGGTTATTTCTGATGGCCTTGTTGTTTGCATCCAGACAGGTTATTTGAATGCATATAAATGTATCATTGTAGGCAATGTGCAACGCTTCTCCAGACATGGTATTTAGCTTATGAAGGAGATATTCCTAATTAAATCTTTAATTTATTGTATTCTATTAGTATATGCAGTATATCTGGGTATGAAATCAGTCATAGCTATTACCTCCATGTCAGCAAAGTGATCGTTTCTGATTAATATAAACAACTTCATGTAAGAATATTCAAAATCTGTATAATGAATTTACCAATGTTGTACAATTTTCGTTTCATTTCTTCACTTCTAATGTGTAAGTTTATTGTGAAGACTGATGGTAGGCATCTGCACCCAGTCTGTGCATTGATGAGTATGAAAATACTGTCACTGATCTGTATTTTTGCAGCATTTTAAATTTGTTCCTGTTGAGTACAGCAGCGCTTCATAAATTTCATGTCATTTAAGTACTTACTTGAACAGAAGTACCTTGAGCAGAAAATATGCTGTTACAGCCATTTTCTCTGGGGCCACCTTGTCAGTAAGTGCTACTTTACTCTGTTGATAAACAGAATCCAGAATTATATTTTTTTCCCCCATGGAAAATAATGTTAGCATTTCCAGTTACACTGAATGCTATTTCACTCTTGTTCACAATATGGGTGCTATTTAGAATTTGAATTTGCCACTAGTTTCTTACAGCATTCTGGACTGGAATCTGATTACACATGAGCTGCCCTCGAAGAGTATTAAGTTAATTTGCACTCTTAAGGAACTTTAGGTTGGCATGTCTCTTCAGATATTGTGAATTATGTATGTCCTCTGTGCTCATTTGGAGGAAAGCATAGTGAGTCTTCCATCTCCTATGCTTTGCTGTGCTTGTGCAGAACTTTGGCTTCAAAACTTCAGTACGATACTGCACATGCTGTGAACTACACAGCGATGTCCCAGTGGCAGGTAGCAAGGGTAGCAGCAATTTAGTGTGCTCAGATGTTAAGTGATCCATAGTGCAGCATGTATGTTCTGTCAAAAATTCTTCTTGGTATTCCAGTAGGACAGCAATGTTCATAGTATCTAGATAATAGTAAGAGGAAGAACAATACCAAATCCTTATATAATGGTTCTCGTTAGTATTTTGGATTTTCGAGAGAGGTCTGTCTATCCTCAATCTACAAATGAAGAAGCTGAGGAACAAAAGGAAGAGTGATTTGCCCACATTTATAGAAGTTCACTGGCAGAAATAAAACCTGTGTTACTTGGGTTTTTTGCCCACTACATGATATTACTCTCTATCACTTGTCACCCTGCAATGTTCTTAAAGTTGGTTGCATGAGAGGCATGAAAGTCTAAGCCACAGTCAGGGCACTGTAATATTAATTCAAGTGCCTATTTCTTTGCCTTCTGCTGCAATCTGCAAATCCTCTCCCTAAAAACTGGTTGCAGTCACTAAACAAATGTAGATTCCACTGCAAAATAACTAAATTTATTTGTGCTTGTGCTAGTTTTGAACTAATACAGAGGAACACACAGTTTGTATTTCAGTAATACTTAATTGTACAATAGTGAGAGGTTATGAGTGGCGTTGAAGCCTGCAGTGAAATTTTTTCTTCCATGTGTACATTTTTTCTTTGTTCCAACTGCATCTGATATCCAGGATGCTTTGCTTTATTGTTTTATTTTTTTACTAGAAACTTTCATCTAGAATAGACTTAAAGCAGTCTGCTTGACTTACTGCCACTCTTGATTTCCTGAAAAGAGCTGCAGTAAGCATCAGGAAAACAGCACAATAAAGTAGAAAATGAAAGATAAAAAGAAGCACAAGGAATCAAAAGAGAGAATAGGACAGATAAGACGAACATAGACCAAGAGTCACAAAGGAATAAAGGTTGACCAGCAGGAACTGAACTTGCTTTTGGGGAAGTTTGCTAGAATTTGTGCTCTGTATTCCAAACCGGCCTTTTCCCAGTCTCTCCCCTGCTATTCTCCTTCAGTCACTCCTACAAGCTGTCTCACCTACTCTACTCACAGCAAAAATCATTATTAGTCATTACAGAACACCTGCGAGGTATAAAAAGCCTCTTTGTGGCTGATATGAGTTGACCTGATATTGTCATACTTCTCAGCTGCCTGGGTGTGTGCAAAGGTCATTATTTATTCTTTACCGAAAGCTGATCAGAGGGTTGAGAAGACAACAGAGTCTGCAGCTCTAAGAAAACCCAGGAAGAACACACTCTGACTTTATCTCTATATGGCAAATTTGGGAATTGATAGTGGAATGCAGACTGGGAGATAACATGGCAAGAAATTTAATGAAAAGAAGGGACACAATTGCACAGGAGGAGAAATACATATTTGGAGAGAGGTACTATTTATAAAGAGAAAGAAGTGCAGAGGCGAGTTGAAGGATTGTGGGAAGTGAGAAAAATAGTAATCTAGAGCCAGAGAAAATGAATGGGAAAATTGATCAGAGGAAAAGCAGAAAAACTGTGAGCATCTGTGGAGAAGGAACAGAGAGAGAGAAAGAAGTGAAGATGGTAACAGAAGGAAAACAATGGGAAATACATCAGCTTTTTTTCCTTCCTTATAGAAAATATAGTGCAAAACTGTTACTGCAAAATTAGTCTCTAAAATTGTTTATGTAAGACAGAAAATGGAGACAAAACTCTCAAGGAGAAGTGATTGAAATAAATAGGCAGGTCCCCTTCCCTCAATGCAACAAATCCAGATGCTGGGTTTGTCAAGACAGGCTTTTTTTGTCTGAATGATACTGTGGTGGTATGTGTGTAGTAGGAAAATATATTAAGCATTTCTATTCTAATTGCTTTACTGCTTCTCGTATTACAGCCTTCACAATAAAATCACAAGAAATACAGTATTGTAGCACTAAGTACCAGTAAAATATAACTTAGTGTTTTGGCACTATATGTATGTCACTGATTATTTTAAAATGCAGGAAATTAATTTGAAATGAGAGTTTAATTAATCTAGTGCAGAAATTTGTTAATGCTGATTAAATAATATGTTATTATTAGTCTCCGTTTCATGTGGAGTGCTGGAATAAGTTCTTGAGCATGTACTAACGTATCTCCTCATAGCCCATTCCTCTCTGACAGTACCCCCATTTCTAAATGAATGGCTGTTATGAGATGAGGTGAGTGAAAAAGAACATAGCAATGGAAAATTAAAAATTATTCATGTAGCAAAGTGTTTGTAGAGAGAGAAGAAACACGCTCTTCAGACAGATAGATGTGGGGATGAAAAGGTGTGAGCACACTGAAAAATTGAGAAAGCATTAAATGAGAACACATCATAAACTGAAGTACTTTTCCTCCAGGTCATACAGATCATTTTAGGATCACCAGCTGGCAATTAGGACAATGAGCTGCATGAAGGTCACTGTCCAGCTATAAGGAGGACCACACAGTAACAGTATGTGCACAAAAACCAGGGTTGATTGAATGAGAGCTCATTCAAACTTCCATGACTTAGCAAAATGGAGAGGTGTGTGAAGGAAGATCATTAAAGCTTTTGTTCAAGAGTCTGATTCAGTCACGTGCAAAATGATGATGAGTTTAGACATAAATTAAGGGGCATCAATAAGCTAAGTGGCTTCAGTTTTTTTCATTCCTTGGCAAGCATAGATAACAGTGTTTAATCACTGACAAGAAATGGAGAAATAGAAACAAAGGGAACTGTGAACATTAATGAAGGCTTTCTTTAGGTGCCTACTTGTTCTAGATGGATTTTCTGTAGAGATTTGTGCAGAAATGCAGGATGTCAGAAAGGCTGCTTATGCTAATCCTAACAGGACTTCGTCGAGAGTGCTTCAAAACAGGTTCACATTCTGCTTGAAACATGAGTTTGGACCTTATGCTTGAGGACACTGCAGACATGCTATCTGGAGGTAAATTCAAGCTCAGACATGCGGTTTTGGAAAGCCTTACATCACACTGGAAGAGGAGGTATGAACCAACATTATCTCTTTGAACTGGCATAATTCTGCAACTTCCTCAACCTTCCCAACATACTGTATTTTATTTATTTTGCAGTGGAATTGCAATGGCTGCCATCCACCAAACAAGTCTAACTGCAAGGCCTTTCTAGAAGAAACCTGCCACTGTGAACCCTAGAAGGTGAGATGTAATCGCAGCAGGGAATGAGCACAAGGTACCTTCTAATAATATGGCCATATGAGTGCTGATCTATTTGCAATGTGGATACAGGAAAATTTGTTCTGAAGAACTCTCAATTCGTGAAGTCTCAGCTTCTCTTGTCTATTATTAAATTAGGAATAGCAAGAGGGAAGTGAGTAAGTATCAGAAAAACTGTCATACCTGAAGTCTAATTTTTTTTTTCACTTTTTTGCGTTGTTGTATTTGACCTAAAAAAAGCAGAAAAAAGGATTATGCCTTTGCCAACAAACTCAGGAATGAGCCTTACCCTAGTAATGTCATTGTGTATCAGTATGAAATAGGTGCTATTTTAATCTCTTTTCTGTCTGCAGTAGAAACATGTATCAGTAAATGATGTAGTAAGCCTTGTTTTCAGGTGCAGGCACACTTAAGATATTTGAATGTTATAGACTGCCCTTATATATGACACATCTGAACCAAGCACACATCTGAACACATCACTTGATGAGTAGATGTTGCTTGAGAAGTGATTATAGTGGAGCCTTGTTCTTTGCTGTCATGCAGATGCTCATGTGAGTGACAGTTTTCATTTCCTTCTGCCATCTAACTTCTGCTTGCCTAGTTTGTGCAACACCGCCGACAAAAAATCTGCTCCTTTTCTGCACAAGCCGGAGTGCATATGGCAGTGCAGGAGATACAGAAAAGACAGATTTCTGGTGCCAGGACATATTGCTGATTTTGGGCAGAAAGGAAACGTTTGGTCTGCCTCATACTATATGATTCCTTCCTATACTGGGAGTCTAAATCAAAGCTGTTTGTATGCAGATCCTTCAGCGTTCAAGGAGACCACTGGCACTTCAGTCACTGAATATTCATGCACTTTTGCTTGATTGCCCATCTTTGTGAACCCAAAGGGTGGAACAGCCTTTCAAAAGCCCTGAACATCTATCTGAGAAACCAAAGTCTGGAAACTACAACCTGTATTCTACAGCTTCCTGATCCATTAAAGCATACAGAAAATCACAGTAACCCTGCAAATGTGTTGCAATAACATATTTTCTGAAGGCAGAAATATGACACATTTTATTTTTCAAGGTCAGCAGCAGAAATTAAGTATAGTAGATTAATTTTCCAGACATACATACCTAGTTTTCATGTTTTCTGTGCTTTTGCTCTTCTGGTTTGCTCCTGTTTGGAAACTGAGGTAAGATCTTTGCTCTCCGCCCGTCCAGATTTTGAGATCAGTCCCTGCTAAAATCCTTCCATCTTCTTCTTTCAAGTAGCTGAGATAGGGATACCTGTAAGTCTCCCGTGTGCAGAAAGCTTTCTGTCTAAACAGGAAGAGAACAGGGATGATGTAATAACACAAAAGAAAATCCTAACTTAAAACTCATCAGTAGGAAAGTCAATAGTAATTAACAGCTGACACTTTAGGCTATTGAAGCACTGCTGGAAGCATGACTGGAAAAAATAAGACATCTATTCTGCAAAGAAAAATAGAGACTCTAGTTCTGGATCTTGACTTTAGTATACTGAATCACTAGTGACATCAGCTGTACACGCAGGAACTGACATTCATGTCAGGTCAGCTTGTGTCCAGAAGTTGGTAAAGGATCTAGTCTTTGACAACAGGAGAGTGGTGGCTCTGTAGGTATAGTTGAAGCAGGAAAATATCAGCTAAGAAATTTTATAACTCCCATATTTACTTTCTCACAATCTTTGCATTCTTGTCTCTTCAATGTTTTTATTCTACTGTCTTATTATGTGAGAGTCCAATATTCCCAATCTTGCTACCAGCTTTCAGCTTCTGGTATATTTAGAAAAAGGTTTAAGAAGTATTTGTAGTTGTTTTCTATCTATATGAATGTGGGCAGCCTTGGCCAGAAATGATTACTGGAGTGGGGCCAAAAGGTATGTTTGAAATTTGTTTCTCCTAACTTTATGGTGTTAGTGCTGAGACAGAGCCAGTGCAAATATGAGCTCTGTAGAGGCCCAGGGAAGCTGTCTTTAGTCTTAGGGTCACAAGGTCTGTTAACAAAGTGACCCTTAGAAGAAGAAAAACAGTGTATGGAAATGGGAAATACATTCGTATTTCTTATTTAATCCTTCTTGGTGCTAACTCACCTGATAAGTTCCACATATTTCATGTGGTATGACTGCTGTGAGAATTTCCGGAAGTTTGTCATACTTTCTTCTGGGAACACAGGCATGCTGTCAGCATCACATTAGGCATTGGTGAACAGGGATTGACAGCACAGAGATCAGTGATCACACAGTTGGGTCAGTTGTGGACAAATTGGTTCTGCTTTTCAATGAACCTGAACAAAAAAAGCTCCATCAATGCTGACATTTGCCATATGATTTCTCAGAGAATACCCTACCAGTAGATTTCGTCGTTTTTTGGCTTGGTGGCCCTGGAGCTTTTCTGCTGGGTTGATTAGGAGAGAGGAGAATATGGAATAATGAAACGGGAATATGTGTAAATGAAAAGAAGGGAAAGAAGTTGAATAAGGATACAGGATGATTGGAAATCACTCTTCTTACGTAATTCAAAACGTTGGATATCTGATTACTGTGGTCAGAAACCTCTTGAGTACTATTATCATTAATATCTCCTAGTGTAAACATGATGGAAGAGACACTGTTCTGATTAATCACTGTCTTTGTAGCATTACTGTGATGTTAATGGGACTTGGTTATGAACCAGGATCCTTCTAGGTACTGTACTAAGACTGGAAAAATATCCCAGGTAATTTATGTGTAAGACATGACATTACAGAAAGAGAAAAATGAGAAAATACAAGAAGATAAGAATAAATTGATAAGTATAATCATGTGATTAAGTTGATAATCAGATCACATGTTATGTACCATTGTCAGGGCTTGGTTTTGACAGGCATCCTAGAAAAAGTGTGTCCTAAGAAGGAATTTGAGGGAGGACAGTGCATTAAATTCGTGGCTGTCTAGTAGAACCTCCTCCCAAATGTGAGACACAGTACGTAAAAAAGATCAAAGGCTACTTTTAAATTTTATTTTAATGTAAATGAATCAGTGATGGAGCTATTTTCTTGGGTTCATTGGTTAGGGCAACTGCCTTCTTTGTAGTAAATGACGTCTGATAAATAAAGCAGGCATAAATCATAAAGTACCCTGAAAAAGGAAACTCATAGCTCATTAACATTCTGCATGTATATCAACAATGCAAGATTCAATTAATCAAGGTAAGACCAAAGGATGTCATAATTATTACAAAGGGAGGTAGTGAAATCCTGTGAAAAACACAGTTGAGATACAGCATGTAAATAAAATGCACATATTTTAGACACACTGTGAATGCAGAATTGTAGGAGTGTAGGCTGTTGCTGGAGTCCTGCAGGGCTTTGGGCAGTGCTGGGTGACAGGCAGGGAGGGTAGTTATTCTGCCTGCGAGGGTAATAGAAGTTACAAGTGGTGAGAGATTGCCCAGGAAGGGCTGGCTTCGATTTTGACCAGGCTGAACTGACATTGGTGGCTAAAAACCTTAATGCAGTAGCACAGAACCATATTTTTTTTTATCTACAACAGCTCTAGTTGCTGCTACAGTAAAGAGTAGGGGCTGACAAAGGCGAGTGAAAACATCAATCTTTGTCCTTCTCAAATCTGCAGCATTGCTGTTGCTGAGTTTCTGAACTATTGCCTTTAAAGTGTGAGCAGGGTCAGTCTGAAGAGAAGGGAAATATATCCATATGTGTGTAGTAAACAAAGAACAATAATAGTGAGAATAAATGAACGAGGAGTACCTGTTGAGCTGAGAGAGAAAAAGAAAAATTGTAATAATTTTGGACAATTTTATCTTCAGCATGCTAAATGTTTTCAATTGAATGACTTTTTACCTGGACCAACTTGCTCTTGAACATGTGAGTAGAGGCAAAAAGAACATATTCTCCTCGTCCAAGAAGTCTCTGAATGTAACACATGATAGGCATCTGACTTGAACTGATGCTCTCAGAATCAAACTTGCTATTCATTTTGACTGTCTATAAAATTAAAGTAAATTTACAAGTTAAAGGTAATACAGATAAAAAGGCTTATATATTAAAAACCCCACCCCCTGATGCTTATAAAAAGAAACAAACATAATCCTTCCTGATAGGCTTTACTACACTATGAAAGACCTCTCCTCCCAAAACACACAGTTTTAAGAACACACGATCTTAAGTGCAAAAGGGAACTTTGTAAGACTTTCTATCAACTTTTGTCTCCTCTTTTACTATTCATTTAAGGAAAAATGGGCTGTGAACCGACAATCACTAGTTTGCACATGCTGTTCTAGACTTCAGTATATTCTTTTTGTTTATAACATGACAGTAATTTTATATATTTTTGGCACTGTTAAGACAATGCATTTTTTATTTATGTATTTTTTACATGAGTATAGTTACATACTTTGCAAATAAAAGTAGAAAGCCTTGGGTTGTTCTCAGTGTTCTCAGATGGCTTCTTTGGAGCTTTTGGATCACGTGTTTTTGTCAGACATCAAGAAGAGGATAGGACTTAGGCAATGTTCTGAAGTATAAATTCTCCAGCTACCATCAAGCTGACTTTTAACACAAAAGCTGTAGGATGAGTAATAGAATTAATTCTCCCAAAGAGGGGGAAAAACCCATTCAAAGCTAATAAAAAACTACAATTAATAACTCTTTATTAAACAGCTAATTTCTATTAACCTAAGTGATGGAATGCCACAGAGAATAGAAATACCCTGCCACTAGTCTTTTTAAAAACTAGGTGTAGACTTCTACTTCCCATTCATACCTTGTTTCAGTTAGGTCCATCCATTTCTTACACAGAGAATATGCTGAAGGAAAGAGAGGACACAAATGCCCTAGTCCTTTCTGCAGTGCCCACTGGATTTCTCCCACAGCTAGCAGCATCATCAGGCAGAGTCTTGATGATATGGTTTTCCTTGTTGAGTTTGAGTCATGATATGAAGAAAAGCGGTGCTTGAGTGCGTGTACACGAGGCAGCAAGTTTTGTCCAGCAGGGTGGTTTGGGAAAACTCAGCGCAATTAGTGCCGAGACCATGATACATCACACAGTTTGTGTTCTCACCAGGCCTGGCAGCAATTCCATTTCTTGGTTGCATCAGGGCAGAGAGGTAATAGGTAGCTTGGGCTCACCTGTAACATGAGGACATTAGGGCATGATAACATCAGAGATTTTTACATAGGTATTGTCCATGCAGTGCAGGTTGCCAGAGAAGAGTTGATCTGCTCCATGAGGGATAACAAGCTGGGAGCCAAGGATGACCTCAGCAGAGGCACTGCTTTGAACAGTCAAGGCACAGCTCTCCAGTCCTGCAGAATTCAAAGTGAACGATGGTAACAGGTTCTGCTGCAGGTACAGACGAGACAAGCTGCAGAAACAGATCTGGGGTCTGTCTTGAGACTCTTTCAGGAGTCCAGTTAGGAGTAGCAGGAGACAGAACTGTAATATATGTCCAAGGAAGTCCAAACAGGAGTCAGGGCTGGCAATAGATGCAGCTACATCCTCTCTCCAACAGGAGATAAGCTGGGGGCCAAGCTGGGGCTGAAATAGCTCCCAGCCCCATGGCAGAGCAAGTGAGGTAGAGATCCCAGGTGAGGCTGGTAAGAGTATTTAAGGCCTATTGGGGCACTCAGAGCCCTGGCCCAAGTGTTAATAAGCCAATTTAAAAGGGAGCTTGTATTCCTGTGTCTTGCCCTTGGTATATGGCGCCCATACAAACACAGACAGCACCAATGGCCTCATCCTTTTTCCCTTCCCTGCTGATCAGGATGGAGATCCATTAGTAGGAAATACAAACACGTATTCAGTGTGTATTCCATCAGCAGCTGAGCTCAGACAGTCTGTCCGGTATCTGGCCTCTGGATCCCACTCTTCCCAGCTGCTGGCATCTGGATATATTAGCCCCTGAGACTGCAACCCCACTCCTGTCCCACAAACACATAATCTCAGTGGTTTCTACAGGAGCTGGCTTTGGACACACAGTACACTTGACGAGCCTGTTTTATCCTTTTATCCCTTTATTTTCCTACATCTATTTCTCCTCAAGTCCCCTACACCCATTTCTTTTACCATGTTTTGTTCCTCTACTAAACATCCCACAAACCTTGTGCAATCCTAGAATACCTTTCCCCTTCATCCCCGGCAGAATGCATTGTGCAGTTCCAGGCAACTACCTCCCATGGTCTGAAAGGTGATTGTAAGAGCCCTCCCATCACCTCATGCTGATGGATCTTACACCTGGGTAGGAGCTGAGGCACTTCTGCAACAGCCCAGGGAGGAGCTCAGCCAGGGTGTCCCTATGAATCCTTATCTTGAGTTCCCGCCTGCCTTGTGTCCTCTTCTGTGTCAGCTGGTGATGGGCCTTTGATGGGCTGATGGCTGCTGTGATGGGCCTGGGAGAAGCTTGGGCAGGGTGTTATTTGGGTTTGCCCACCCACAATCCTCTTTGTGATCCTTAGTGTCTCTGCTTTTTATCCCACCCCTTAACAAAGGACTGTTTTCCTGATTTTTTTAAAAAATTGTTTTGGTTGTGTTTTCTGTTTTGTTTTTGTTGGTTGGGTTTTTTTTCTTTGTTTGCTTTTGTGTGTGGGGTTGTTTCATTTTGGTTTGGTTCTGGTTTTTCTTTTTGTTTTAATCTAGCCGTAGTCACCACCTCTTAGAAAAAATCCAGTTAATAGAGAAAGCTGCAGCATGAGTCCTTAGCAATGCAGACTGCCAAGAGCATATTAAATCCTATCTTCTGCTTTGTTCTCTGGCTTTTCAAAGCACATTGGGCAAATTGATTGGATTTGGCCATTAGGGATTAAATTACAGAAAGTCAGTCATGGATGTACAGTGCCAGCTATCTTTTATTTAGAGGGGCTCAAGTACCATGGCATCTGCACGTGTGCCTCTCTCCTCCTAAGACTGGCAGATAAATAGCTCTCAGACCATTTTTATTTTCATTATTCAGTATCTTCAGTGATGAGTATCTACCTATCTCTGACACAAAAGTCCTGGCAGGCAGCACAGTACACTACAACCAACCTGCTGACATCATCATTGGCTCCGGTTCACTCGCCTGCGAGATCCCCCGAGCTCATTCTCTTGAGTGCAGCCAACATCCTGAGCCACAAAGCTCTGCAGAGCCACATCCCAGGAGATTGACCACCAGTCTTGACCATGAACAAGCCTGCTCCAGCAGCTTCATCCAAATACAAGAAAGTTATTGGAAAATACTAAGCCCAATTCTATACTCTGCAGCATCTCCACGAATACATGAGGATGGTCTTGGTCTTCTGGCAGCTCTCCAAAGCAGTGCAACAGCATCCTGAAATGAGTGTAGCTGAAGAGAATTTCAGCAGCAGCAAGAAATCTAGCTGGCAATAAACCACAAGAAAAGATCAGGCATAATACAGTAAAGTATCAATATTACAGCATAGCTGTCAAGTCACCAAAGCAGGTCTTTCCACAAAACATAGAACAGATCCTCAGTGGAGGTAATCACTGCAGTCTCCGTTATCAGATTGAAGGCAACTAAATTCAAGGAAGATACCCATTCACCAGGACCAAGAACTGCAGACAAATAGCTCAAAATTGAGTGGAAGTGAGTTAAAACAGCTAGGGAAATTTAACATAGATAGAAGTAAAACGACTTATGAGGAAATTATTTGCTTAAACTGTAATTATAATTACTGCTCCTAGGTTGACTACTGCCAATAAAGCATGAGAATTTAAGGTTATCTTTTTAAAGAAAATAAGACTATTACCAATAAAACATGAGATTTTTAAGATCCATAAAACCATTTCAGTCAGAAGTACTGAAGAACAAAAATTATTAGGAAATAGAGAACAAACAGAAGTCATCATTATGTGGTTAGTATAAGATAGTGATGTTTTTTAGTATTTGTGCAGTTTCGATCTCCTTGTTTCCAACAGAATATAATAAACCTGAAGAGGGTGAAAAGAGGGAATGAGTGATACAGTTTTGGGGTGACAGTGCTGCATTGGTGGTTGGATTTGATGATTTTGAAGATCCTTTCCCACCTTGATGGTTCCATGAATCTGTGGTTGAGATCATCCAGTTTATAGACCCTTGGATATGGACTGTGACCACAAAGGGCAGATTACATAGATTAGGACATCTAATTCAGAAGATAGTCTTCTATAAAATTATGGATGGCAAAGTGAGAGTGACTTCTCTTTGTCTGCTCCAACACAAAAACTAAGAGGCATCAAACAGAAGTTGGAGCTGGCAAATTCAGAGTAAAACAGAGGAGATGCTGCTTCACACTGTGAAAATGTGGGACTTTCTGCCACAAACACTGTGGATGCTGGGGTAGTATTTGGAAGCTGGATAATTATCTCCTTCCCATGCATTTATGCATCTCTGGAGGTGTGAACTATTGGCTGGTTTTTTGCACAGTGCCAATTAAAAAAAAAAAAAAATTCTAGAAGTGCACAGGCCACACAGTGCAGGGACGTTTCCAGCTTTCCTTCTCAGCAGATTCTTAAGTAGTCCCACAGAAGCTTCTCCTGCTAGTACCAGCCATTGCCAGTGTAGGAAGGTGTGTTTGTAAACGTCCATGTTGGCTTCTTGGCCCACTGTGTGGTCTGCACAGGGTCACAAAATTGGGTCCCCCGTAGTGGTCCAACCAGCACAATGTTTCAAAATGATTAAGTCACTGGTTACTTTGCCATAACAGACAGACCTAGATAGGAAAGGCTCTTTCCAGACACATAATAATGTGTTAAATTGCTTTTGAAAAGCTTTACATCTTTGATGAGCTAACTTTTTTTTGTCCAGTTTCTGTTTGGTAATATCATTCTTTAAGAGCCTCTTGGGCCACAGTAAAATCTGCATGAGGAGAATGCCAGGGAATGACAAAAACCACTTTGCATGCTTGTCAGTCCAGTGGGGCAGTTTTTTGTGTGCTAATATATATGCGCATATATGCGTGTACATACGTGTGTGTGTGTGTACACTTACGTTTATTTTCCCTTACGCTTTTCTTCAAGTGACTACTTTTCAATCCCTGGTTATCAAGAACAGGCCAATACCTTTGTTTTCTGTGGTATGTTCAGATAATCTGCAGAGTTAGTAGTTTACAATAAGGTTTCAGTTTTGCTTGTGAATCAACTCTGCAAAAATTACTTGCTTGCCTGTATTTTTAAACACAATTTGGGTCCGTGGAAATGCAGAAGTCCTTTCACAGGGACAGAGCATGCTGAGTATTCTGTATAGTGTTGGGACAGAGCAAATCAGCTGAGCCAGATCAGTCTAAAACTAGAGAACTACTGAGCCTCTGTGCAGCACCCTTTTGAAGGCTTTATATTCCAAGAACTTTATCAGCTTGTGTGCAATATGGCACAAATGCATAGAGCTAGTCTTAATCAAATGCTGAATATGAGTCCCTAAGCCCTTCCAGAAAACATGCAGCTAGCAGCAGCTCATGAGGTTGTAACATTTGCAAAACGTGCAGGCTTTTCCTCCCCACGAATTACCCAAGCTTTGCCTGCATTTCAATGCTGACTTAAAATCCAGCATGACAACTCATCTTTCTGAGTGGTGGCTAGAATAGATTTACTAGAAAACATGTCAAGTTTGAAAGAAAACAAACAACCAAACCCGTAAAAAACCCATAAAACAGAAGAAACACTAGTGTGACTTTTTTCACTTGGAGTAAGTATGGAAATCCAGCTGCTGACAGTATCATGCTGAAAATGTTGCACTTTTTCACTTGAGACGAGCTGGCAGTAGGAAGGCGAAGGGCTTACAGTTAATAGAGATCATGTTCTTCATCGTGAGGATAAGGCACTTAATTGCAGCTTACGGACCAAATACTGCTGTGGGAAGCTGCACCTTGTTCTACAGATTGCTGCTTTAATGACCACCAGCTGCTACAGCTGTTCCGCCCACGCAAACTGTTTGTCATCAATAGTTGTGACTTTGATTGTCCTCCTCTCCTAGAGGAGTCTGCATTATTTGAGTACATTCATAAATGCCCTTCCATGTCTAACCTGTAGTCTTAGGTTTCAGCTAAATGTTTCTTTTACTTTACATGGGAGTAACACCACCTGGCTTTAAATTCAAGGAGACTACTGTAGATATAAAGCATTCGAGCAAAGAGTTTCTTACTCGTAATTTTGGGAAATGTGTAAAATACCCCCCCAAAAGAAATATTGGGTTGGGAATATATTCCTGAATTTATTTGGGATAAAAGTCTATCAGAAATGTTTGGAAAGTGCCAGCAAAAATGACAGACATTCCCCCCGCCTTCCATATTAAAAACTACTTTCAATTTGCCAGCTAAGGCAAAATAAAGTTTTTGGCAAAATTTGTGCTTGAGCATTTCAACATCTACCCTCTTACTTCTTATTCTGTTTCCTGTCAGCTTAGAGTATAAGGATCATTAATTGTCAGCCCCAATTTTGCTTGATAACATAACCTGATTTGGGCTCTGACTCCTTATTTGACATTTTCATACTCTCCCATCTCTATTTCCTCAGGGAAATACGAGGTTCTATATCCAAATGGATGAGATACATGTACTCAAGGAGGGGACTCTGCCTTTAGAACAGCTATTGAACTTGATTGCTAGTGAGTCGTTATGCACTTTATGCACTCCCTGAGATGTGTCTTTAGCAATAACCAATACTTACAGCTTTTTGCTACCTCACCCTTATTTTCCTTGTCTTCTCTTTGTCAGCTGCATACCTGGAAACATCTCGGCACTCTTACCAGATAAGGAAACAAAGCTCTGGTATGTTTCTTTTGATTTGATTTAGTATGTATTTTTCTTATTTAACACAAAACCTCATGAATAGTTAGGTGACAGTGCTGTTTTTGAGAAGTTGAGTATTAGAACACAGTAGAGGGCCATTGGAAGTACTGGATCACCTTGGCCTAGCATCTGCTTTCCTAAATAAGATATCCCACTGCAAAGTACCACCTCGAGAGGTAGTTCCTGCCCTGCAAGTGCTGGCAGAGGTGTCAGCCCTGAGGAGCTTTCCCGAGCATGGCTCGTGACAGGCCCTGAACACTGCTGCCATATGAAGGCAGCGAGGCTGGCACGTGCCATGCCAACACTGACAGGCTTTGAACCAAGGCAACCAGATGGGAAATGTGGATCCAGCCACTACACCAGGCACTTCTGTGGTCAGTGCAGAGTTTGTGCAGAAGGCAATATTTATACTTGATGCACAGTGGCAAGCTGAGGAGGAAAAAGGCAGAATCTGATGAATGATTTCATTTGCATATTGTCCTTAAGCAGTATCCATGTTTTAATATGTTTTAAGTGCAACCCTTCAGCTCAAGATTCAAAAAGTCTAAAGATTCCATGCTAATTAGAAACCTCTGGAGTCATTCAAATCTGTAATAACTACCTGCAGATCAAAGACATTTTATGTTTAGCATATTTTAATATCAAGATAGAATTAATTTTGTAATTTTGGTAATTAAAATATAGAAATCAGTATTTGGAAGAGACCAGTTGTATTCATCTGAGTGAATACAGCCAAATTTTATGTGATGGTTCATATTCATGAGTCCAGTCAAGGTGTTTGTACGAGGTAGCTGGGATACAAAAGTTGCTTTTTTTGCAAAGGATTTTGCAGGTCACTATCGGATTATCCCAGCTGGATGAATGGGACTCAGAAAGCCCACTGCATACATTTCTTCTCATGATCATTCCATGTATATGCACTGAAAAAATGATGTAAAAAGAAGAAAACTACAACTGTTGGAATACCAACCCCATCTTCAGTCGCTGATGGCATTGCTTCTTGTTGTCAAGGAATTGTTTTGATTGTGCTAAAACTTTATCTAGAGAAGTAAAACCAGGGAAAATACTCCTTAAAATATTTCCATTTGCAAGTCTCAGTCCTTGAACAAAAGTAACCACATACTTGAAGATCCATTTGTCCTTGGTTTCTTTTCTGAAGCTTCCAACTTTCCCTGATACTGTAAGCTGGGAATGTTAAAATTACAATTTATCTATTTCTATCACAATTATATCAGTTTATGTTACAACAACCAAGGCAAATGCTTCGGATTTTAGGCTTGATAATTGACACACAGTTGTAAGAATGATTTATTGTACTGCTCCCAGGATTTCCTCTCCAACATACTGCTATGGCTTCCAGTGTTAATGAAAGCTGGGCTCTGAGCATCTCTCTCAGAAAGTGCAAAGCTTATATTCTTGCATGAGATTGTGAACACTGAGCAGAGGCCATTACAAGAAAACAGGGTTGCTACAGCACTTTTCTCATTAACCACCAAATGCTTGGTTTGTTACAATGTGTTCATTTGTTTCTAAGTGTTACCATGACAAGAAATGGTTTAAATATAGCCAAGCATTATACATTGCATTCTGCCAACTCTTCTTAGCAACATTTGTAAATGTAAACCAGACCTACGGTTTTTCTGGCTAGGTTTCGTCACATCTCCCTTTTACCTTTGTCTGGCATCTCCAATTGCATGAACAGTCTTTCCTCAAGTTGTTGTTATTGGTGTCCTTTATAAATTTCTGATTTTCATTACACATGCTGCCTATAATAACCCTTAACTACATTATAATAATCCTTTGGTTTATAATAGGTAGTGTTCTGCATTACTTCTCAGAGATGAGTTAACCTGCCTCTCTCTTCCTTCTGTGGTTTAAAATATTAGTACAGTAAAAACAGGCATCCATGAACTCAATTTGGTACCACCCTGCTGCTACAGAGAGATCACAAATGTGTACATGTAGTCCAGAACAAAAAAGTATGATCAGAAATTTGTGTTACTGTTTCACTGAACAATCAGTCCCTGGATTGCCTTCAAACACAGTGTATGCCTACCTGCCCTCAACTTTTGCAATGGCCCATGCAGGGAGTTTCACAGCAAACACGGAGTTTGGTTCTAAAACCAGCCTGAGGGATGCCCTCTGCAGTTACCATGGAAGTACAGCTCTGGTTCACTCTGGCAGTCAGGATTTAAAACCAATTTTCTGTCTTCTCCCTGACTAAGTCTTCAAAAAATACTATAAATAAATGTTCTGGCTTCACAAATAGAGTTGGTGGGATAGCATTTTACCCATGAACCCCAAGAAGCAAGGTGTTGTCGGGCACTGCTATGGTCTTAGTCTCAAATGAAATGTGAAGCTACCAAAATACACAGTCTGGAAGGAGCTGAAAAGTCCTTATCTCATGGGGGGGGTGGGATGGGGCGGGAAGAAAACACTTTATCAAATTCCAGACAGTGCAGGACAAGAGCTGTTTGCAAATGCTATGCAATTTAGATGAGGGAAAAAAAGTATTCTCCAGCTTTGACTAGTCTGATTGCAACCCCACCCCGCCTCCAAATGCTGCTTCCGTTTTGTCCCTTGGGAGGTGTGTGAGAGAGAGAGCTCTCTCTCTATTCAGTTCACTCATGACACAGTACACGAGGGGAGGCCCTAGATTACACATACTATTTCTCTTCCCCCCTATGCTCTGCCCCACCCCAAATACCCTCTTAAATCACTACTTTTTTGTTTCAAACAACAAGGCTGAACAGGTGAAATTTTAAATAATGATTGAAGTTTTTTTTATTCATTTAAGTTTCAATATCATTACAGAAAATGTTATGGTACAGAGTTGTTTAACATTAGTTTTATTTCTTTGCTCATTTAATTTCCACACGAATGCTGGTAACACTAATATCTGTACAAGATCAGTCTTTGATTTTTTTTAGTTTTTAGTTCTGTACATTTTTAAATGTATTGGTTAAAAAGGCTGTCAGCACTTAAGGAAGCAATTTTTTTGTTTGTTGAAATAAAAGGTATCCAGTTACTGCCCAAGAGTACTGAGCTGGGTGGCTGCCGGGACAAGAGACATCCCTGAATGCGCAGCGAGGTGAGAAAACCTCGGGGCTTCATTGGGTTCCCAGTGCAGCCACTCTGCTTTTGGCACTGTGCACATCAACACGAGATACAAGATAAAGAACAAGCAGAAGCTCTCTGTGAAGCGGTTATGAAGCATACTAATAAGGGAAATCCAAGTGTTGTCTACGCTAGTATAAATAAGCAGACAGCCTTGTTTTAAGAGCGTAAGTAGTTGTATCTTAAAGATGAGAAAAAACACAAGTTCTGCAGGCACCTACTGCTGTCTACTAAAAGCTACCGCTATTAGAACTAGCATTGAACACACAAAGCAATTGCAAGAAAAGGAAAAAGTTGCTTTGATATAATCAGAATAAATTTCTTTGTTAAGATTTGTTTTAAAGTTTTTTTTAAAAGGTATTTATTTAAATTCCATTTGAAATATATTTCAAGATGTTGACTATACTGATCAACTTTTATCCAAATCGGAAAAACTAGCTGTGCCGTTGCATATTACAGGATACAGTCAATGATATGTGGACATGCATCAAAGCTTCGCTCTTGCTGGTGACATCATAGCCTTCCAATGACCATGACATCCACCACCTCCCCCTTGTGAAGCTCCACATACTGCTCTGTCTTTGGAGGTAGCATCAACAGTCCATTGGCACTGCGCATACTCATCAGACGACTGCTCATCTGATTCCCTGCAGGACAGAGGGAGAACAATTCAGTTAAGTCTTCCGTTGGTTCCAAATGCCGCAACACAGTGCAACAAACAAAATGATGAAGATGTTTATGTGGCTAACTTATTCATGGAGCTGGGATCTTGCTGTTCCAAGGTGGATGGAAACAGAGAACTCTGTGGAGATTTAGTCAGCCTCTCACCACACTGGCTCTCATGCTGACTGCTTTCCTATCCAGCCTTCCACATTATCTGTACCATGTATCTTGTCCTAGTAAATTGTTAATCCTATCGAAATGACTTTATTTTTCAATTTGTACACCTATTCCAGCTGTACAAATACTAAAATCAGCACAGTCTAGAATGTTTCTAATATACTGTTCTGGAATAAATTTGATTAACTTTATTCTCTCTGAATAGAATCATTTAGGTCGGAAAAACCTCCAGGATCATTGAGTCCAACCTTTGACAGAACACCACCATTTCAACTAAACCATAGCACTAAGTGCCCTGTCCAGGTGTTTCTTGAATTCTTCCAGAGATGGTGATTCCACCACTTCCCTTGGCAGCCTGTTCCAATGTTCAACAGCCCTTTCAAGATGAAATTCTTTCAGATGTCCAACCTGAGCCTCCACTGGTGTAGCTTAAGGCCATTTCCTCTTGTCCTGTCACTTGTTGCCTGGGAGAAGAGACCATCCCCCACTCGGCTACAACTTCCTTTCAGGTGGTTGTAGAGAATGATAAGGTCGCTCCTGATTCTCTTTTTCTCCAGGATAAACACCCCCAGCTCCCTCAGCCACTCCTCATAGGACTTGCTCTCCAAGCCCTTCACCAGGTTCACTGCCCTTCTCTGGAAATTCTCCAGGACCTCAATAACATTCTTGTATTGAGGGGCCCAGAACTGAACTAGTATTTTCCCTGTGGAGACTCACATATAGTGCTTTTTACTGAACAATTTGGATGTAGCAAAAAGAAAATCAGTTGTTTAAGGACCTAAGTCTCTTGCAAAAGTGTCACAGTCAGCTTTCTAGCAGTACATAGCTAAACCAGTATTCAAATCCAGTACTTAACTGCAGCTGAGTATCCAGAAGTATTCCTACGTGGCAAAAATGACTTATAAATCCTTAGTCTGCTTTAAGAGAACATCTAGAGCCTCTGCTATATTTCCTACTTTTCCAGTTCAGCTAAAATCATACTTCTCTTATTTGTATTGCTCCTACCTCTGCCCCAACCTGTGTTTGTTTAATACATGCACAACAGCAAAAGGAAGCAAATGTGCCTGACTGCAAATAAGCTTAGTGGATGTTTATAAAAAGGAATGTGTGCACATATGCAAGCATACAGGTGTAGTGTGTGTGTGTGTTTAAAGGCAGGCTATTCAGATAAAGGATGTTTTAATGGTTAAATTGACAAACCCTATCAGCACTGAATTCTGTACTAATGTATATGTATGCATGTGCACAAGTGTGTCAGCAAACCAGTCTGCATACAGAAAGTTCTATGGAAAAAACATGTGCACACTCTTGGTAGTTGCTAGACACGTCTAGGAAGGCAAGGCCGTGTGTGAGTGTCTGCCAGTCTGTGTGACTGGGCACTGACCTGTACTCTGTGCCCAAGGTAGTGGTTCTTGGTGATGCCAAGTCAGAATGCACCGATGATATTCTGGGCGGGGGTCCAATTTTACATCACATGATAACTGTAGGATTAAAAAAGAAAGGATGAACATGTCATGCATTCACATTGTACTAAGATAATGGAATAGTCTGCTCAATTGTTTTTCCTTAAAAATAATCTTTTCAAAAACTTGCATTTTGAGGTCAGATGGTGTCTAGTGCAAGATTAAAAGCTGTAGAAGGCAGAGACTGCAGTATGTAAGGAAATACAACTGTGATATTACAATATCAAAGCGTTTGAAGGAGTCTACATGCATTAAGTGGAATATTCCGAAGCTGTTCCTTTACTGAGAGTTTACAGATAGTATTTCTCTAGAAAGAAGCCTGGTCTCTGGATTACATTGCATAAAGATAAAAATGTTATTCGCATTCAAAATCCTGCTAGCTCTGACAAAAGGGAAATGGCCGATCTTTGAAATGAAAAGACATACAGGGGATGGCTCATAATGGAAAATTCATGCAAAATTGAAGGTCACTGCAAATTGCTCTCTCTTTTAGAATATTTTAGCTGTGAGATAAAATCTGGATGCTTGAGGAAGGGCAAAAGAGATACATGAGATAAGCTGTAAGAGAAAAGTGCATAGCCAAGAACACTAAGAAAACTACAAAAGGTGAGGTATTCCTTGGTACTTTATTTGAATCAAAAATAGAAGAAGACATTGTAATAACATGCCTTGAATCTATAATAAACAGAGTTACAATATCCATGATTTATTAGAAAAGTGAGAAGAGTTTAAGGAATTTATATTGCTTAGGGTAGGGGTCATGTGGGTTTCTTATATACATAACTCAACAAAAAGGCTTTAAAGTTTGTATTTTCTATTGCTAATACAGAACTATCCAACCCTAGGTATTCATAGAATACTCTGCATTTTTTGCCATAGCCTAAAACAAATGTCTTTTTTAAGCAGGAGTGTCCTTCCCGTCTAATTGGCAAATGGCTGCCTCTGCATCTGTGTATCTTGCTCCATTAGATGGCCACCTAACTCTAAAGAATTATGGGACTGAATATTACCATTAACAGAGACTGAGAATGTACCTCTATTTGTGTGAACATCCTTCCACTGCCAGAACTAGTCTAGGGCTCAGATTCCACAAACACAACAATCTTTCAGAGCCCAAAGAGCTGTGCTTCAACATGTTGAGAGAATTTTTAAATAGAGGACAAGCTTCTTACCCTGGCTTTGATGATGGTAGGCCGAGGATCCAGGATACCCTGCATTTTCCTCAGTGCAGGAACAACAAAGAGATTGCAGGTGACGACAGCTGACACAGGGTTGCCTGTAGGACAAAGAACAGTTGGTGGTAATGCCTTCTTGATTTACTCTGAAATGCTGAAAGAACTCATGTTTTTGTAGCAATTTCACTCTAAAGGACTCTACAAAGCTTTCCATGCTATGTACTGCATACAGTACAGACTGCAGTGGTGTGTGGCAAGGGGTATGTGGTAAGTACACCTGTTAAAGCTACACTCTGGATGATGTTGTGCTGAGGTCCTGCTCCGACCAGAATTGCCTCATGTTCCTCAGGCCCCACCATTTGCTTTTGTTCTTCTGCTACCTTTGTCCTATGCCTACATTTATCTGGGGCTGGAGCAGAATTAATTGTGCATAGTTATTGGCTCTGCCCTCAAAGGGCTTTTTATTCATGACTAATGGTTCCCAGACACCAAGGGAAAAATAACTTCCAATTCCCTAGCAGAGTGGCAAAATGCTTTAGGACAAATTCTGAGGAGAATCCTACTGATTTATATGTTTTCTTTTGACTCACAAGAGAGGTGTATGACCACCTGTCAAACATCACCGTTTGACATATCTGGACTTTCCTAGACAACAGTTTTAAAATAAATGCTATGATCAGACAGATGCTCCATTAGTCTCTCCCCTGGAAGAAAACGTACTGCAGCAACTAAAGCAAGAGAGGGTAGAAGCAATAGAGATACACCTGAAAACCACCAGCTTATCAAGAACAGGATTCCTTGTGTAGTTAAAACTCATGGAAAGCCAGAGCAATAAGAAGAAAATTAATTCCTCTCATTTAAAAGGACAGAAGTCCATAAGGAAATGTTTATTCTGAACGAGTGCTTTCCCAGGGCATGCAGCGGGCAGTGGTGCAGACATGCTGCCCTCTTTTGGTTCCACAGTATAAGCATGATAAACAAAAATATTCTGTGGCTTGTTCTTGGGCACTCCCTCATTTTTGTCTCCATTTTCAGTATGTCAGAGTGGATGCACCAACCTACATACACAAGATATTTATGGTGAAGGTGGAGGGAGCTGTAGGAAAAAACACCCCTGTAAAAAAGGTAAGAAAATTGTTGGATGGAAGAAATTTTAAGACCTATACCAGAAAATTCTGAGGACAGGGACAAAAAAGAACTCCTTAGCACATCCCTGTAGGTCCATCTCTTCTGGAAATTTCTGAGAAAATCTTACAGCTACCTTCCTTAGGGGTCAACACCAGGCACAGGTGCTGTGAAATGTCACTACTCTGTTTCATGTCTGTCATTTGTGCACAGCAACAGAACTAATCCACAAAACATCTTACCTGGGAGTGCAAAGATTATTTTTCTTACGCCGTCAATATCCAGAGTTGCAAAAGTTGTTGGCAGGCTATGGAAAAAGAAAGTTACTTAATATCTGCATTAGAATTTGACTGAACATTATCATATTATTTAAAACATTTGGAAAAGAAAACAAAACAAAACAAGACATCTATCAGCAGTTCATTAGCACCTGCTGCTTATTCCATACTGGAGGTATAATCCTCTCTTAGTGGTGATAGAATAATTTTTCATGATATTCAACTCTGAAGTTTTAAGTACACAAGTTTGGAGAGGGAATATCTAAAAGGAGATGAACTAGTAATCAAAAATCCAGATCTTGTCTTCATGCTAGAAGCCAATTAACAATGAAGTAATACTGAAATTATGCAATTACGGAGCTGTGTTTGTTTTTCATATAAGGGTTTCCAATTTTTTATAACATTGGTGACTCTAATTCTCTTACTCCAGTCTCTGCAGCAGTACTGATGAGGGAGCAGTATTTCTGAGCAGCAAATGCTAGCTAGTTGGCAGATACATGGGCAGAGGTGCAGCCAGGTGAGACCCAGGTCTATCAATAAAGAACTCTCTCTGCCTTTCAGAGCTGCTGAGTGCTCTTTGGTGACTTGCTGTGAGGGCTATTACAGTTACACAAGTAGGACAGTAATGTGACAGCTCAAGAATGTGGCTGGCAAAGAAAAGGGACTCATCCATGAAAAAAGAATTCTGTACACCTATGCTAATGTAATCCTTTCAAACATTAGAAATTATACCTTATAGGAGCAATAATTAGGCTGGTTTCCTTGGCTTCATCTTGAGCTTATCACTATCACCTGGTCAGCAGATGATAGTCTATGACTAGAAACAACTTTGGAGATGTGCTACACTTTGATCATTATCACCTAGTTTTGTATCTGCTAAGACTCATCAGTATCCTATTCCACCAAGGGAAGTTAGTGTTTGACGTTCCTGTTTTAAAATGCCTCTAACATGATGGGAACTATGTGCCAGACCTCCAACTGTTATAACCAGTGCACAAACCAATGTACAAAAAATTGAATTCCTAATTCATATTTACAGGAAACTCTGAATTCTCCTATGACATTTCAACACCATCATTGGTAGAATCTTCCAATACTTTCCTCTGTCAGTGCAGCTAGACAGATTAACCTTACATGAGCTCAGCAGCTTTCAGACCAAGTGGAGGGATGGTAAATCCCAGGCACCACCCTGCACTCATGAAGCACATCAAATACAGGCATACAACAAAATCTGACTTCGCTCTTGGAACTTACTCAAGGGATTTTTTCCCAACATAGTAACTGTAATCTACAATTTTTTAAGATGCAGTTAATAAAACCCATGATACAATATTTGCTATTGCACTACAGCCAATGAAAAAGAGAATGCTTACATTCTCAGTAAGAACAGATGACCAAATGTTTTGGTAGCAATAAGAAATACCTTTCTTGTGGCATAAAATGAAAGGGAAATAGGGAAAACCCCCATTTTTTAGAAGTTTTTCTAGCTAGTTATTAACAGTTTATTGCTGCAGGTCTACAGAGGAATCACCAGAAGAAAGAATTATGTTCGCTTACAAGTAAGCCAGAACCAGAATTTAATACTCTGAATTCTCTAAATTGAGTTATCCATTCTTGTCAGCAGCAGAGACTGGAGTGCAAATTCTGCTTCTGGGACTTCCCTACAACAGTAGCAGTATGACAGAAGCAGTGAGCAATTTCCATGCCTGGGCTACATCCACCACGGGAAGAAACAAGTTTTCAGCTCACTCATTCCTTTTGTGGAAGGGAGGTGGTGGTAGGAGCAGCACAAGCACCAAGCCCACACGCAGTTCTTTACCAGATTGTATGCAGAGACAGTAAAAGTATTTGTCTGTTTTCACAGCGAACACCCACTTGCAGCTCTGCTCTGTGACAACAGCTCTGGGCTAGAGGGAATCATTCTGCAAAGCTGTGCTTGATCTTGTGTAGCTGGACAATTCTGACCCAGCTTGCAAACAAAGTGCCCTGCACAGGGAGTGAGGCAGAGGTGCACACATCTTTCCGCTCTTGTACTGTGAGGAAAAGGGAACTCTCTGTTTTCAACACGTGTAATTTTCATTCTCTTTACAGAGCACACTTCTAGACTCATTGATGAGCAGTGCCACAGCACAGGAAAGCAATGTTGAAACAGTTTTCTGAGGCAAATTAAACACAAAGAACTGTGCTTACTTTAAAATTACTATGCTCAATATGCCAATTAGACAAAGCTTTGTAAATTAGCTGTCATTCCACCTCTCTCAAGGAACTGCTTGTAAGAATACAATTTATACAAATTTTGAAGTGAAATGAGATACTCTTTAAGCAAACTGTCCATCTAATGTCTTTATATTTCCTGGCAATTTCATGGTAATATCAGTGTGAGCTCTGTGATCACACCGAAGGTTGTGACAATGTTTATACCATGCTGGTTTCCCACCAGTCCCCAAACCTGATTTGCAACAGTTATCAGAGAAATATCTCTTACTGATAAAAAATAATCTCTCTGTTCCAGGTAATTTCACCCATAAAGATGATGACTGATCTGAAGGGTGCTGATTTTGCTGCTTTCCCCACATATATCTATCCTGTGGTTTGCGGTATATTTGGAAAAGTGAAATCTACCGAAGCCCTTCACTAGGATACGTGGCCAATGTAGCCTCCATCCAGGCTGCCTAAGCAGAAAGAGTTCTTACCCAGGTTTCATAAAAACTCTGCCAAAGTGAATCTGTGCGTGAAGATCAATATCCAGCACCTGTTTAAGATAGTCCTGTTTAATTAAAAAAAAAAAAAAAAATTAAGTAACATCAAAGTGGCTTTACATCATCTAAGCATTCAAAGCAATTAATTAGTATCAAGTGAAGATGAAAATATGCATATCCTGAAAGTGCTACAGCCCAGTAGGGAATTTCCAGTATGAAATTTCCAGTTGAAATAAAGTGTTTTGGAAAAGAAGTAAAGAACAGACTCATTTAGGTGCCAAACCTGACTCCATGAGGACATAAATTTCCTTAAAATTCATCTCCAGCATCAGAATCTTAGAGCGCCCCACAAATACCTACTACTAAAATGTTCTCTATGTCAAAGATGGAAAAAAACCCTTTAAGATTCAAAGTTAGGACTCTTTATGGTTCAAAGTTCAGACTTTAAATGACCAAAATATTTAACTTTTCCCATGAAAGCTGTCTAACTGTAGATTCAGAGATCTCCAACTACTTTTGAAATCAATACCGTACTGTAGAAATCATAGTTTTCCAGGATACTGTAATTATAGTAATTTCTTGGGTCTAATGGTCTAATTCACAGTGATTGGGTTTAACATTCCTTAGGAAGAAAAAACTGAGTGGCTTGTGAGTGAGTTCAAGTTAAATGATTTTGCATAAACACGACTGATCCAGTTATTAAAACAAATGGAATAACTTGTTTAATCTTTATTGAAAATTGCTGTGCCTAAAGATGTAGTACCCTATCTGTTGTGTTTAGTGAGGCTAAAGACACAGGCCATAACAGTCATCTGTGAAGACAGACTTTGAAAGCAGTAAATGTGAAACTCCCTGGCAGTTATCCGTTTCTTTTTTTGCGTGTGTTTTCAAATACTTGGAAAGCAGCAACTCATTTCAGCCAGGCATGAACTCCCATTTATTAATTGTATGAGGCCTCTTTTACTTTCTGTTTACTTTTTGGATGTTCACAGCTATTTCATTAAAACTGCAGAAAGCTCAGTATCAGAGGGCAGGCCATCAGCAGAATATAGAGCCTATTATGAGCCAGAAGGTCTGGATGTCTGTAAGACCATTCAGCAGTCCAGCCACTTCTTAGTGTTTCCATGTCTGCACTATCTTGCCACATTCCCAATTTAAAGACCAGCACTTGTCCTTGATTATTTTTTCTAGGAATACTGAAGACAATGGGAGTAATTCAAAGCAATTTGCACTGGTTTAATTAATTATCCATTTTCATAACGTATCCAACAACATGATTTCTACTCAGAAAAGTAGACAAAACCAGCACTCATGTTTCCCATCTCCTAAGGACTGTCTTTAGTATCTGTTAGTTACAAAAGATGTTTATTTTACCTGCCAAACTCACAGATTCAGCCTGGGATCAAAAAGTAATTTGAGTTTTCCTTCGCATAAGTCATGATTAATAAATGTCCTGCAGGTTCATCTATGCCCCACCAGCATCTGTGTATCCCTATGTTCTTTGATGGTTTTGGCACAGGGATTATCAACAGGAACTCAATCAACAATTCTGTTAATGATTCAAAAGGCAAATATATCAGCTCACTGGGTCTCATATGTATTGTATCTGTAGGACTAGCAGGTGCAAAATGTGATAAAACTATTTTTGTAACAGATAGAGCTTTGGCACATTCAGGAAACAGATGTGCTGAGTAAAACAATGCTATTTATATACTCAGGTTGCTTTTTGAAGTACTTTCAAAGTACCTTAATTCTATCTACATTTTACCTGCTCTAGAAATAAAAAGAAGTCTGTTACCTTTATGTGCTATTAACCTACACCTTCCTCATCTACATAAATCATTCCTTAAATAAAAATACATTCTTAAATCGCTCACATCAAGAACTAAAATCTTCTCTGTTGTGCTACGTCAACTATAGTACAAAAACAAGAAGAAAGGGAATGAGCTTTGAAGACTACTTTCTTAAGTGTTCCAATAAAAGTAAGGTCCCTTTTTAATAAACAATACAAAGGTAGTAGCTTGGACGACAGACTCTGGTTTGAAATTCTTACATATACTGTAGGAAGTCATACTTAAATTTTGCATACCTTTTCCCCCATAGATACACCTCCTGATGTAATGATCACATCAGCACGGCTGATACCCTCATTCAGTGCATTCAGTAAATCATCTGGGCTACAGAGAAGAATATGCAAGCAGATTAGTGGCAGGGAATTATTATGGGTTGTAATATAAGTCTGTGTGCACACATACAGATGCATATACACACGTGTTTTAAGAGAATAATACAAGGTCTTTTCTTTCTTAAGATTCCACACTGTTCAATTCAAGTCAAGAACTGCAATCTCATTAAGTGAATGCCACCCCTGTTTGGCACCTTTCTGTCTAAGCTTTGCAACAGGAACAGTGGGATACTTTAGATTGGGACTGAAGAATGCTAATACAGGTGTCTAAGAGTATGCAATTGGCACAGTAGGTAGTAATGCAAATTGTGACTTAGATGAACTGACAAGGATATATAAAGGGACCCAACACATGAAAATTACTGACCCCCAAGCAGGCTGCAGTACTACCTCTCTAGCTTATCTGATGTGTGCAAAAATGGGGTGAGGCTCCACTTCAAACTTCGATCAGTGACAAGTGGGAGTAAATAATCCTTTTTTTCTCTTCTCTCTTAGAGGGCTCTGCAGCAAAGCCACCTGTATATATCCACTTCAGCTTGCAAAAGCACAATCCATCCTGCTAAAAGGTCTATTCACCTTCACAAGAAACAGTGTAATGGGAGCTATGATATTCTTCCATACAAAGAGTGTAACTGTGAAGGATATTGGTGTCCTAACTCTTTTCTTTCAGTTTTAGATCTAAACTGGAAACTTTGAAGTGAGCATTAGATATTTAAGAGCAGTGCTGATGCCAATACAGAGCTTCAAGGCATGCAGTGGAGAAACACTGTAATACAACTCACACAGGCCCAAAGGAATCAAACCAATTTCCAATATATTAAATTCATACTTTGCATTTAACATTTGTGAACTGACCAGAAGTTGACCGGTTGCTACAACTGTATGTATTGTTTCTTGAACAGTATGTTTTCACTTCAGTGATCCTGAAAGTTTTTCATGGGAGGCTGTTCCTACTTAGAATGCCATTGAAAGAATGGGTAATAATGCTAGTGACTGTATGGAGGCCTTTACCTGGAATACAGCACCTCAGGTAAATGCCACACTGCAATTACAAAATGCCATTGTGGGTGATGAATGCAGGCTGAAAATGGCATGTGGGCTATCCTTTGGGAGCTTTGGCTGTATTTCATCCAAAAGTAGAACTACAGCAGTAATTTTGGAGTTTGAGCTGAAAACACGAAAATTAGGAATATTATGCAAGTTCTAGTTGACCTTTCAGAGACTAGAAGAAACTGTGTTTCCAAATGTCTCACAAAGAAAAATTCTTTCCTCTGAGCATCCTTTCTTTGCCCATGGTTCAGTGAAATGCAAGCAGCAGTTAGCATGAGGTGGTGCTGTGCGCGCTACAATTTATGTGACGCAAGAATGACTGCACTCCCTCCCTGAGTAAATATCTCAGTGCATGCAACCTTGCACACACCTCATCTCCGCACCAGAGAGCCCTCAGGTGTCTTCTACCCTGGTTATGCCTTACAGGCAGAAAGACTCAAGACTCTTTCTCCACTCTGTCCAGTGACTGCAGCAGCATGTTCTTTGGCATCACAGTGTAGTTGTCCTGCACAACTTTATTATCTGTGTTGGGCTACATCCCCTCTCTAGGGTCAGACTCTTTTGTAAGAGGTAGGCAACAATAACAGCAGAAAAAGGGCAGATTGCTGTAGACTGCAATCAATAAGATAGAATTACACACTACCCCTTTTTTAAAGCAAACAGTGGCTGCAGTATTGTGGCATGCCATCATTACTTTTTTTTAGGGTACCGGGTATCTTGGATACTCTTAACAGCCTACAAAGAATGCCTAAATCGTTTGCTTTGGGAGAAAATATAAAACATGGGCTCAAGCAAAACCATCTCCTTTGTTCTTTAGGGTCTTGGGGTAATCACCCCAAGATTAATACTGTATTTCCCTACCGTCTGCTCATTGCCCAGAAATGGGTCCTGCAGCTTTAAGCTGGGTCCAGGAGAGGGGGGAGAGAAGCCAGGAGAATTCTTCAGCATGGTTTGTGTTCAAGGACACACACACCCCGCCGTGTTCTCACGGCTGCAGAGCCGAGGAAGCACCTTCCCGCTTTTTAGCTAGCCTGTTAGCTGAGGCAGGAAAATTTTTCCGGGACTGTGGCTTCTTCTTCTTCTGGAACTGTTCAGCTTTGCTCTGGTCTGAAACACCAGAACACTGCCAGGAGCCCCACGCCATGGCCCGGAGGGGACGCCCTGGGGTGCCGCACCCCAGCTTTGGAGGACCTCGGGAGAAGCTGAGCAGGACTCAAAACAAATCCACCATCTTTCTCCACAATGAGAAGGTTTATTATCTAACATTACTCACTTTTTTCTTCTTTGCCTGTGTGCACCTTGCTTGTTTAACAAAAAGTGTTTTTTCACTTTCCTCCAAGAAATTCCTTTCGAACCTGTGGGGCAGGGGCTGCCGAAACCTGCCTTCCATTAGAGGATACGTTCATCTCGGGACGTTTCCCCCTAATTTGTCTCAAACCGAGTCACTTAGTAAACTGAGACGTTTTATCAGCTGCCCCTTCTGAAATCTCACGATCATTTTCTCCAAAACCCAGCACAAGTCTTCACTAGTCATTGAAGGAAAGTAGAAAGATGAAAGTCTGCTGTTGGCTACTTCTTCAGAACCAATTGTCTCGTATTGATTGTCTAAGTAGTATCTGTATGTAATAAGACATTGTTTGAGATTATTATAGAGTTTGTAATAGGAAAAGTCTCTCAAGATCTAAGTATTCCTTAATCTTTGCTGCTTGGAATGCAACAAGGAATACATATTCATTACATAGGTCGATATTGCCATTCCTGAGGCTCAGCAGTCAGACATATGCCACTATCACCAGCCTAAGACTGCTTTCAGTACATTTTTCTCATTAGGTTGTGATGGAGCTGAGGACCTTTTCCGGAGCTTGCTCCAGGCTGTTTCATTTTATCTTGTTTAATTATTTAAAAGTTATTCATCGGTAGCAAGACTACCTGTCTGGGGACATGCTAGTTCTGCATAATGAAGTGTGCTTGCTTTTGGTTGTGGTTTGAGAACAACGGAAGGAACAGTAAAAAGCAAACAAGTATCTATTTAACTGTTGTTAAATAGAATGGAAATGCTGCTACTTACATATCGAATATATATATGTGTGTTTGTATATGTATTAGATTACTTAACAAAGCAAAAAAATCAATAGCCCCCCCAAACACCCTCCCCCAAATAAGCCCAAACTCAAACCAGGTGAGGACTCAATTCACATCTTTCCTTATGAGGGTAGCATAGCACTGGACTGGTTCATCATCCAAGTATTTTTATTTTGTCATGTAAAAAGCTGAATATTACTGGACTTGGTGCATTTTTAGAATTCCCAATAGAATAATCTGTATAATATACTTTTCTTCACCATTTTAAAATTCTTTTCTTTACCATCTGTATAGTGCAAGGCATTTAAAAATTCTACCACTACAACTTTATCCAGCCAATAGCACTGCATATCATCTTTAACATAGTTAAAAATGCATTTAATAATTCCAAAATGAAAGATGTGACAGAAAATTTGTTGCAATAAATTGAATTATTATGTTAGTTTGGTTTTTATTCTGAAAAGAGGAGACAAAATTCCCTCCCTTGCTTTTGCAGGAAGTGTCTCTCTTTTTGACATTTTTGGCAGACTTCTTTTTGTCAACCAGGTCTGCTTAACTTTATGTTGTACTTAAGGCTGGTAATTCCATGACTCTGCAATTAGCACCAAATATTCCTTACAGGAGTCACCTGCTGCAATCTTCAATCAACACTGTAGTGAACATTCCCCTTGCCTTTAGTGGATTTAATGCAGAGTTATTACTCAAATTGCATATTAACACTGATTTGATATAATCAGATAACAAGATGTTTCATTTGTCGTGTAACAGTGAGCAGCAGCTCCTTTAAATTGACATGGAAATGGAATAAATAATGAAAACTATTAAGTTCTGAAAGAATAGACAAGATAACTTTGGCATCTGAGTATAATATGACAAGATTGTTTTAAAAGGCAGGTAACAAATCACCATGAAGCTGGGAAATAACACTCACTTTCTGAGCAGATACAAATCAGTAACTATACTCTGAAGCCCTAGCCACTGCTAGGGGCAGGATACTGGATAAGCTAGACTAATGGTCTAATTTACTACAATAAATCCTTTAAAGTATCTTCTCAAAGTGCTATTCTTGGATTTTTTTTCTGTCATGGACAGAACTGCAGCAGGTGCTCAAATATAATGGTGAATACCTTAATCAATGTAAAGTAGATTTTGATGGGAAGTCTCATTTCCAGTTGGCAAAATTACTCTGTTTCATTCGATGATTTTCAAAGTCAGAATGACATTGTGCACAAAAAGGGAGTGAGCTTTCCTAACATGCTGCAACTTATTAAAAAAGTTATACTCAGATATGTTTCAGATCATATCTGATCATCTTTTGTAAATACCTTGAAGAAAATATGTTCTGTAAGGACTGCATACATTTTATGAAACTATTCATATAGATAAATAAGGAACAATTCCAACCTTCCTCTCAACACCTGGAGCAGATTTTTGGAGCACAAATATTATGTGTATTGTACACACATTTTTGAAGCTGCAGACACAGTGATTTGCGTAAAGAGTGCATGTATTTTTAAGTATATCTTTATATTCTTGATACCTTTTAACTTTTATGTTTTTCACATCCTGTACTGCCTAGTGTGTAACTCTGAAGTTTCGTGTGGCCTGTTAACTGCTGATCTCTCATGCTGGTTACACATAACAAACCCTGTCCAGGTTTGCACTTCAAGGACACCTTGATTGCCTCAGGCCCCAAAATATGTAAACTAAAAGCCTTTTGAGAGGAGAAGCAAACCTGGGGTAATTACATCATTAACTGAAATTATAATTGGAGAATTAACCCTGTTATGCAAATGGACCAAACTTATAAAAGTGCAAAGAACCCATGACCCAGGGTCCATCTTGCATGGAACCCTTTGTAGGTTTTACACTCCCAGGGTGTACCTTTGAAGGCCCTTCAAATAAATACCTACTTTCATTCTCTTATTTTGTCTAGCCTCTGTTTTCAGGTAGCCACTTCAAGGCATCATTCTGTGCTAATTTTGTCAGTCTGATAAACCGAGTAGCTACTTTACTACCCAGATTTCCTGACCCTCTTTGTTCAGGTTTATGGAAGAGAATGAGCAGTGCAATCTGGAAATTAGTTGGAGGGTAACTATTGTATAATGGCAGCAGCATGCACCCAGTAAGCAAATGCATGACATTGCAGCTGACACTTGATTTTATTGATTTGAAGAGAGGACTTGCAGGATGGCAGTAGAGCAGGAACACCTTCTGGGTTCATGAAAAATTCTGATTATCAAAGTTAGTTTGTGGAGAACTTATTCAACACTTGAGCTGTCAAGTGAGCTGTCTTTGAACTGAAAAGATATACAAGAAAGCTTAAGAGCTTGAACAAGAAAATGATGCAAGCCTCATTAAAACAGACATCAGCCATGTAAATTTTCTCCTTTCCACTCTCAGAAGAAATAGCTACATCATAGTCAAGACCAAAGAATTCTCTGTGTTTAAAGTGCCATTTTGAAGTACCCTAAATTACAGTGTAATTTTCTTTTTCACACAGAAATCAACGTATGTTAATTCACTTTTGTTGATCCTATTGTTGTGCTTCACTGTCATTAATTATAAATGTCAGCCTTTTCTGTGATACAACCCTTAACAACAGCAGTTTGATACATGCAATTAAACTCAGTTTTATAATTTAATTTAGAAAACAAGTAAGAGCAAATGTTCAAAAAGTCACCTACCACTCTGCAGTGAAATGAGTGATCCCAGTTAAAATCAAAGTGGAAATTTTAGTTAGGATTGACTTATCAAGCCACTGTCAGTACAAAACCTGAGTTCATTACTGTTTCCAAGGACCATTTCCACCACATTCTTTGCCACAGGAGTCTCATTCATTCAACATAACCTCATTACCTGACAGTCACTTCTAGTCCTTGCTGTCCATCGCCATATACATCTGTTACTACTGGGTGACTAACAGAAAGACTTGTGATTGTTGTGTTTCCCTATGCAGCAGCCTGGGCTTTTATAAACTGTACTTGCAAAATGTGTGCATGCACCATGACAGTCAGCACCTTAAACCTGTGTGCTCTACAGATATACTGGACAGAGATACAGAAAGATTCACATGCACCATAATGCACCAGATGCATGCACAAGTGTCTATTGTGAGTTCAAAAGCAGAGCTGGCCAACCTTTTTTGCCTACTGTTTTACTTTATTTGAAAGTATCTCAAGTATTTCAGTTATATGCTGGAAGACATGATTCTTCACAAATTTTGAGAAGCTACAGATTCCTGGGTACACAGTGAAAACAGAAGTGCTAGCAGTGATCCTACACAATCACACTAAAGACCAAACTAGACCAGCTGCTCTCTAAATTACAGTAGTTGGCTAAACTTCAGAAGTCTATGGGCTGTCTGGAGGTGCCCTCAGTTTAGCACATTCTGGATATGTTCCCACAAACTGGCAACAGTGGTTTGTACTATTTTTGCATCTTATGAGGCCTTTTTTCTGCTAAACAGTTGTTCCAGAAGAACAGGTTTAACTGAGGTACAAACACCTTCTAGAAATTCCCCTTGCATGCCAAGATCCCAGTCAAGCTTCCAGTTCTACATCAGAAAAAAACCCCAATCAAAATAACAAAGAATTTACCAAGTTAAGATTTTCATCAAATAACCAACAGACTACTTGTTGTACTCGGAGATCTCATCAAGCTCAACCACATTTCTTCTTGACGAAAGATGGGATACGGAGTTGATCCTTTATGATTAACTCTCATTTTTTAGCTTCTCATTCAGCTGAGGTGACAGATTTCAAAATGAATAGATGAATGCAGGGAGGCATAAAGACAAAGTCTGTCACCCACTTCTCACCTCATGGCCAAGAGGAGTATTTTGCATATCAGTAATTTGCAGGATGAAGAATGGTGAATAGACGCCATTATTTTTAGCCAACTAAAATCCACCTTCAGTAGAATGTAATATTGAATGTAAATCAATGAATATATTTCAATGAATCTAATTCAATGAATGAATATTTAAAGGTAATAGGAATTCCGTGTTTTGACTAGCATGGTTTTTGAAAGCAGAAGAAAATACAGTTTTGATGGTGTATGTAGTAACATATGGACACACTTCTGAAACTGTATTTGTTTCAAAATCCTCAAGTGCGTTTCATCATGTTCTCATAATGTATCTTCCTTCTACCTTCTGTAGTATTTCCCTGGATCACTCTGAACAGATGCAATATGTTTTCCCTAGGAAAATAGGCCAGCTTGTGAGGAAAGCTGGAATAATTACAGCAGCTTTTGGCTTGTTCAACATGACAATGTAAATTTTGTCTATTTGACAGCAATATAAAAGAGTCTGTCTTTGGTACTTTTTGCTGTTCCTTTATTGCTGCTGCTGCAAATAAGAATGTTATTTTGCAGAGTATTCTTTTTCATGTTACATTTATGAACTCATAGAGATTTTGATCAGAGGCCTTCAATTAGAGGTCTTCAACTTTGCTGCTGAAGTAACCATGAGATCTGTCTAATGCTTTCAGTGTTTTTTTCTGTACCTGGATTATAATATATTTTCCTCCACTGTTTCCTTGACCTGCTTCAGAAGACTCCCACCCATACATATGCCAGAATGACAAAAAAACCAGAGAAGTCAGAAAAACAGATAGCCATGGGAGTGCAACAGGGAAAAGTCTCATGCATAGAAGCCAGGTGCATATGTACTATGGGCACATTCCTGCATGGAGGGTCCTCGATCACATCCTTGTCTGCTGCTTGTGTACATTCATCCGCAAGCATTTCAGTGTGAATTGTAATTTTTTCCATAAATGCTGAAAGAGCAGGACCAAAGCTCTGATAACAGCTGTCTTCAGGTGCCGTGCCATTCTACTAACTCGTGAGCACTTAATTTACTCTAAATCCAATATAGTGTGTGTCCTCCGACTGTAAGAAACAGCCTGAGAACTGCTGGTTTCCACTAATTAAAAAACTATCCCTGGCTATTTTGCTGGCTGAAGATAATGAACCTTATCAGTACACTCACCAGAAATCCATTAGTTTTTCTAAGAAATTGGATAGGATTACACCGGTAAAGACTTTTTTAAAATTTTCCTTCTTACAAAGGAAGTGAGTCAATATGGATTCACTGAAAAGTTTTCACTTTTAGAGCAGAAAATATTCAACAGTTGTAGCTATGTTGAAATAATATGACTGAAGATAACACGACACAATACAATAATCAATGCCAAAGACATTGCTCATCAGCAAAGATGTCAGTGCACTGGTGAGTCTGAAGGGTAACTGTGGTTCTGAATTATTTCAATCAGAGCGCTCATGATACATGAGAATTGGCTTTTACTGACACAACTGAAAATAAAATATATGATGGATGTAATTAGTGCCAGTTGCTTACATATAGCAAATAATATCACCAAATCTGACACATGGCGAAATGGCACTATTATCATAGGATTTCTTACCTTTTCCTTTTACTTTAGCTTCAATTGTAAGAGCAAACTTTAAATAAATTTAAAAGGAATTTTAAGTAAATTCGCCCCCCCGTAAACTGGTGTAACTGCTATTGATCTACAGTATGGATGTCTCTATGACAGGTAGAAATGCAATCACTAAAAGCAATGCCTCAAAATGAAGGCTTTCTCTAGGTAGCTCCACCTTTTACAGAATCATAACTTAATCACTTGGAAAAATGTCTGTCTCCAGGACAAAAATGACTTGGAAGCCACAGGTTAGAGACAATATGAAAAGACCTTTTAAAATTCTCTGTCATCAGCTGTGTCCTAAAACAAACAGTTATTTTTTAGAAAATGTCAAATGAAATATGACACGGATTTTTGTTTACTAAAAAAAATATTATAATTCCCCAGGAAGAGTAAACTACAGTATTAGAAATAAATGAACAGAAGGAACCGAGAATCTTACCCTGTTTGAGACCAGCAACTCAATTTTTTGACAGCTGCTAGTCAGTGGAAGGAACTAGAACTTCATTTGTCTCTACAATACTGGACCATATTCCTTCAAGCACAAAGATGTTTTTAGCATAAAAAAATGCCCATTGCCTTTTCTCCTGCTCTGGAAGTAGAAGCATTTTCTTACTGCTTGTAAGAAGATAGCAAGAGTTATTCTAGAGGCTAGTTTTTGTTGGTGCTTTCCCTCACACTGCTTAGAAGAGTCCAAAGGCTCATTTAATGTTTTAGGCAGTAGCAGTGAGGTGTGAACTGACTTGTTTGAGGAATTCCAAGTCCATCACCTGCTGGTAGATTCCATATTTATGTAATTTCAGATAAAGCAGACAGTCTGTATCATGTTCTTCACATTAATTTAGAATGTTTTAAATACTGCAGGTTCTCATAAATTAAGTTTTTTCGGATGTGTAGTATAGCAAAGGGTTCTAATGGGTTGATCTCTTTAGTCCATTACATGAAGAAAACCTAGGTTTATAACAACCTGGCTTCAACATGAACAACTAATTGCTAAACAAGAACAATTTTTTTGAAAGCTAAGGATATGGCAGACTGACTCAGTAATGAGAACAGAAATTTGTTTTTCAAGTATGCAAAGCAAACATTAAGCTATAACCCAATCTTCCAGCCTCTTACAAAAATGGGCTATTTACCCCAGTGAGGATCCTCCCATTTGAGGTTTTCAGGTACTAACCTTCAATAGGATTTTTGTTCCTTTCCTACCTATTTTTATTTCCCACATGAATGAAACTACAGAAACTAATTTTTCCAGTTTGTTAATGGAGGAAATGAGAGATGGTTTACTCTCCCTCTGTTATCACTCCTGCTCCTTGGGCCTGTCTGTGTTAGAGGGCAAGTTCTGAAAATTAATCTATATTATTAAGCCATCTCCCTAAGTAAGACGTAGTCTATAACTGCATGTGAATGTCAGAAAAAATGCGTAGTGCATAGTTTAGAGATTTCCTGAATGTTCCCGTTAGCCTGCTTTAGAGATGATCAGTGGTGGAAAATCAAGTTTGCAGTATCACAGGCTGATAGAACACCCTGAGTTGGAAGGGACCCACAAGGATCATTGAAGTCCAACTCCTGTTATGACTGAAGAATCATAACAGTGACTTCCCTGGACTCCAATACTACCTTCAAGCAGGTTTTTTCCTAATTTCCTCAGTTTTTAAATGGGAAAAACCTTGATGGATAAAGATGTTGGGTGCTACTGATGAGTAGTCTAAACATTTTAATTTTATCAATGTTGTGGAGCCATGTAAGTCTACAGTGCACTTGTGCATAAGAACTTAACTGAAAAGGCAGTGCTACTTAAAGGACAGAATCAAACACCATCTGCTCCCGTACGGCAAATGTTGGTTGGATCCGTGCTCCAAGCTCTGCCCTGACAGACACCTGGCCGAGCCTGCCTGTGAGCATGCACGTGCCTCAACGTCCCAAGTGGTTTAAAAACAGTGCTCACCAATCTGGTAGGCCTGTCTCCGCAGTGTTCTGGAAGCTCTGTGTCCCTTCTTCTTTTAAAACATCTGGCTTCCTGAGGGTAAAGGAAGCAGAAGGGGTATAATAAAGAGCCAGGGAAGGAGAGAGTCTCCTGGGGTCAAAGGGAAGCTCTGTGCCCAGCTGTGTCCCCCTTGGTGGCTCTGGATATTCAAAATCACCGTGGGAAATGCTTCCTCTTAGCAAGGCCAGCCAATGGGAAAGAAAGGGTGTGCACGGGAACATCTTTCTATTACAGTTGGGATGGGCTTCTCACAAGGAATGATGAGTAAAGTTACGGAAGAATTTAGGCTCAACTGGGCATGCCAACAAAGCATAGTTCATCTTTCCTTGCAGTGTCTATGGAGAAACTTCTTTACTCTTGACTTCCAAACAAAGCAAAATGAAGTGTTAAACAACTTGATATTTGGAAGGAGGACCACAGAAAATGGGAAAATATTTGGAGATGCGCCCCATGGAAACATTTTTACTCACACTTTTAGCTTCTTATCCAGAAAACAGGTCTCAAGGCATAATAACTGTCACCCTCTTAACTACAAGGGGGAAAGAGCTGTAATTATCCTAATTTTATAACTCGATAGTCAATAAAGATGCCACTTCATTCATGAGAAGCTTCATACCTACTGCAAGAGGCAGGATTAGAAAAAATGTCCAAAACTGAGAAAGTTACTCCTATCAGGACCTTATTTAAAACAATTAATGAATTCCCAATTTATGAAAGCAGCATTACCTTTTACATATACTTCTTCCAAGTCAGTTTTTCTGTGAAAAAACTATTTTTAGATAGTGTCCTTTGTAACAGAAATGTGAAATAAATAGAAATTATGTTTTTATACTCTTAAATGTAGGGCAATTGAATGTAAAATGTAAAAAATCTTCATTGGACAAGAAGATTTATAAATACACCTTTTAAAAAACCCTGATATCAGATATTCATGATTGAAATGGACCATGTCATCTGTCATCGTTGTGAGACTCTGGAGCCATTCCTTCTTATCAGCTGGCCGGACAGTTAACAACAAGAGAGTCAATCTCCCTCCGCAGTCCAGGGCCAGCTGATGCTGCACAAGGCAGCTTCAGTCTGGCGTTTCAAAGATCACTTTTGTGCACACGCATGTCCTGTCTGACTGTGGAATGTGAGGAGAAGACTGGGCCAATGTCCCTGCACTACTGTTACACATGCCCACAGTCACTGCTAACATGAAATCTAAAATCCTCTTTTATCACCTTGTAAGTCCATGCCAAGTTTCTCCTCATAGTTCATAAAGAGGGTTTGTCAGATTGAATGCATACTAATGTTGATAGGAAGTGATGGAAAAATATTCTAATTATTCAGGTTAAAAGATTAGATGTCCATTTCTTTCTGACAGGCTTACCAAGAAAGCCATTTCCTAAAATGGCTTCAGTCCCTCATGTGCTGTTTTATTCATTGCCAGAGTACAAAGTCAAGCTTTATTTCTCAAAATAGGGTCCCTGTGTCATGAAGGGACACACAAAAGACTTTCAGATTTCATGAATGATCCCAGCTTCTGGTTTAACCATCAACATTACAGACAGCAGTCTCAAAAATCCAAAATATTTTCCAGCATGATGCTAAGCTCTGTTCTGCAATTTCTGCTGGAACTGGTCTTCTGATTTTGTGCTTCTACTATGTATTGTCTATTAGAATAACAAGACAATTAATTTAATTCTCTGAAATAATACTTAAGAGATTATTTGCAACCAGGAGAAATAACTCTCGTTTTTAAAAATGATTTTAGTATTTAGAGTAGTCTGAGAACCTCCCTGAACTTGCTTCTGTTTGAATTGTAAATAAATATCCAATCTCATTTTGAAATGAATATCAAAGCATTTGATACAGTTTCCTAATAACTAGTTGCTATCACTGTTAAAATTATGCTTTACTTACAGTCTGAATTAGTCCAACTTGAATATATGGGCATTGCTGCTGAAATAGAAACTTTATTCAGTTTATTCTCCATGTGGCTCAGTATAACTGGAAGGTAATCAGGTGATCTTGTAAGAATATCTTTTAAACTAAACAGCCTGAGTTCTGGTATTACTTGAGTATACAGTCCATCTTTCAACTACTTAAGAAATTTAATGGTTCTTGTCATGAGAACGCAAAGGTAAGGTCAAAAATAACCTTCTAATTCTATAGGAAATTAGCTCTTTATACATATGCTAGAACTTGTATCTAGATGATTTACAAATCTTTTCCTAAATTCTGATATCTTAGGATATAATCTTCCCTCCTGTAAAATTTAGTTATGTTCTTTAATCCTCTAGGTACACTTGGCTGTATTAACAATACACTTAGCCCAGTTTTGTAAGTGATTCCTATCTCTGACACAGTGACCCATCTTCAGTGTTCACCACTTCTTTGATTGTTCTGTATCTACTGCCTTTATCAGTTTTCATTATTTTCTTCTCGGGTATTAGTACAATTTCAAGCCTCAAAAATTTCTCAGTGACTTGGGAACTCAAATTCCTATATATGCTCTAGGCATTAAGAAGGTTGGAAGTCATTTAAGTGAATCATACTTCGGCCTCTAGAAGCTGAAGTTCTCTTGAAAACAGAACTTATATCTCCAAGTACTTTCAAAATTGTTAACCTATGCCTCAAAAATAGACCATAAAACCCAGTAATTTTTATTTTCCTCCAACAAATAGATTCCCTCTGTTTTCAAAGACAGGATTTTCAAAGTGCTCCGTTCTCTTTATTATCTGCTCTTTACTGTCATGTGCTGCTACTGAGCTGTGATCCTAAAAACGCTGATTCAGGAAGGAGTCCATACTTGTGTTGAACACAGTTAGGAAAATGACACACTGCTGTGCATTAGCTTTGCACCTGTCACCTCTACAGCATGAAATTTTATCACCTGTCACACTATGTAGCCTCCTACTGGTACAGATGATTCCCTGGGACTTGCACTGTCCCATTTCACAAGTTCTTTTTTCACCTCTGTTTTGGCTCAGATGTTCCTTTGTGTTTTTGGAATATGTGCATTAGATGAGATGACTTGTCAATATGACAACTTATTTGAAGATTTCCCTAATGATTATCAAGAGTTGTTGTGACAGGTATTAAACATTTCTGCTTGAAAAGGAGAATATTCTTGACAGGGCACAATGAAGGATAGGACCTCCACATCTGAATCACCTTCAAACCACTACACTGTGTCCCTGCATTCATTAGGCTACGATCAAAGGTCATAACACCATTGTTCTATGAGTAGATCTAGAAGTGAAGTCACAGTAGAAAAAACTTAATACTGTAACATCTAATGTAAGGCCTTTTCTCTAACAAGCATTTTCTTGCAGTCATTTGTTAAATGATACTACTACTACTACTACTACTAATTTTGTTCACAGTATATCTGATTTTACCCAAGCTGGGCATTAAACCGGAGCAGGGAGAGACTAGGATTCTGCGCCTGGATTCTGCCCATAACTCATATTCCAACTCATATAATTATATCAGGCTGATACTGCATGAGAGACTTTGGAGTTGGAGAAGTTTCTCCACTCTCCTCCCTCCATTCCAGATGTTCCATCTATATTATAATACTGGTAATTATATGCAAGCCATACAAGTACAAAAGATTTAAACCTTTTCTTTGGGATGGCAAACTTAAAATAGAAGCAGACTAAATCCTTCAGTAAGGTCTCAGTATCCTTTCTAAATATGAAGAGAGTCTATAAAAGCTTTTATTTTAGGGGTATCATAGACTAATGCTGTTACAGCAGCAAGGGTGATTTTTAATAGGTTTGCCTGTCATTTAGGAGCTCTATGCCAAACAGTATGTCAAAAAAGAGAGGTATACAAATAAGAGACTGAGCACTTCTAACGTAGAAAAGCTCTCATAAATTGCTGATTTAATAACTATTCAGATAATTCTTTCAAGCAAGTGAGGAAATAATGTGAATTTCCTAAATTTTTCTCCTAAAGAGAGAGGTTCTTCTTCTCTCCACTGTGAAATCACAGGCTCATAAATGAAAATGCTGCTGGAACCACCTAAATACTATACATGTCTCTGAGAAAAATGATAAGAGAACTAGAAAATAGGGAAAAGAATGCAGAGAAGGGGAAAATGCACTCATGTAAACAAAGGTAAAAGCAGAGAAAATTGAATTCTTTACATACGTGATAAAAATTCCTTAGCAAGCCTAATAAGAAAGTCTCTCATAGAAGAAAAGCTGTCAAACAGAAGATGACTTTGCAAAACAGAGGCCCACACCACAGCAGATTTTGCTAGGGCTAAAGTTTACACTTTAAACAATGGAATACAAAGAACAACACAAATGAAATAATCAGACACAAAAATATCCTGATAATTAGACTTCTACAGATCAGATCAGAAATGCAACTTATTTTTATCATTGGTTTCCAAAAAACCAAATACTTCATAGACTATAAGCAAAGCAAATGAAATTGGAAGCCTTTTAAACTTAGTCTTGTTATTAAGAGGCAACATTCAAAAGTACATTGGAACACCAACTTGAACTGGCCAGCTGATTTTTTAATTTTTTTAGCAAGTGGGTCTGAGATTCAGACAAAAAATGTAAGACACAACAGTAACAACAATATCAGAAAGGTTCTTCCTTTCCTTAGTTTTTTGTTTGTTTCTTGTGTTTGGAGTAGCTCTGGAAATGGATATATCTTCCATTTCTACTCAGAGATGTGTGCTTTACGAACAGCTTGGCTTTTAGGTGCTAAGAACACAAATAGAGAAAATTTCGTCTTCCAGCCAGGTGTAACTTCACCTGTATCACATTCCCAGGTCTATTCTTTTCTCCTATTGCTTCCTTCTAGGATTTCAACTGTAAACTTTATCTATGGATTTTGGAATTGCTGTTTTTTATTTTGAATATTGAGTGATAGATACAATTTATGAGAACAAAACGATGGTGACAATCTCAGAAATCATTAAAATGCTCCCAAAAGAAATAAAATATTGGTTTCAAATGAAAATACAACTGTAGGCTAAGTCAGACTTGAGTGGTCAGTTCAAAATGTAACTTAACATACGATTAATATGCAAGGGCATTTTTAAAATGCTTCTAATTACTCTTCAGAAACCCAGACATTCAGTGTGCTTCCCCATCCTTTCACATTCTCTGTTGGAATGTGTTTACATGTATCACAATCCTGGGCTTTGAAGCAGATGGACAAGCTGGTTTTTTCACCGAAACACCTCTGAGTGATTTATATGCTGAAATGATGTATAGCAATAACCTCTAAGTTTGTCTTTGCAAATACTACTCTAAAAAAAATTTCATGCTTGAATATTAGACCTGCAATTATGATTGAAGAGGATTTCCATGGTTGTTAAAAAGCTTGACCCACTACAGCAATTTTAATACTCAGCTGTGCTCCCTATTAGCTGCTGTCTCAAACTCCATTAGTGCTTATGGTGTACAGGAAATGATACTCTCAGTAAAATGAAGTAAAATTTACCCCATGAAAATTGTATTAAAAATAGGAAATAGGAAAAAAACACCCCAAATCTAAAGTATGGGAAGGAAGAAATATATTACCATGACACATTTTTAAAAAGTACAAGTTTTTAATTTTTCCTTCTGAGAAGTATGTTTGCCAGTATTTTTACTTCACCAGTAGATATTGCAGGCATATAAAATCTTCCTGTTTTTCAATGTCTGGATACATATTATACATACAAAATGCACATATACATGAGCACACACAAACACATAATCTATGGTTTAACTTCAGTAAACCATAAAACAGACACCGAAGGCTTGTTCCTCTCCTCTACAAACATGCTAACTAAAGTGTTGAAATCATACCCTTTGTAACATATTTCTGGTAAGTCTTCTGCTTTTGTTCAAGTGCCATGGTACTCCATCAAATGAGTCATGTTAGTCTGACAGACACGTACTGAAATATTCGTATGGGCAGCACTCTGTTAGTAGCTTTATTATGTAATAAAATAACACCGTACTTCTTATCAAACTGATTCACACAATCACATTTTCCTTTTGAGTGAAACAGAACTGCAGATGCATTTTGCTGTAAAGATATGGATTGGGCATGTGAATGTGGAAGAATGGCAGAAGACTTGCCAAGACTGAATCCTGGTATCTGGTGCAGAAGATTTTTAGCTAAGTCAACAGTACTGAATTATTCTTTCAAAACTTACTGCAAAGTACACTCTGCAATTTGAGGCTCATTATTTCTATTCTATGAGACTATAGTAACTATCTCTGCAGAAGGTGCTTTGGTAGCATGAAACAAGAAGAAAAAGCAGGAAACCAAACATTCAAAAAGAGCTCTTACTACCTTAGCCGAGGTAATACTATCTCAAGACTCAGAGATCATTTTAATAGCGAAGATTCAAAATAATCAATCTCTCTCGTAACTGAAAGCAAAGCTGCAGGCACTTCCTTAGACTGATGTATTTGTTTGCTGCCTGGTGTTCAGCTATCATCTGACACAAGTGAAAAAGGGTCATAAAATATATTTGGAAAAAAATTAGGAAAGTATAAAGTTCTCTTGGGCCTTAAATCTCACTACAAGAAAGACATTCCAAAGAAGAACAATGAAGCTGTTGAAGGGTCTGGGGCACATGTCTGATGAGGAGTGTCTGAGGGAGCTGGAATTGTTCAGCCTGGAGAAAAGGAGACTCAGGGGTGACCTTATCACTCTCTACAACCACCGGAAAGGAGGGCGTAGCCAGGTGGGGGTCAATCTCTTCTCCCAAATAATTTGTGGCAAGATGAGAGGCCTCAAGTTGCAAAGTGGGAGGTTTAGATTGGGTATCAGGAAAAACTTCATCACTGAAAGGGCCATCAAGCAACGGAACAAGCTGCCCAGGGAAGTGGTGGAGTTTCCATCCCTGGAGGTATTTAAAAGACATGTAGACATGGCACCTGGGGACATGGTTTAGTTGTGGACTTGGCAATGCTGGTTGGACTTGATGATCCTAAAGTTCTTTTCCAACCTAAATCAATCTATGATTCTAAAGTTGTTTGCCATTTATTAATAAGAGCTTTCAAGAGTATTTATCTTCACAGACTATCCATGCCTAGGAGACCACAGAAACAATTCCTGAAGGCAATGGAGTACACAGCTATAGTTTTGCACAATGCCCTTAAATTAAACTCTCCTTTTGATAGTGTTGACTTTACAGCAAAGTCAAGACTATACCTATTTGATTAGGACAAGGCCATAAAGAACAAACAAGCTTTACACTCTTGTTTTTCTAGAGGGGTCTACCAGGGAAAGCATTTTTTCCATTGGATGAACACATTGGTAGTGACAGGATGTAAGTTGTCATTGACAATAATGCTGATAGAAGTAGCTGTTACTTTTGGTCCTGCAGGTGGTGAAAAGTTCCACCCACAGTATTTTGCTGAAGAAAACCCCTGCCAATCCCTCTACATAGAGATGACTCTCAGGAGCTGAGAGACTTTTTGTGGCTGTTTTCTTTTTTCTTAGCTTTGCAAATCTAGAACCTGATCTTTCAAAAGATTTGTCCTAATAGAAAACTTTGCTACTTATGTTTTAAAGTTTAAAAAGGTCCTTATAATATAGAAAACTCTAGTGATCCAGGACATTTAGATACCATTCCTGGAAAGAACAGTCTCATGAATTAAGACTTTCTTTGTATGACATCACCACCTGAAACTGGAAGCATTCATGGGCAGGAGGGCTTGATATTTATTGCTATTTGGAACTGCAATGGTGTTTTGCTAGGCTACAGAAGCAAAAACGGATACCTGGATGCAGTGAGAGTATCCAGAAGGGTTTGCCTTCCCTAAGACCACAACTGTGATGTCACATTCCCTGTATGAGTACTTCAAATTCATCTGCATTTCCTGCAGCCACCATGCAGGTTGGTTTAATTATTGTAAAACCATGCAGTGGTTGGCCCATTCATATACTTTCTGTCAAGCTAGAGACGTTTTATATTGAATACTGCTTTATGGAAGACTGGGTATGAAATGACCTTTTCCCTTATGGTAACCTGATGGATTCCCTTTTAGTCCCTGACTGGGACCCTGTCATCTGCTTTTTTTTTTTTAAACTTTTAACTACCCACAAGGACAGCCTGAACAACACCCTGTCAAACCAAGTCTGTGAGCTGGTTTGATACCCAAACTGAAAAGCAAGAAAGCCTGTTCAAAGCCTTGGGGTCTCAACAAAGTGAGGAAATATGTTATGCTGAGACACTCAAGCCATGGATGGCAGTCACTGCACAGTCTTGCAAAGGACAAAAAGCTGAACACTTCAATCACTTATCCTAGAGCTCTCAAGAGATGTCACTTCACTACCACTGGGAAACAAGTAGCAATCGCTGTCAGATGAACAGAAAGACTGATCAGTAGGGTGCTACTGTATGGCAATCAAAGTAAAGACCAGTAAAGTTAAAAAATGAAATTCTTCCACATACTTCTGGAAATGTTGAGCAATATGCAGCAGTGGGGCCTTCCTCAAAAGGCAATTACTCAGAATATGACAAAATTTTATACCCTCAATTAATTTTGGCATGGAAAATAAACTCTGAGAGAAACTTTCCTTCTCTCTTTACCTGACCAGAAAAAAGTATAGCTGTTGTAGAACTGTCTGCCCTTATGTGTTTTAAGTATAGTGCTTAGAAGGATACTGCAGCAATAAATTCAATTTGCAACAGTATATAGATTATCTGTTTCAACTAACAGAATGCAAAACAAATTAAACACCATTAAATAATTTTTTTTTCAAAAGATTTGTCCTAATATTAGAAAAGACTTATTTCTTCCTCTAATGAAAAGGGTGAAATACTTTCTCCAGGATGTGCCTTGTCACAACGCTGTGACGCTTGTAACAGTGACATTTTCTCTGGTATTTCTTTTTCCCATGGATGCCATAAAGTGCATCGCATGAATATGAAGTGACATCTTTACTAACATGTGGTACTTACTTATCACCCACAATCCCCAAGTTGATTGTTGGATAGCCATGTTCTTGGATTGTAGCTAGGAGAGTTGAACGGTTACTGTCCCGAATCTTTCCTGGCAAGAGGTCATCCTCAGGATTCAGCAGCTATAAAATCAGAAACACTCTCAGTCAGTCTCCTTGGAATGCTGTGCTTTACACAAGTGAGAATTTTTTCCTTGGCTTGGACAGGATATTTTTAGACACATATCCTGAAACACATTTATAAAGTCATTTAGTGAATTTAAATTAATAAGATATGTAATGTGCTTGTTTAGCCCAATCCTCTGTGTTGTTTAGTTTGTTTCTATTGGTTCATGTCTGCAAAATGTTCTTACTCCTTATGAGTACGTGGCTTCTAATCTCAGACATTAGCAATCAAAACAAAAACTTTTAAGTTTTCACATTATTGTTCCTCTTTAAATGGTTTTAAGGGAACCTCATTGTTGTAGTTAACCAGATTTAAAGGTATTAATGGACATTTTGAAGTTCATTGTCTGCCTCCTAATAAAGATGTCTTTTAAATACAACAATCTGCATTGGATTAATAGACAGAAGCCTTATGCATAGCTGCTATATCAATTATTGTTTTGGATGAAAAACTGTCTCTCAAGATAGTATATCGTGGCAATTACCTCACATGTGTTACATATTTTGGAAGCTGAACTACAAAACATACATGTATATTTTGTAAATGTATGTTTTATATATATTAGAAATTCTTATGTAGGACACAGAAGGACAATACAATACTGACAGGAGGTAAATACTACTACTAATAATAAGAATCAGCATTGCTGTCAAAATCACAGCATTAGGTAGCAAGGTAAGAATAATGAAAAATGGAGCATGGGTAAATTTTACGCTTTGGCTTGCAGCTCTGTTTCTGTGAAGACTTTCATAGGATGTTTAAGAAACCCACTACGCAGAGTGTCTTTTAACATTTTACAAAAGAGAATGTCAACATCAGTAAAGGACCCTTCAATGACAAGCAAGAATCTTCAACCAGATGGAAGTTGCTAATCAGAAAATGACCATCTGTAATCCTTTTAGCTCTATGGATTTATTCTTCAGTTAGTGGTATGGTTCCTGCATGCCACACCCTGTTTATGCTTTGAAATCCAGTAAGATTTTGTACACCAGATGACAAAATTCAACCTATTAGAAGTTTTCAAAATCTTTCAAAATTGAACATATTCAAGCTGTATGAAATACAGCTATTGAGTTAATGTTTATGGCTGGATTTCAGAAAGTTTGTCTTAAAGGACAGTCAAAACTTCATGCTGTCTTTAAACTTCAAGCTGACTTTATCTCAACCCACACGTTCTTCAGGTTTTGCTCTTCCTAATCTTTCTCTGTCCTGCTGCTGGAAGAAATGAGAGGGCACAGTTGCTGGCCTGAGTCAACACACAACATATGTAAAATTAGTAAATCAAGTTAATCTTAAACCTGATTTTTCTGATGTAGTTAAAGCAATTATAAAGCTTGTCTGCCGTTCTACCAACAGGAGAGTGTCTGGATTTCAACTTGTGCTACTATTAGAAAAAATATTGAGGCACAATACTGCAGCAAGGCATTTGGTAGTACCACTCAGTTTTCAAAGATAGCTTGTCTGCCACTTGTTATTATAGCTATAGAGGAGTGCTGTTTAAAAGGAATTACTCTTCAGTCATGACTGGCAGCATGAATCATAACCCCGACCACCCCACAGGTTCTCCCTCGCTGGCAGGAGGAAAGCAGCTGGCACATAGTTGGATACATTACCAAAATTTTGGCAAAGATAATGTGAGACCTGTGAGAAAGCCCCTAAGGGAGAAAACACGAGCAGATGATTATGGGTTGATCCCTCACAAAAATAGCTCATATCAGCAGGAGCTGCAGTTCAAAAAGTGAGTCTGCTTGGGAATAGGGTGGAAGTCACTATCCAAAACACTGCCTCAAAAAAAAAAATATAGTATTTCAGACTATAATTCTAAACAAACATTTCTTACCTCATTCCCTGTTGACATTACTGCAACCACTGGAAACTTGTTAACTTCTACTTCAGTTACTCCAACAGTTGCTAAGAGACCAATCTCAGACGGACCCATGTGGGTTCCTTTAGCCAGCACACATTCACCTCTTTTAATGTCATGTCCTATGGGTCTGAAAATCAGGATGGAAAAACAACATGAAAGAGAAACAGGATGAGATTCAAAGTACCTTTCCTTGATTGGTCCTGCTGCAGGTGAGGAGTGTCCACGGACACTCCTTAGTCAGACTGCCAAAATGTCAGTACTACTCATGATTAAAAAATTACTTTAAAAATCATCAGCTCTTCTATTCCTTACAGACTTATTTTAATAAATACAGACCTGATATCTTGGCCTGGTCGAGCTTGCACCAGGATTCGAACCTCTAGTTCTTCAGTGCCCTAGGAACACAAGGACATCACATATGGTCAGCTGAGCTATTCAAAGAAGATTAATGTTTAATTTCTCAGAAGTCTACACAGCTTACAGCACTCATTACACTGACACATTATGGTTTAAGCATCATATTGTTCTCCTGATTTGTTTGTCAAGGCTGTAACACAATGTGTGCTAAAACTGAGCAGCATTTTAAGAAATGCTCTTCAGATGAGCTCACTAGGGGAGGACCAGCACTGAATACGTAGTTTTAGCTTAATATCTTTTTTTAAATGATACCTGTGTTCCCATAGCTTTCCTACGTTACATCTGTTGATCTGGTATACTGAGTGGATTCTTTCTACTCCTCTCAACCAACTTGATCTGGCCAAACCATTTCAAAGATGGCACTTCAAAAAGACCATTAGTCTGGCAGACAGTAGGCCACTACATTAGCAGAAAGGTGGGAAGAAGCTATACACTGCAGCTGTTTCAGGATTTTCATGTAGATTCCTGTAGTCGATACTCCTACTTGAGAGCCTTGTACAAACCAGAAAGGGGCTCATTCACCTTGTTTATGTATTGTGAACAAGAGACAGTGGCCTGAAAAGTCTGATGCATTTCTTTGTTCAGAATGTCAATGGTTTGGTGATCCATTCAATGCCAATAAATGGCACATGACCTATATTGTTAATATTTAATTTTAAGCTCTGCAGATGGGTCGATGATATATACACACACTCAGCTTTGAGAGTGCCAGCCTGCCAGTAGCACTAAATCTAACTTTAGACCAGAACAAATTTTGTTTTTACATTCTCATGTAGTGCTTCACATACCTCAAAGTTATAAATCAGACACTAATATCACAAGAAAAACAAGGCAGGTCAGTGTTATTTGGAATTTTTACATGAACATTAGTGTTGTATAGGACACTGGGACTTGCATCTTTTCCTAAAGGTGATACGGGCCTCAGTTTCTGAGTTCAAACTAAATGCTCTAAACTTAAGGCCCCAAAGTTAAAGCTAATGAATGTGTTATTAGAGATTATGATTCTGTTTACCTACTGTGAGAATTTAAACCCCCGAAAACCAGAAAATTACAAAAAAAAAAATTCTTACTTTATCCCAGTATTTTCATATGCTTTTCAGAAGCTTTTATTAAAAAGAAACTCTGTTTCTTTTGTACTTATTCTTTTTGTATAAGAGATGATTTTCGGCAGTGAGTGTCCAAATTGGCTGTGCTAGTGCCCAGAATGGCCTTTTGCCCCCTTATTGCCAGCTGAGGCTGTAAAAGACACTTGAGTCTTGCAACAAAAATTTGGGGCACTGGTTAGTCTCAGAATTATTTTAGTTTTATGACACTCTGGGGATCGTTGTTCAGTCATGAAGATTTGAAATTTCCATATCTTTGATAACATTTAAAGATGGATAGAAGGCTGTAAGAGAACCAGGAGGAGAGAGAATTAGATTTGATTAATATAAAAGGTTCTATTTAGGATTCCTGGATTAGGGGAAATAACTAAAAAAAAAGGCTTTTGAGGAACCCAGCAATCCCAGGTTTAAAAGGCACCGTGGAAAGCGTGACTATGGACAACACGGTGATATACAGAGATTGACATCTATGGAACCGATGGGTATCCCAGAACACTTAAGGAATACAATATAATTCAAGGGGGCTACAGGGGCTTGCAGGGAGGTATGGCATTATGCTGAGAACACATTTCATTTGGTGTGTGTCAGGCAGCATTCTTGCTGTGTATTAATATATTTTGAACTATAACTGAGTGGCTTGCTCTGGTGGCTGTGAACAATTGACATCCATACTGATAACACTGATGCTTGGGCTTGATGCAGGATCTAACTCTTGTTTTGGTTGATCACACTGGGCTCCTTTCTCCTAAAAGGTGACATAAAAACTCAAAATTAAAAGGCTGTAGACATGTTTCTTAATGAATGTGCATTTGGCAAGCTAAGGAGACTTTTTCTTCCTGATGGATAGATGTAATTCCTTTCAGGGCTTCTTATGACTTCTCAGGTCATTTGGGGAATGCTTCCTATGAAATTTAAGTGCTGCTGCCACAACTAGAACTCAAGGAATGAGTTCCTTTGAAAAGTAACCTCTTTTCAGAAGAATATTTTTCAGATGTTAAAGATTTCACTTCAGTTAAATCCCAACCCTGAAGGAGTTCTTAACACTAAAAAGAAAAATATTCTTGAAATACATAGCCACCCAGGCATGAAAAGAAAGAGAAAAAAACCCCATATTAATTAAATGATACTAATTATTATCAATAGGATATTATCAACAGGATTCATAGAGTGGTGCATTCAAAGACAAGCAGAAACTAAAGAGTTCTACCTCATACTCATAGGCAAGAAAAAGAAGTTGAAGGTGGCTGACCATTCGTAAAAAAATTCAGAGTTTTAACACATAGCCAATAACTTGTTCTCACATGCAGAGGAGAACATGCACATAAAAAGTGGAAGGCAGGACAGAGTCATCCAAAGAAGAAGTGGAAAAATAAAAGGTTACCATGTGTGTTGCTCTGCAGTGTGGTAGTCCTCTCAGGATGAGGTGGGCAATGGCCACAAAAAACTTGCTCAGTAAAGGTTAATGGAGCGATTAACAAGCAGCGAAGGCAATGGGGTATTTTACAGGAAGATATAATCTATACATACACATCTGTAACCTCAAAGCAGGATTGATAATTTCAGTAATTTCTCTGATAGGAAGAAGGACAGCCTAGACAGCTTGCTGAGTTCATCACATGTAAAAATCTATACATTTAATAAGGCATGAGAAAGAATCCTGAGAGCGGGTTTCAGTCTGCTGTCTTTATCAGTGTTTAACACTAGAATTCATCTCTTACACCCTAGCTGCAATCACAATGCTGACACTGAGCTGTGGCGAAGTGGAACAGCTTGTCAGAACAGCAGCAGTAGAGCACAGGCTGATTTGAGCACAGAACCATACATATAGTTCATTCCAAAGCTGAACTTGGAAGTTGTGTCGATAAGAGACATATCTTGCCTTGAAGTCTCTCAGATGGCAGCAAACATGATGATAGTGCCCTGAAATCACAGCTGAGATTCAGAAGCAATTCCCTGATCACAAAGGAAGTCTAAGATGGACTCTTTGGAATAAAGTTGTCTACAGAGAGCTCCTCTGCTTCATAAAAAGCACATTTCACTATGTTGGGACAACTGTGCATAATGAATTAGTACTACAGTATTCATATTTTTCCGTGTTTTTTCTGTGTTTTCTTTCTGTGTTCATATTTGCAGCATCTGTAAGGTAGTGCACCAGTGTGATTTAAAGGTAGGCTGGAAAATTTGTTCAAAAACAGGGCTATGTCTACATTCTGGGGGAATATGCACCTTTATCCATTTCTTGGTTTTCAGAGGCCTTAAATTCAGCAATGTTCTCATTTTAAAGGAGCACAAAGGTCTTTTAAAAATCTTAGTTGTAGTTTAAAAAAATTTGGGAGGCATTTACTTCCCCTATTTCATAACAACACCTCTTTTTCTAAACAGATTTATTGGAAGGTATTTGTACAAGATGTATTCTCCAAAATCCACCAAATTCACCTTTGCTGAAACAAGATCAACTCTGATAATACAGAGCCATCTTCATAGCACAGTTTAAAAGAACCCATGTCATCCCACGGATTTTGCAGCACTTAAAACAGTTCACTTTCCCACAGAAAATCATATTCAGCTTTAATTACATCAGCAGTAATTCAATGTATTATTCTGAGATCAATATGTAATTTAAGAAAGCTTTTCCCCTTCTTATTTGGTGAGATTTCCACCAGCCTGTATTTTAAAATGTGAATACAGTAGGCATTCAAATTAGACTGTAGCCATGGATTTCCAGGAGGCATTTGCCTTCCACTCAAATCATGCTCCCAAGTATTTTAGAGTCACCATTCAACAATTTGGATGAAAAATCAGTCAGAACAAGAAAGTCTGTGATACTGTTATCACAGCCTGAAAAAGTGAAAATTGCCACTAGGAACTGACGGGAAACTCCTCAAACTTCTGAGATTACTGAAGAGCTTTTCTGTATGACTCTCTTTCATACTTAACAGGGTTGTATCATGTGCCATTTTCTGCTGCACACAAAAGAAAAATGAGTTTTTTAACTTGTGACTCACATCATCTGATTCCCTGATGAGCTCTGTATCTTCCACTTGCACCACTGCATCAGCACCACATGGAATTGGAGCACCAGTTGTAACACGCATTACCTGACCAGGCATCACAGTCTGAGTTGGCTGAAAAATAAAAAAACAGAAACTAATCTACTTTTGAAAAAACAATTTCAAACCACTTGAACTTTATGCAAGTAATCTATCTGAAAGACCAGAACTCTTATTTGCATCATGACCCTTGATATACTGTGAGTGATATCAACAGGTAAAATAAACTCCAATTCACACCTGGCTTTATTTATATGGCCACATATTTGGTGGCTTCAGTTTTATTTCCTTGTATTTCTATCACATGAACAACTTTCAGAAGAACAAATAAACTGATACTCAGAAGAATACTTGGCACAGAAAAATAACTGGCTTAGAAATCTAACTGATAGATGGTGACCTTCTGGAAACTTCCATGAGCAAAAAATCTAGCAGTTCTCAGTACATAAATATTTTTGCAGAGTACTCTGGTAGCCAGGACTGAAATTGCTTTGCTTTGGTTGGATTTTTGTTCTGTTTTGTTTACCAGCACACTGTATATGGAAAACCAATACATAATAGTAATATAACCAACTGCTTAATTTTTAAGCAGATTTCCTAATACAGAGAGACAGCTCAATGCTAGTTCACAGAGAATATCTATCTTTGTGAGGGTCAATTTAGAATAGCCTAAAATTGATAATGTTCCACAATTCTATAAAGTTGCAGGACATTAAAAAGTTTCAGCAGAAGCAATACAAAGAATAGAAGAATATCAGAACAATACGATAAAATAAATGACAAGGTTTTAATAACATTTCTCACCAGGCTGACTATTCTAATAAACATTTGTCAAAACCCAGGGTAAAACTGTAATTTGACCGTAACTACTTAAGAAATAAATAACTGAAGAAAATGTTCCTAAAAAAATGGAACTAATAGAAGCTGATTTGATGACTGAGATTTCATTGCTGGCTCCCCACAGCACTGCAGTAAGTCTGGCTTATTTAGGCTTTACTGTTATTAGTGAACATGTGCTACACACAGATCTACATAGCTGTGATCAGAGCAACATATTCTGTATGTGTCACACGTATAATTCATGTGCAGATTGACTCTATAGTCCATATGCAGCACTGGAATACATCCAGTCCTTCTCAAACTGTGATTAGCACATATTTGACAGCAACCCACAGGCCTGCAGGCAGTGTTGCCCAGGCATTGTTACCTGCTCCTGCCCAGCAGGCACTTACTCCATGATTTTGGTCAGGAGGCTGACGGACACCACCAAACTCTAGACCAGTGGCCAGCACTTCAGCTGCATAAAGCTGTTTGCCTTGCCCACTCTTCTACTCCACTTCAGCACTGTCATAACCTCTGACAGATGAGTTTTACTTTGAAATGTGTGTAATTCAAAGGCTACTCATTGGGACAGAAGCCCTAGGAAGAGGCTGGGAATGGTTTTTGCCTGGCTTACCACAGTACCACAGCCACCTACATATCCCCAGGAACAACAGAGACTGGAACTGACCGAATCTTGACCCTTTTCTACAGATAATGGAAATCTAATATCCTCAGAGGAGAACATAAATAAAATACTAACATAAACTTAAAAACCCCACACTTGCCATATGTCATGGTTAGTGTGTGTTTAGGGCAAGATTCATGCTATCCTAATGTAGGCATCTAAACCAGACGACATAAAAATAATATTTTTAAGAAACCGCATTTATTCCTTACCACAAACTATTCAAGGAGCTGTGGATGGATAGCAGACACACTGTCATTTTTATTAAAGTGGCTTAAAAGGGAAAATAATGCTATCTAGTGTGTAATTTTGATTTTTAGGAAAAGAAATGTTAAAAAAGCAAAGCTCATGCCTTGGATTATGTATTTTGCATACCATTGTAGATATAATCTAAAGGTACATTACAAATAGGTAATATTGTTTTGAACTTACTAAGTATTGCTGACTTAAGTGACAATTTTCCGAGGAAAAATGTATTACATAAAAAATTCTTCCCATTTAAAAAGCACCACAAAGAATACAAAATGTCTACCACTGCCACAAATCAGAGCCTATGGTGATAAAATGTGCTGTAACTCACCATGTCTTTGGAGTTTATTGTTAGATGAGTTAATTTTTTGAGATGCAATGATCTGATACATTTGAACAAATTTATGATACAGTAACAGTTGCTTTCAGAACTGGTTATGTTGCTCATATATTTATTTTCCTTTTTGTCTGCTGAGAATTGATCAGATTAACTTTATGAACAAAAGTCAGCCATCAGATTTATTTGTGAATCTCCAGGGCTGTGTTCCTCTATGACAGAGACTACGATGATAAAGAAATGATTGCTTCTCAGAAAACATATTAATGTACAAAACTTTCACAGAAGTTCTTTTAAAGGCTTTTGAGATCTCACTTTTACCTGCAATGGGGGAATACTGGTTTCTGTCCTTTGCCTCCATTACTGATAATCTACTCAATTTTAGTCACTGAAAGAACCCCAGAAATAACCTACTAAGCACAACCTGTATCTCAGGCATTTTCTCCTGCACATGATTACACCTCTCCTGTGATTTAGAATGATCCATGCTCCTTTTGGTAAAAAGGCACAAGTTAATGAAATAGTGGAAAATGTCTGCTTTTCATCCTATATTGTAGCTGGTTAGTCATAGTGCCTCTTAGAAACACCTCTAGAAAGTCTTGCAGGAAATGCTATGGTCTGACCATGTAAGTCTACAGAAGGAAAGCCATTTTTCCCATGGTTAAGTGTTTCACACACAGGGCATTGCGGATGGCTCGTGACCAGTAGTCTCAAAGGTGCCCTACCCTTCCCAAAGCAGGGTAGTGTCTGAAAGCTTTCCCTGATATACAATAAAAAAGGGGTTAAAATAAACATGACCATCTGGAGATGGAAATCAGAAAATACACAAATTAAAAATTGATACAGAAATGTCCAACTTGGCTCTATGGCCTCCCTGTAATTCTCAGTCTCAACTTCTTCCTTGCTACTACCATTTACATAACCTTTTTCCCTACAGGAGGAGCCAAATCTAAATCTATTTTGAACTCCCTGCTGTGAATCATTCTGTTAATTGGTCTGTAACATGAAAAGCAGAATGTTGCTGCTGAGAGTGACTGAAGGGTGAAATGAGACTGAGGAGCCTTCCAAGGCTATAAATAATTTCTTGGGAAGGAGATGAACCTGAAGATGTGTTTGCCCCAGAAAAAAACTTAGACCAATTATTCTGAGGTCAACAGCCTTGTTTTTCTAACTTGCCACTGGTATTTTCAGAAATAGTCTCTCTCTGCATGCCTCCCTCCCACCCAATTTTTGTTCCTTGCCAGAGAGCCCTCCTATTCCCAGTAATCTGGGAGGACAGGCTGTCCCTGTAGAGAGATATTTGTGAGCTCTTGAACTTTGTAGGAGGGAAGGAGGCTTCCATTCGCCCTTTTATCTTTTGTACAAACCTGAAGTGATTAGGACACTGAAACACTTCAGACCTCTAATGGGAAGTCTCCCCACTAGAGACAACTTCAACACTACAGCTTTTAAGCAACACTATGCTGTGATATTTAACTAGCAAAATGATAATATTGATGACAGGGGAATAGGGATAGGAGTGATAATTCAGCGGGTAGCTCTGCTGGTTCTTGACATTTTATAGTGATCATAAAAAGGGTTGTAAAAATAGCTGTCACTCTTCTGGATCCTGGACCAATGCTTGAAAACACAGTCAGAAGGGCTAAAAATACAAGGCAGGTTAAAAAACTGCTGAATTCACTAGTTTGCTCTTTTTTTTAGACTTTAAAGTAATTTTACTTATTTTGTACAACAGATCCATTAATCTAAGTTCACATGAGTATAAGTACTGAGAAGGTGTCTATTATACCGAAGTATAATTCATGATGATGGATGGGACCTAAAGCAAAAGTAATTTTCACAGTTCTCCCTATCTATCATGATTAGCCAAATTAAATGTCTTTTACACATTCAGAAGCAGGTCAAGTCCATTTAAAAAAAAGGAATAATCCTGCGACTGATAATACTTCTAAAACCTGATACAACTTTTGAAATACGTCAACTTTACTTCAACTTTGCTTAGCATTCAAAATGGACACCCTATAAAATCCTCACTAAAACTGATCAATTCCTTGTTTTGCCTGTTACTTATTCCCTTTCTCCATCATTTCACATACAATACATAGAATTATAAATCAGGACTTTAAATAGCTGGAGAAACATTTTGCATTAACTCATGCTTGCCTGAACAGAGCTGGCAGGTATGATTAAATGGACAGAGTAAGAGTAGTAGACCATAACTGATTTTTTTCCCATCACCTCAGTATTAGTACAGAAATTTCATGAAATATGATCTTGAATTTGAGAGCAAATCACAAAATGCATCTATTTGTGACTATTTATAGAGCACAGCAGGTCAAAAATGGGTCATGCCTCAACTTGCTTTTAAAATCAATCCATGTATCTGCTAAAGGTGCATAAACACTCTTCTCACAAACCAGCCTCAAACCAAGCTGCTGCCAGGCTTCCTCAAGGTTGTTCTGATAATTACCTATCTTTAAAAGCTTCATACAAAATTCTTGCACTTCATTTTGCAGGTATCAGTGTGAAAAATGGAAACATCATACAGAAACAGTTATTGGGCTGACATCCTCTAAAAATCTGTCAGCAAGAGGGGGTTAAATCATGCTCTTCTCTGCTTATGAACGCCACTAGAAATCCCACGTCCTCAAACATTGTAGCAAAGCAGAACTACTGTATGCACTCCTATCAGACATGTCAGCACAATGCTCTGAAGTATTTTGGGATATCCTTGTTAGCTCCTTATGTAACTGTACTACCTCACTTTCTGAAATCATGTCCCAAGGCACATATCAGGAGGGTCAGTACAGCTGTGTCCTACTTCACACCAGATCCAAGACTATTGAATTTTGAAGCACTAGCAAGGCTTGTAAAAATACAAAGCAAAATCTTACGGAAGAAAAATACATTGAAAAAAGAGAAAAGAAATTGTGCTCACCTGCTCACCAGCCTGGGACTCCCCTATGATGAATCGATCTCCTGGGCCATCAGCAGCTGTTAAGAGGGACAACACAAATGGTAAAGGTTGAACCAAAACAAAAGATGGCATTATAAATTAAGAACAGGAGAAGAGCAAAGAAGATCTAATGTTCAGTTCTTCAGTGTCAGCATGACTGAGGTTATAGAAGTTCTGCAAACATTTTACCTTTTAGGTCCTTTTGAGATGTGTTTATTATTTTGAAAAACACAGGTTCTAGAGAACAGAGTATTTTTAACTGAAAATTTCTGGGCAGTATGAGGTCATGTAAATGAAGACTAGGAGGAATTACATTAATAACAAAGATTTAAGAGTGTTCATGACAGTATTGCAATACTGAAAATTAAGAGTCAGAGGTCATTGATTTAACAAGTCTACAGGACTTCCAGTTTAGCAAATCTGCAGTTTTACAGGGACAACAAAGGCACAATTACTAATGACATTTATGCTCCTGCCTGCCTCAAAGGTTTTCAGCAAGTTGCATTAGTGGTATTATAGGCTTTACCGTGGTGTAAAGCATGTATGAAGCACAAGCAACTCTGCCTTTCCAAGCACAGCAGTCATGCTCCCAAGAATGCTCAAACAAGCTAGGCTTGAATGATCACATTTAAATATGTATTATTATTAATTTTAAATCCGTAGCTGTCAAAAGCTGATTTCCTAGAGATGAAGTCTAACCAGTGACAACCTTTATCTTAATAACTTCTGTTTTACTTCAGGAGCCCTTAATATACACCTAGGTAACCTTGCATAGAGAAGAACTGCTTTCAGGAAGGATGTCCATTCAGTCTATAATGATTTATCATATTTGTACTCATGCATCGGCTGCAGCTTTGCAGATCATTATCTATGGTACTTGGTCATGTTTGAAGACTAATAATTAACTTAACTTTAAAAGCCTATCAAACAGACTAATCTATGAGCTTTAGAGTGAACTCTAAAATAAAAAAGTAGAAAAGGACTCTTCAACTAGATATCCTCGAATAATGCATATAATACTACTGAAAACAGTTATCAGACCTTCACTGAAAAAAATGCGCTTGGATGATCCAGCAAAAGAAGAGAAAGAAATTTAGCTGTAATAGCTAAATTATTTTAAACCTGATAAAATGCTACTGAATTAGATTTTATTCCCTCACTAATAATAACATGGAGACAAAATTTATAGATGATGTACAACTGATATAAAATGAGAAAAAGATAGGGGTTTGGGCAGACATGTTATGCCACTGAAAGCTATTCTTTAATTTTTCTTAAGAAGTATCCATTAATGTAGACAATATAATCTCTGCCTAAAAGCTTTTTTTTCCTCATATCCAAAGATAACAGGTTCACAAGAGCAATAAGATTAGAACAAAACAACAGAATAGAATAGAACTATCAATAGAACCTGATCAATTCAGGGTGGACCAAAATGTAAAGCAAATTATTAAAGGCATTGTCCAAATGCCTTTGACACACAGAGAGGCTTGGGGCATCAACCCACTTTCTAGGAAGTTTGTTCCAGCATCTGCCCACCCTCCTGGTAAAAAAATATTTCCTAATGTCAAATCTAAGCCTTCCCTGGCACAGCTTTGAACCATTCCCACACATAACATCACTGGACACCCCGTGCCCTTCGCCTCTGCAAGGAGCTGTAGAGAGCCACGAGGTCACCTCTCAACCTCCTTCTCTCCAAACAAGACAAACCCAAAGTCCTCAGCTGCTCCTCATAGGACATTCCTTCCAGCCCTTTCACCAGCTTTAGTGTCCTTCTCTGGATGCATTCAAATATCTCAGTGTTACTCTCCTTGAATCCAACACCAAAATGAGGGTTTGTGTATTGGTTCTGACAGAAGCTGCTGAAGTTTGTGATCACTCTGTTCATTCTGCATGTTTACTGAGATTGTACTTGTGCTTTGCCTTACCCTGCAGCAATCAGGTTGCAAGACAGCATTGGCTTGATCCCAAGGCATTCTTGTCACTCAGCATTCTACTCAGAACTCACCCTCTTAGCTTTTCTCATTGTTACATCACCTGTATTTCTCTGGCTACATAGGCACTCCCTGCTATTACTAGCCATTTTGGTCTGCCTGTCTCTCACACACACTCATCTTGTAGACCTGAAATTTTGTTTTTATATCAAATCTACGGGGAAGCTACTGGATTACATCCATTATCTGGGTCTGCAGACAGTATATTTCACGGGCAGTTGCTTTCCATGGTTTCAGCTGCCAGTAACAAAAAAGGTATTTTAATGTCCCTAGAAGAAAGTTGGCTATTGTGTACAAATTTCAACACGGTGTTATGATGATTCAACCACTACCACAATTAAATCACTACTAGTATAATGTTCAATTCTGTGTATTTTAAATTTCCTTCATAGATATACGAGGTGAGCATCATTATTCTTACTTTACAAAGGGAAAAACCGACGCACAGAGAAGCAACTGGCTCAAAATGATACAGCACCTAGTGGCAAAGAAGAGTATGAATTCAGGTCTCCTGGGAAACCATATTCGCTGAGTGCAAGGAATAAAGTCATACAACTAATTTTATTTATATATGGCAGCAGCAATATTTTTAAAGTAAGAACCTCTTCTTTTGAGGTGTCTCTGTAAGAGAACATTCTGGTAAGTTTTTTGGAAATTCTCTGATGCAATCAATATCTGTAAGAGTTCAACAAAGTAATAGACACATAAGAAAATCCTCATTAATCTACAACACATGAATAGAAGACGAATCTGTAATTCAGAAACAGATGTTCTGTTATTCTCCTGAATTTTAAATGTTTCCAAAAAACACATTAGAAACAGAGGTGCATGTCTAGGAGCATACATGGATGTACATTTGCTTGTGTACACATGTATCCACTTAAAAGATCTGAGCTCAGCTTTATGGCCTTCCTTCAAGACAGTTGCATTTTATATAATTGTGACCTCAGCAATGATCTGTATCAAATCTAAACCACAATAACCCCTTCTGGATCTGAAACAGGTGAGCTAACATGTTACGAAGTGGCAGACACTGTACTTCATGTCCACAAAGTGAGTGTTTACCTCTGACAGCGTAACCATCTTTTACTGATGCTGGAAATGGTGGTAGATTATCTTTTGCATATACATCTTGAGCAAGGACCCGGCCCATTCCATCTAGAGAAAAGAGAAAAGATGATGCTCTGTGTCATTACAATGAGTGAAAGGGGGAAATGGAGTTAACAACAGTGTGCTCCCAGTAGGTGAAATGTATGTGTATGGGACATACAGATCTCTCAGGCTTTTGATTTGTGACTTTGCATATAAAGGAAAGAATACTGGAGACTGCAAGTAATGATATAGGATTTGTTTAAGTCTGTGCTCCTGGTTATGGTGAAATTGCTCACAGTAGACTTGAATGCCAAGTATCCAAACCCAAAGGTGATAGCTCTGATTAAGGATCAGACAGAAAAACAAGTATTTTCTTCTTCAGAACAAGTTTTTCCCCTAAGATCTCTTATATATATGAATTTTATTTATTTTCCTTTATTTGAATTTTTATTAAATTTCTTCTTTAAAAACTTGTAAAATGACTTTTCAAAAGTGAATCCTGTGCACAAAAGATGAGAGGTGATGAATTGAGAACAGCAACAATGGACAAGTTTTCATAAATTGACAAAGAAGTTTTGCAATAGATTAGCTTCACCTAATTGCTGAGAGCATTTCTGCTTAATGGAGCATGAGTGCATGTAAGTGTCAGAATTATTTATGTAAATTTACACTGTTATATTTCTAAATATTTTAATAGCTGTTTCAAACATACTCTTTCTCTTCACTTAGCAACTATGACTGATGAGCTGTAATTTGGCTCAGCCTCCCTGTAGAGACTGATATGAGTTACTTCACCTTCAGTCAAGTGGCTGATACTTTTATGGCACCAGCAAGAGCTTTATTTTTCAGTATGATATAGAAGAGAGTGGAAAATATGTAACTTACCCCTTGATACGGTGTGAGAGAGAAAACAGATTTATTACGTGTGATTAGACACACTGGGGAGGGACAAATGGGTTAGAACTACCGAAATTGGCTTGATTCCAGTATGTCTAAGTAGAAGAAGGGAAGCCCTGCTTATAATAGAGGCCACTGCTCCTAGGGTGCATTGTAGCACAGAAAAGCAGCCTCCAGCTGAAAGAACGATGGAGTGAGAGGATGCACGATTATTTCTGCCAGGAGAATTTGCGTGGCTATGTACTTTAGTGATTATGATCTTTGAGACATGCCAAAAAAGAAGAGTGCATAAAGTGTGTTTCTTATTTTACAGACAGGGAAATCAGTGTGGTTCTGGATTCACAGGGAAGGCAGAAGAGCTACTGCCACACCCTAAATGGACAGGTTTTGTTAAGAAATGCACCTGCTCAATTTGAAAACATTCAGCTCCAGTGAAGTGGTATTACAATGAAAATTGTATTTTGCTTATTAACTCACAGGGATTTAGTTAGCAATTAATTATCATAACTACAACATCAGCGTACTCACATCCATATGTATCAACTTTCAGCCTGAAGTTAATATTCACGCTGCATTGCTGAAATAAGTAAGGCCATGAAAATGCTGCTGAAACCCATTAAAGCAACTAGAAAAGCACTTTTGTAATGCCCATTAATTCACCTGTGCAAACCTGCGTATCAGTGCCTGTGATACGCGACACAGAAGTTACCAGAGAGCTCACAAAAGCTTGCACACTTATACTGAGTAAAAGAATGCAGACATAGACATTTAAATTACAGCACAGAAAAGGCAGCTATCAAAGGCCTAGTAAAAACATCCTTTGTTCATAGATACACGAAATCTCATACAAAAGCGATACTTCTAATTTTAGCAGCCATGTTGTGCCTTCATTTTGCTTCTTGTCTGCATGCAAAATCACACTTAGAGCAAATTGAGCAAAGTTGAACAGTATGTTCTTGGCATACTGCCATGCAATATTTGAAAGGAATAAATGGCTAGCCAGTAATGGGAATGAGTTTCATTACAAGAAGAAAAATGTAAGAATTATTTGTTGAAGTAGCCTTAGGCATTTAAAATGAAGCAAGTCAGCAACTAGAGGACAATCCTGAGTACCTTTGTACTCTCTTTTATTTAAGAAATTATTCTAAAAATACAGTTTGACCTTATTTTGATTAATTGTAATTCAGAAAGATGTTCTGAATATTTTAATGTCATCAAACTGCCCCTTGTGATGCCCACAGCTTTCTAACATAAAATGGAAAATTACATTAAAGTCACTTTTCAAATGTGGGTATTTCCCAAGCTTAGGTGGTGAAACTGGTACAGTTCTGTGAAGAACTTTGATTTCTCTGGGGCACAGCAATAAGATAGATCTTGTCCTAGGAGGTGATGGATTTTGTAAATATTGCCCTGGTAGCACTTCAGCATCACATGAGAAGTCAATGCTAACAAAACAATCAGTTAGGCTCTTGGACTAGACCAGAATAAATGTGCTGTTCTCAGGCTTACGCCCATAAAATGTGGATTTCTTCTGCATTATAATTTTATTAACAATTAAACTTCTGCCTCTTCCTAGTTTCAGAATAGTAATCATAATCATGTTGTCTAAAAATTTAACCTTATGTGCCCACAGAGCTATATTCAGGTAACCTCATTTATCTGGAATAAAAGGCTAATTGGGGGCTTCATACCAGATATCGATGACGGCAGGTGAGAAACCTGCTTCAGATGCTTTTGGTTTACGACATTTCTGTCGAAGACTTTAGGATTGTCCGTTTTTTTAAATATGAAAGAGGTTAAATGATCTATACACTCACTGAGCAACACATCAGCATGAAAGCCATGTTTCAAAAGATAATTTTAATAATCCTCTCCCTTATGTTAGGAGAGAATAGATAAATTTGTGAGACTACAGCATACCTTGACTTAATCAAGAATAAAATCAGGACTGTACTGGGTATTTGTACAGAACAACATTCAGCAGCTTTATTTATGAGGATAAATGCTATGAAATATGTTTAGTAGTGTAACTAAATCAGGTTAAATTTATTAGGCAATTAGCACTCCTAGAATTTCACACATTTCACTTTCCTTAGGGAGAAACTGTATTCCTGAAAGACAGTTTTCAGAAGCACAGTGTTAATTCAAGACACAAAATCACAAAGAAAACAGACACAGCACAATAGTGCTTTTCTGAATACAGTTTCAGACCTCCAGGACTACATTTTTACTATTTTCTGCAATTAGATGTATATGAACAGAAAAATAAATAAACCACTAACTAAATGAAAAACTGGTTCTTAAATCATTGCATTCTTCAAAATTAACATCTTTTATCAAACATATACATGTGTGCACATGCACACACAAACACACATACGCCTATACAAAACATTTCTATGTATTTGTCTGTATAAGACTATGGTGATCACTTAAAAACTTCTGAAAATGCATTTCCATCTTGAGATTTGTATCTGTAGATTAAGAGAATTGAATTTGCAGTATCACAGACACAGATATGTCCTTTAGGCTGTCTCTCATAGGCTCAATCCTGAAATTTCATACTACGTATTTGGAAATCTTACAGGGCTAAAATAAGTGTATACTACTCAAAAAATACATTGCAAGATGAAAATTTGCACTACAGTGCCAAAACACGAAGGAATTGTTGGTACCATTATGTGAACATTAAATGAAGTATCTGTCTCTGAAGCTACTAATGTTACCATCAATCTAACGCTTGTGTTTGGGTGAGAGGGAAGAGGGTCAAAACTAAAGCGACTCAGCAGACTCAGTTCATTATTTTTGAAAGACAAAGAGTGCCAGGAATAACAATACATATGTTCTGGAATTGGAATCAAAACTTTTTTTATGCAAAGAAGAATAATAGTCCTACAGTACCTTAACTGTATCTGACATACCGAAATAAATACACAATGTGCTTGTTTTTCAGGAAGGCAGATGCCAGTCTTTCATCCTTTGTCTCAGGAGTTCAGTGTTGCATACATAACATTTATTTGGACTAAATGTACCCAACACCACGGCTCATCATATTGTTCACAAAGGGCTGTCTTAGCGAAGACATTTAACTGACAGCTACCCAAAAAGGCACAATAGCTAGGCTCAGGCATTTATGCCTTAATGCCTTCTTCTAATCCGCACACTATTATGAAAGTGTAAGGTGAATTATGCATATTCCTTGTCGATCCAGTATCGGTGCTGTTTTGAATGCAGGACACGGAGCATCTTCTCAGAAATCCCGCTGCCATGGCACAGGGGAGCACTGAACTCTGCTTGGAGTCACTAAATGCACAGGTGCGATACTACATATAGTCTGCTAAATCAGTATGTCAGTATGAAGACATCTTGAAGACTTCTGGTAGCACAAAGATCTGGCAAAGAGCATGAAAACCATGAAATTTTGAGCCAGAAGACAGAATATGCCATTCAGAAACCATTCATATCTCTCTGCTGTCTGTAGCACAATCCCTGTAGCACACTTCCACAATCTCTTCGCTCACCACCTTACTTTTGGACAATCTGGAAGAATCACTGAAGGAGGTTTCTGCTTCCCTACCTACTTTAGGTTTACTTGTCAGCATATTTCCTGTCATGGTTTTGTTATGTGCCAAGAACATTCTCCCAGATAATGCTGAGCCCTGATGCTCACAAAGAATCCAACTTAAAATACCTCTGTAATTGATGATTTCTGTTCCAAGCACTGGGGTCATCTCCAGAACTGTGATGAAGGCCTTGTCCATAGATGTCAATGGGAATGGAGACATGCGATGTCTTCTTGCTACCTTGGTAATGTCAACAGCACTGTGACCTGCAATGAGAAAGAACCAAGTTTATGTGTGCTACAATGAGCAGATTCACGTAGTTAATTCTAATGATTTTACTGAAACGAATCTGGCACTTTGGAGCAAATTAAATTAGCTAGTTATCACTGTTGAGCTTTCATGTCAGACACTGGGAAAACACTGTATTCAACTAGAATCAAGAGAGTGTATGTCCTTATTTATAAGGAAGAACATACCAGAAGTCTTGATGAGAATGAAAAGCCTGGTTAATCTAAAACAGAAACCCTTCAAGGTCATGCAGTATTTTACACTGAGGATGACAATCTGAGACTAATTCAGTTCTATGAACTCAGGACAATTCACTCCATTCTGTTCTGCACAAACACATCTGAACATGCTCTGTGCTGTGCACAGATAAAGCGTAACAACGGACACTGTGCCAGTGAGCCTACAATGTAAGAGTGAGATGGGAGTCAAAAGGTTTGAAAGGAAGATAGAGAGAGCACAATGAAATCACTGGGCAGTCAAGCCAGCAGACAGGGTGTCCAGCTAGTGGGCATCCTACCCATTGTCAAGATTTTGTTGTCACCATAGCAAAGTGTTGTTTAAATGTATGATTAGAGTGAAGGCAGTAGGACAACTTAAGGAAAGCTTACTTTTCCCAAGTGTGAGGGACAGGTAGGGAGAAAATATGATAGAAGTCGCTTGAAAATTAAGCCAACAGTGTGTTTGATTTCATGATACTTACTGAGAGATTAAACAAGGGGAAAACAAGCTTTGAAGGATTTTGAAAGTGAAGATAAGCAACTGAAGAGAGAACTGTTGCAGGAATACATGAACAGGAGTAACAGATACAAACCAAAAGATTAAGACAATTACAATTGCAGAGCACCTTGAAAGGATTTACCTAGAACAAGAAGGTATTTATGAGAGCCAAAGTGGATGATGTTCTGTATGTGATATATAATGATATTTCTAAGTAACATAAATCATAATAGAGAAAGCATTAACAAATAATGGAAACTAATTTTTAATGACATGATTTTGCTTTGCAGTCACTACATAAATATCTAATTTGTTGCTGCACATGCCTCCAGATTCTGGAAAAAAACAGATTATTGCTTTAAGTGTAGTCTTCTAATTAAAAGTAAGTAAAAAATACCACAACAATCACCCAGTCTAAGCCCTTCCTTCAGAAGAGAAGGTTTCTTAATTTATCTGTATATACAATACTTGTTCAGCACTACCACATGCTTGCCTTTTAATGTGAGAGATTGCTCACTAATTATTTTTCGCTATTAACACAGTAACTATCTTTCAGAGGAAGAAGTAGAGACAAGTAAAACTGCCTACCTAATTCTTCCAGGAATGACTCTGGAAGAAATTATTTGAATAATCTCTTTGTACATATTTAGAAGATAACATGACATAACATCATTCAAAAGCATGCACTGTAAGATTGCCAGGCACAAATAATTTTTAATTGACTTAATTCCTTTACTTAATGTTGCAGTTGGCATTCTGAGGAAGAGAGAAACAGCTGATGAGACATTTAACTGCATTAAGACTTTGCACACTTTTAAACCTAGCTTTCTCAGAAGCAAAATAGGGAGAAATGATCCAAATTAAACTATTATTAGATGAAAGTGTAACTAATGGAAAAACTGCATTCCTGGTTTTAACAACAGGGATCTCCCTAGCAAGCTTACATTTCAAGTTATTATGCCTGTTTTTTGCTAACACCATCATTAAAGAGGAAAAGGAAAGCATTTGTGAAATACAGCCAAACTTCCCACACCCGCCTCTGCATAGAGAAAGCCTGCTTTAGCAGCACTGTCATTCTTGCAGGCCCAGCAGATTCCACACAACACATGCTACAAACTTTTTCCTGATGTTTTGTTGTAAGTTGGAAAATACGAAGGAAGATGCTAAGAAAAAGTACGTCACAGCAATGAAAGCTGAGGGAATTGTGTGGCAGTAAACAACCTTTGTGCTATTGCCACTAAGTGCTTTTACTGCTACTAGCAGTAGTTTCACTGCTACTTCAAACTCACTGTTAGCTACTTCAGAAACTCACATTTCACCTCTTTAACCCTTAAAAAGTGATGGAGTTCACAGGTTTTGAATGCTTTGAATGGCCCCCAGAGAACAACCTTCAGATATGCAAGTCTGTCCCTAATGCATGTCATTTGCTTAAGACAAAGGTTCTGTTAAAATCTTCTGAGAACTGTGTTCTCCATCATAGATTTTTTTGAAAATAGATGAAATTCCCTAATTTCTGACATCTTTTTTCCAACACCAAAAATAACTCCCATTATTTCTGCAAGAAAAGCCAAGAAAATAGAGCCCCTTTAGGTTTAACACTAGCATGAATAACCTTAATGAAGAAAGAAAGATGCTGGTGTAACTACTAACTTTTCTCTCTCCTATTTCTTCCTACAAACAAATGCTAACTCTCAGAGGCATCACACATCTAAACAGACCCAGAGACAAACAAATGATTTTTTAAAATTCTAATATTACTGAATGGTACTTTAATTACAAGCAAATGACATTAAACAACTCCTCAGACTTTACCAAGTTATCCTTCACTAATGCGAAATGTCATATAGCTCTAAAAATAACTACTTATATTAAGCTGCATTTTGTATGACAAAATAATCCTCTGGCTTTGAAGCAGCCAATTCAATTGATTGCATAAGGTAGAAAATTCTTGACAGCCTTCTCTTTTACCACCAAAACAACTTCCTATTACTGTCATTATACATATATAAATACACACACACATATGGTGGATCAAATTTTAGGCTAGAAAAGACTCCCACAACACAAAGAAAAAGAATTATGCAAATTAAACAACACATCATTTAGATCAAATGTGAATTCTTAACCTTTGCATTTTTTTGTTTGGTTCTATGTAATGCAACATTCAAATTCATGTTCAAGTATGAAAATAAAAATAATGTATATTCAAGTTGAGAATTTCCATTTTCATTGTCACACAGATGATCATTTACAACAAAACCTCACAAACAACACAGACCTCCATGTCATTAGAAAAACAACTTGGAAGAATAAATTAGGTGGTGACTCTCCATTAATACACGAACACTATGAGCTATTTACATTTTTACCTTTGGACTGGATTTCACCGTCTTAAGTTATTAAATTTCTTCTGCAAACCCACTTAGTCCCACCTCTGATCTGACTATCACTTGCTGTCTTCTGAGCAGTCTTAGTTTCTCAATAGAGGTAGGAAGTTTCTGTACTTACTTGCTCTGAGGATGTTCTCCTTGCTGCTGCACCTAGACTGGACCTGCAGAGAGAGCACAGAGTCTATGAGCTACAGAAGTTAACAAGAATGCAAAATACAGAGATAAAATGGGCAAGCTCCTGGGATCTAAGACAGAGGCTACACATATTTTCAGCAACATTCTTACATATTTCACATGAGGTAAGTATATTTAAGCAGAAATAAGCTGATGGTCAGAATCTGATACAAGCAATTTGATTCCACACCCCTCTCATAAGAAACAAGATGGCCTAAGGACAGTAAGAGAGAAAAATCAAATAACAGTGCTTAAAATTATGTGTTAAGCATCAGTTTTCAACAGAAAATCCACATTTTCTTATACAGTTGTAATTACAGTAGCTCTGAATCTAGGTCCTGTTTGATGATTAGACAGAATACTAACATAACTATATGAACTGATTTAAAATTTTACTGTTGATATTTTCAGGTATCGTAGAGAGTTCAAAACAGTCCGTTTCAATTGTGTTGATTCTGAAGATGTTTAATTAAGAATTCTTCACAATTGTATAAGCAACTCACAATTGTATAAATGGCTCCTGGCTGGTGCCAGATAAATTTACTCTGCTTTCCTATTTGGTTAAAAGAAATGCTATGTTCAGTATGAATTTTATAGTTGAATTATACTTTAAAAAGTAACTTTGTGAGAATGACATGGTTTCTCAACAAATCCTCTTCCTTGCTGCTTAGCTGCCACTGTGCTATTCCAGATAGATTAGTCTGACCACAGGGAAATTGGAAAATTCACATTGGTCTAATAGTCAAGTAACACTGGATATTTACAATTCTATCTGTTTATCATGCAGATTTAAAAAAGAATTGGTTTTTTTAAAAAGTATCAGCCCCGTAAACACAACATAGTTTAAATTTTATGATTTTATCTATAGTGAAGCATTAATTCTTGTTAATTCTTCTCAGGTTTGGAAAGACAGCACCACGTATAACAACCCTGAAGTTGCAAGTTTTCAGATGGACTGTCAGGCCAGCTGACTGAACTGGCAGCACTTGAATAAAAAGCACTTTGCATGGACAAAACCCCAGCTAAAGTAAACTTCACAGGAAGACAAATCTCTGAGATGGTAAGAACTGAATCCTTCTCTTTTTTATTTTATTGACAAAGCTATTTTAAATTTCAATGAGAATACTAATAAAGTAAAACTGTGGACATGTAGTGAAAGAAGTGGAATAGCACAGGTGATGCTGAGGGTGTAATTTCCCAGCAGAACATTTGTCTCTGATGCAAAAGCAAAGGAGTGAATCCAGATTATCTTTCAGACCCCACTTTAAACTTGCAGTTACAAAAAAATTGCCTAGAAAGTAAATATGTATGATGTAACAACTGATGAAGAAGGGTAAACACCCAACCCCTCAAAAGCTGTCTTCAGAAAGGAACAACCATTTAAGGCTGAAACAAACTGTGCCCCAGCTTCTAAACCTCTTTCTTCTGTTCCACAGCAGCTTGCCCCAAATAGATATTCACATAAAAGAATTGGATTCTACAGCGCAACACAGTCTACTTATTGTAATGGAATAACTTATGGAAAGTAATGTTGCAACTTAGAGTGGGTTATGGTGTCCTTCCCTGAAAAAAACTCTCGTTTAACAAAAACAAACAGAAAAACCCCACACCCTCCCCCCTTCCCACCAAAACTACTATACAAGAAAACTGCAAACAAAATATTAATGATGTCCAAATTTGGCCCAGAGTTGTTTTACCAGGTTTCAAAGGCATAAAATGAACTCTCTTTGGAAGAAGTAAATATTTACCTATAATTTACCAAAGGACAATTCTGGACCAAAAAGGTGATTTAATGGTAGGAAAGAAAACACAAAAGAAAGAGAAGCACAGTTTGAGAGGGAGAGAGAAGCAGGATGGATGTGGCAAGGCAGAAGATGGTGTATGCAAAAGGAGACATGGGCCTATGTGTGTAAGACTACTGTTTAAAATGGAAGAGGCTCTCTTATTTCTCACTGAAAAACATGAAAAGAGAAAATGAGGAATGGACCTGCTGCAAAATAACCAAGCGATTCAGCAAACTGTGGAATGAAATTCAGTGAGATAACATAGTCCTAAAGAAAAAGGCAAAAAACCAAAAAATACAAAACACAAACATTTGAAACAATCTACTAAAACAAACTAAGTAAAATAGGTGATCCAAAGGACACAGATAAAAGCTACTAGAGAAGGAGGAAAAATGTTAGCAGACAAAGACAGTGCTAAAGAAGTAAAATGGAAGTCAAGAGAGAGTCTTTCAACAAAGTGGAGGAACAGAAGGAGCCCAAACCCATAGCGCAAAGCAATGTTTGCGAATGGAAAACAGCTCCTTTGAGCAGTAATAGTTACTCTCGAGTTGTAGCCTCTATTCCTCCTCAGTTCATCTTTAAGCCCTTCCAACCTATAGTGGAGCTAGTGTATGGACAAAAACAAGAGATTTATAATGAACAGAGCAGCTGAGATTTGCAGGTCAAATCTTCTAATATAAAAAACGTGCTGACAAAGTTTTGCTCTTAAAATGTCCAAATGACAATGGTAACAAAAGACAGCTGGCTTCACATACAGCCTCTTACAGGTCATTTTTTTAATTCTGTGCACACAGAGGACTTCATATTTACTTTTTGATTTCTTACACCCAGCCTAAAGTTTCCATGTTATCACTCACCTGATGGGCAACATATGCAGTATGAGAAATAATTTGCTTCCCACAAATTTTAAAAGCAGCTGTGGAAGAGGAATCCATGATAATAAAATAAAAGGCTTGATCAGCTAGACTTGATAGTTTCCAAACCTATGCTCACAGCTGCAGAATATAAACCATGTTTTAACATAACTGACATCAAAATTAGTTATTACATAATACTTCTGTTCAATATGAATTGCACATTCTTATCCTAAATGTTATTTTTAATCAAAATTCCAGTAAACTGATTTTGAATAAAACCCACCAGCTTCCTAACACATACAATTTTGGCAGCAATGGAGCTTTTTATAAATGGGATCATGTGCTTTAAGTGCCTTTTATCATATTCATTATTTGTATGTTTTACTAATTTGTTATTTGTGACATTTACAGAAAATCTCTATTCTTTTCACAGCTATTGTTAACTAAAGAATCCATACTACATTGCATATAATATCATGAACGACTGGGGAGAGTTATTAGTAGTAGTATTTACTATAATTCTTCTCATTCACAGGTAGTTACAGAAATAACAACCTATGGCTGTCTTTTCTTTCCCAGGGAAAGCATAGATTTATTGTTTGTCCATTCTACAGCCTCTTGGCTCACAATCTATCTTGGCAGAAGATACACTGGGCTACCAGCCAGTACCATTCCCCTGCATAGCTCAGACAAAATGTAAACAAACCCAAAGCATTCAGTTCACATTACTCTGTATTTTAACCAAACTCGATTTTATGTTCTCGAAGATGTAACTTCATCATGCTGGAATGCAGAGTAAACTTTCTCCCATAGGTTGAAGTAGTAAATACAATGTGAAATCAAGTACTCAAAAATAAAAAAAGGGAATGGTAAAAATAAAGAGTTCTGCTGACAACTTGTATCTATCAGTCATGATTGGTCTTAAAAAAAAATCAGTGGCTGTACTAAATTGGATTAATTTATATTTACATAATATGTTTTGCTGCAAATAAAAATCAGTCTAAAAATTTTTTTTACAAGAAAAATAGAAAAAGACATAAAGAAAAGTTCATGCTACAAGTGAAGAATTCACGTGAAAAATAACGAAAAAAGAAAACTGAGAAACCCTTTAACACTTTACCATGACTGTTAGGAATTGTTAGAGAAATTACTTACCTTTTTAAAGTCATAACAAGATTAGCACAGAGTATTAAGTCAGCTCTTCATTATGGGAGGTACAATTAAAAGCCATTGGTTATAATAAAAAAAATTGCTAGACAAAGATGAAGAGTTTCCAGCCCAATATGAAAAGCTAACTCTTACGGGAGTACATTTTAAGTCAATATTACAACATGAAGAACAATTCAGAACAATGACATCAAAACATGAGTTACCACCAACAGAAAGAGCCCATTTCTCAGGAACACAGAGCCTGTAGGAGGCTGACCCATAACCTTTAGCACTTATGGGAAAGCACATTGCTCCGCTCTGAGGGACGCATGCAGAATGTGGAACCACCAGCAGAAACCCAAACATACGCAGACACAGAGGACTAAGGTATAGCAGAGGGAATGAGTTCGCCAAGCTGCAATGAAGGAAGCAGGGTAAGCAAAGCACAGCAGCTGTTAACAGTTTCAGAACTGTATTCCTCTCACTCTCCCAAACACCAGGCAGGCCTGTTCATGAGGTATTGCACCTACTACACTTACTGCTGGTGAGAAAGTGCATACCTCTCTCCTTGAAACTTCAGCAGCTTTTTGAAGACAACTTATCTGCTATGACGTGGGAAAGCATGCTGCTGCTGCTTTTTCTCTGCATGTCAGTTTTCAGTAACTACATGACCTGAGTTCTGTACAGTATACACTGTGCACATGCCATTTGAATGGTCTCTGAAATATCTGCCTGCTTTAAATAGATTTCAAATCACATATGATCTGATTTATAACTGCAGGGGTTTGCACAGTGTCTTCTGCCTAAAACAGTTTTTATCCTCTAAAAGTACAACATATATTATTCAGTGTCTCTAAATAAACACATAAGAGAAAACTAAACCATGAATAACAATGTCTCAAGCTGCTCTGATAATACTTTAAAAACTGATTTTTGCATGTTATTCTAAGCAATATCCATAAGGTTAAACTAGGAGCAAATAAAATAATGCAATGAAATACATTGTTGATTTAATTAAAAAAAGTCGGTTAAATCTAACCTGAAGAACAGAGAGAATAGCTTTGATTGAATTACTATGGAATATAAAAATGAAGTTGTTAAAAAAAAACATTCACAAGTACGGCTTAGGTTGGAAGAGACCTTAAAGATTGCCCAGTTTAAAAAAAAAAAAAAGTGCATCTGGAATTGAGTACTTCAGAAAACATTCAATAAAGTATGTGAGGATTAAATAATCCTATTACAACATGCAATCTTCCTATTTCAGGAATCGATTCTTATTCAAATGACACTTTTACACTGAGCTGAACACACAAGGTCTTAAGAGAATGCTTTATGGCCATCTGAATTAGGACTAAAGTCAGTTCAAAACGACAGAATATTTTTTTCTTATTATACTGAGACCACTTCTGAAATGGAAAGAAAAGTGAGAACGAGGAATTTGATAACAGCAGACATTACTAATTAACACAATTTTTAAAACAAGCACTACTGATGGTGGGATTCAGCTCACTAAAATTTAAATATGAATAATAAATAATGTGGGATTCCACACAACAAATCACTCATTTGGAGTCAGTGGGAAGAAATAAACAGAAAATTATTTGAAGCCAAAATAATTTTAGGAGCAGATAAGTAAAAAGTAAGTTTTTACAACTTACTAAGTGTTATGCTTGGTAGACAGGACATGAACAAAAGTCAATTTTAAATCTTGAATATGTCATGGTCTTCATCCATATATTACTGAGCTCTCTTTTCTGAGTTTTTTTCTAATCACCTACACTTTACATACAGATTTATTTAATTTTGATAATTGTTTCCCAGTAGACTACGAACACACATATTGAATTTTATGGCCAGATTATGGTTCATCCTAACTACTATTCAAACAGGACAGTGGAAGTGGGTTGATGAATACATCATAGAAACATAAGGGCTGAATAGGTTCCTTTTACAGGAGCAGTATTAAAAAAAAAAGTATTCAATATTTTGAACAATATGGAATGAAAAGGCAAAGGGCAGTTTTCTGGCATTAGTCACCTCTCAACAGAAACTGACCTTGTCCATTGGAGAGGTAAAATCAACGCATTCATTTCTAGAAGAGGATTCAAAGAAATCTTACACACCAACTAAAACTGTGAGCCGAACACCTCATAATGAGAAAACAGCAGGAACTATGACATACACAGCAAAAAAAGGAGACAAAATAGCAAACCACAGTCAGCTAACAGGAAAGCAAACTGGCTACTACGAACCGGCAGTATATGCTTCATAGCTGAGAATTAAAAGAAGCAAAGAGGAATTTCTTCTCTTCAGAGTAATTTTAGTGAAATGTTTACCTTTGTATGAGAAAAAAATATGAGCGGCATTTTGTGTTCTTAGGAGTAGGTGACAGCATACAGATAATGCTGTATGAGGAACACTTGAAAGATGGCACGTTTCTGTGATATTTTAGGGGCGGTTCAGAGCTTATTCAAGATCATACTGCTTTTTGTTCACAGAAACTGCATTAATTATAATACCCAAATATGAAGAGATCAAGTAACTTGTATAAGCTAAAGCCCATATTAAATCAAGTCATAAACATTATTGCCAAATTTGTGCATGAACTCCAACAGGTATTTCTAACACGGGCTATCAAAATTCAAGTGGGATTTGTAGGACACAAGAAACCTCTAGAAACACTGCACTTGGAAAAATAAAATGTTCTACTACTTGTATTACTAACCGTGAACAAGATCTTTTATTTGTCTGAATGAAAATCTTGAACATTCTCCAAATGCCCTGGAAATACTCTCCAGTTTGAGAAGCAGCTAGTGTAAACAAAGGCAAAGAGAATAAGCTGTATTTCCAAACAGGTACAAGGGCAAAAATATTCCTGTTATCCTTGTTGTTTGCCACAGAAATTGTATTTACTTGCCTATTTTCATATAATTTCACACCCTGGAAGTTTGACTGACAAACAACTTAGCCTTACAAGTATGCATTAGATGTCTGAGTTATATCCTATGGGACCAGCATTAAGACTTTTTGAACTCCTTGTCCATTCCAGATTAACTAACTTTTTAAGCTGTTTTTAATCACATTTACATTACATGAGTAATGTATAGAAACTCTTGCCTTCAAGCACACCATAAATTACTCTCTAACTCTTGAGTAGTATGGTTGACACTTAAAAAAGCTTCATTTCTATTACAAGTATTTTGCTTTTCAATGAGATTTCAACTATTTTCACATTTTTATTTCTTTACCCAGCAAGAGCCAATTTCAATGCATCATTAAAACAGTGAAATATCCACATTACTGCAAAAAAAAAAAAAAGGAAACTATTTTTCTTGAATTGTGTGACCCTCAAAATAAAATTTTAAAATAAATTCTTCATTCAAATAGTAGTCAAGTAAAATTGGCAAGTTTAAGTGAAACAACATTTAGGACAGATCGATGTTATGTGTGCAACTCATTTTTCATTTGACATGAAGGCATCATAATTTCATCATAATTATTATCAGCAGCGTTTCTGCATAAGACAAGATAAGGCTACTTCATTTTAATCTCCCTGCTCAAAGACTAGTTTCATGTTTTATTTACTAAACATTATTCAAACTGTCTGCTAAATGGGTAATTATTTAATTCTTCATAAGTTTCTCTGTTGGGCTCAGTTCTACAAAACAAAACCTTGTAATACACATGAAGGAATTTATTTTTGCAAAATCTTTGTGAAGCAGAGGGATGACTTGATTTTAGAAATGGGAAACTGAGGCCCAGAGACATCTAGACTAAATTTAACCTGACATGCCTACAGTCAGATTGCAGAGATGAGATCCTCAGTTGCCATTTATTTCAACTGCATTTGGAATGCTCCACTTAGAATCACAGAATGGTTTGCATTGGAAAGGATCTTAAAGGTAATCGAGTTCCAACCCCCTGCCATGGGCAGGACACCTTCCACTAGACCAGGTTGCTCAGGGCCTCAGCCAACTTGGCCTTGAACATTTCCAGGAATGGGGCAACCACAACTTCTCTGGACAACCTGTTTAAGTGTCTCACTACCCCTCACATCTAATGTAAACCTACCCTCTTTCAGCTTAAAGCCATTTCCTCTTGTCCTATCACTGTGCGCCCTTGTAAAATGTCCCTTTTTAGCTCTCTTGTAGTCCCCTTCAGGTACTGGAAGGCTGCAGAGGTCTTTGTGGAGCCTTCTGTTCTCCACGCTGAACAACCCCAACTCTTTCAGCCTGTCTTCACAGGAGACGTGCTCCAGCCTTGAGATCATCTTGTGGCCCTCATCTGGACTCCCTCCAACAGGTCCATGCCCTTTCTGTGCTGGGAGCCCAGATATGGATGCAGCACTGCACATGGGAACTCATAAGGACAGACTAGAGATGCAGAATCCCCCTCCTCACCCTGCTGCCCACACTGCTTTGGATGCAGCCCAGGATACAGTTGGCTTTCTGGGCTGGGAGTGCACACTGCCAGCTGTGGCGTGACACGAAAATCACATAATATGTGTCTCAAGAAGGACACACGGAAAATGAGTACCCCTGAAAATGGTACAAGAAGTCTTTCCAACAAGAAAAATTAAGTCAGCACTAATGTGGAGACAGAAAATGTGACAGAAGCTTCCCTGGCACCCATTCAGGCCTTCCTGCTACAGCACTGCACCTTCCATTCCAGAAGCGGCAGAGATGGAGTTGCCATTCACCACACCTGCTACTGCTGGGAAACACAATTCAGTTTTCTTAATACCTAGTTATTGTCAATATCTGAATAAATGTTAGTTGGGAATTGGCAGAGGCATGTTTAGAATTTTTAGCATTACTGCTTCTGGTCCTATCCGCTTCTAGGCATTTGGGCTTCCATCCCTTTGATCCAAGGTCTGTGGACTGAAAAAGCATCTCTCCACTGAAGTTTGAAGGAGTCTGACTCAAACTTGTAGGCTAACAAAGCCTCCAACTCCTATTTCACGCTTACAATCTTACCTTCCTGGAAGCTGACCACACAGTTAACATTCCTTGTATTTCTGTGTTAAAGAAACACTAACACACCTAAACAGGAACAAAGCAATGAACACTTATAAACTCTGTTCCATGACTTTGTGGCTTCAAAAGCCACCAATCAAATGAGAAGTGAACCTTCAGGCTCAAAGAGTCAGCAAAAGTGACCACCCAATTTCTCATATTTTTAAAGCATCTTTAAAGTTAAATTTCACCTTTTTCCATTGGTGTTTCCCAGAAATTTTGGTTGGAGATTTTTATAGTTATTATCGTTCTAAAGTGAATGGTTGGACTACTTTTTAAACTATGTGAGCAGGAACAAAACATGTTTCCTCATGTAGTATGATCATAATTTCTGCACTAGCATAATTTAAAAGAAATTGATTTTAGTTAAGCTTGATATTTTTATTTGAGCTAGGAGGACTAAATTTGAAGGGCTTCAAGTACAAGAGCCAAAACTAGTAAGCACAGGTAATTATTATCTTATATCTGGCATATATTATAGTCTCTGATGTATACAATATTCAGTCAAAACCTCAGTCTTGTACACTTTAAAGTATAAAAATAAATAAAGCTCTTTAAAGTTTAAGATTCAAACTAGAGACCAACAACTGTAAGAAAAATAAATCTTCATTTCATGAATCCATCTGAGTAGTAAATATCAGATAGTGAATTTATTGTATGAAGAGCTAGATTTCTGCCTTTGAGCTGAGACAGACACACAGACTATATACCTCTGAGGAGAATCCTTAAAAGTGAAATCAGAATGGTCATGGATGAATAACATGAAAATTTCAGACGGTTCATAAGCTATAGAAATGAGAGGCTAGAACTGAAAAAATGTTGCACTGAAAACTGTTGTTAAACCCAAGTTAGAAATTATTTTTGAAAGTAACCAGAAATGCAAATGAAGAAAGATGATTTGCATTTTGGATTTTGCTTTGAGCCTCAAAGGCTCAATAGGATAGGATTATTTTAGTGCTGTCTTGAATCTGGCAGTCTGTATTGCAAGGTCCAGCACCACAGCAACCACTAGCCTTTCCCCCCCACCCCAGCAGTTATGCACCTGAGAACACAACACTAATTTGGCTGGGCTTGTAGCAGCACTGAATTTTGGAAACTCAAAGATGAGAAAGGGAAACAGAAAGTACTGTGAATAAGGACATTCATTTTGCCCTCCAGTTCTTAAAAAAAAAAGTTTATGCCAATGTAGCAAAAAGATGTTTCCATGTTATAAAGCGGCATTTGAAAAATAGGAAGAACAGGAAGATAACTTAGGGAGCACTAATGGGAACCCACTGACATTTGAGCTGTGCATTACTGATACCGTCACTGCTGTGAATATGTAATTTGATTTCCATGTATTTAAACAGACACTGCCCACTAGAGATACACGTAAATTAAATCACATGCATGGCATTTTACATCAGTGATTACTCCAAAAGCTGTAACAGCAGTAGAAGCTTTGCTCTACTTTGATTCATTGCTATTTCAGACTTTAGACTAATTTTTTATAGATTCTATTACTAAAGCTGACTCTTCAAAGTTAGGTTGCTTTGGGAGCTGGAGCTAGAGAACAGTTGCACTAAATGTTATTACCAGTGTAACAGAATGCAAAATAATGTCTGGCTTCTCAAACAAGCTGATTTAAGTAGTAAACAAATAAATTCTAAACACTGTATGCTGGTGAGCAGCGTAGTACCGGATTTAAAAAGAAAACAGTGGTTTAGAAAAATACCCTCACAATTACATCTAATCAAGCCAATTTTATTGCCATACAGTCCAAGGTATGGTACAGCACAAGAAAATGGAAAAAACCCCCTTTGCTTAAATGGATGCATTTACAGTGAAATAATGGCAAGACTGACTTTGGAAAATGTGAAGGAGTCTAAGCTATAATCTAACAAAATTAAAATGACATTGATAGCTCTTTGGCTTGATCTAATTTGTTTCATAAAGGATTGCACATCTCTACCATAAGGCAAGGTGAAATGTCTTCCTATTTTGTGGCACAAGAAGCAAGGGGCAATATTAATTAAAAATCGAAACATAAAGATTTGTCTTGAAACAAAAAGAAGGGAACTTGAAATTACAGATGGGAAAGGATAGAAAGTATTTATTTGCTCTTTCTCTGATAAATGCAGACCTAGAAAGCATTTTACCATAATAAAAATAAATAAAAAGTATTACAATTTTGTTAAGTTGAATAGATAAGGTTTAAGCTAAAATCTCTAACATGAAATAAGATGCTGTTCAAAACCTCATCTTTTACCACTCTCCCAAATGTTAATAGTTTTTTTTTGTAAATTAACTTAGTGCTTGAATTGAATTTATTAGTACAGACCGAAAGTGCAAAATGTTAATTTGAAGGGACAATTTTATTTGGCAGAAGTCAAAAGCTAAGTTCCATGCACAGAGAAGCTGCAGGTTTAAGTAAAATTTTGCTTCTATTTTGAATGTATGACTAATAATGGATCTAATTTGAGATTCAGCAATGGGTGAACAAAGATAGATAGTACTTAAAGTAAAAATATAGCAACATTTGTTAAAGAATTAAAAAAAACCCTAAGATGTCATTAATCAACGTTATCAATGTATACTTTGATCAGATTATTGTGATAACACACTGTCCTTCCTGATGTAACTTGGAAATTTTGCCATACTCTATTCTCATATGGCAGAGAGAATGCTAGAGAAGATGTTTCATAATCCTAATCCTCACCTAATCCTAATATGATGAATGAAGATAGCATTAGCAAAACTATTTTCTATGAATAAGGAAGATAACTCTTTTTTCATAAGTTTTTGCATTTTAATGTGCACTGAGGAAACTGTTCCTAAGAGTAAGAATTTTAATTAATTAATTTTTCTTAAGCCTAGAGTAAGGTGGTACTATTAGCAAATCAAAATGCAATCCTTTAATGGCAATTGCCAAATAGAAAGCTCTGAGTTCTTGCTCATGTTTGAAAAAGAAATACCTATAAATTCTAATTTTACTTAAAAACTCATTGTTCTATTAGCTACTGCAAAAAAACCCCCAAACTAAAACCACAGAAAACCAGGAGTAGACTGTGCCAACATAGTTGGACAACCCCCAAATGATTATTGGATCCTTATTGGCTCTGTTGTGTTCATCTACTCCTTGGAAGAACACTATTTCAAATTTGAAAGAGCATCTCTACAAAGTATATGGCATTCATAAGGCCACGAGATAGGGAATCTGAATTTAATGCAGGCATTTCTGTTCAATGGCTCCGTATATGAGTATGGCAGATGTAATGAACCAAGTTCTCTATCTGCTGGACTTCTGCATGAAATCAGAGAAAAAAAACAGGGGACCTGCTTACATTCACTCAATTCGTGCTATGTAGGGCCAATTTACAACAGATATTAACAGGGAACTTAGCATCCTGTACCTAAAACTGAATTCAGGTTCTATGCTGGTGGTAACATCTGAAAGCCACAGCTGCAGTTCCCGCTCTTTCAGCACTGCCTTCTACTCAAACTAGTCTAAACAGAAGGAGAACCAGTCTCCTACCTGGCTTTAATTCTGAAGAAAAAGATGCAGTTATTTACAACATTTTGCAATGTACACTATATAAAATACTTTAACCTACAGCACTCAAGAATCTTCATGCAGTCTCTGAATGGTCTTCTGAAGTCAACTACCTATTGCAGGAAATAGTATTTCCTCTTGGTCTCTGAATACTACTCCTTAATTCCCCATACTGCTGACTCTCTATTATCAGGTAAGATAATACAGTTCTCTGCTGTGTTACTAACAATGGTAAGTACACAACTTAATCCCATCAATCAGTATGCAGCCAATACATATTCCAAACCTATCTTTACGGAAATAATATTCTTTTTGGGAAAGAGAACTAACACAGTATTTTGCAGATCTTTCACAATAAAAGACATCACGTTCTAACCACTCAATGAGGCTAATTAAAACACATGACAAGCTATGGACCTGAGTGTCTTCCTCTTTGAAAAACTGTATTTTTTAGAAAGCAGGGAGTAGCACTGCAATAAACATTCTGTGGCCATCATCCTTCCAACAAGCAGATCAATATGTTTCCTTCATTATGCTTTTAGCCAAACACACAGCGCATGCAAAAGCCAGAGGACAGGGAGAGAGAGGGAGAGAGAAACCGATGCTGCTAATAGAAAGTTAGAGATACAAATGAGAATAAAAAATGGTGCCATTCCATAACGCTACCTAAGTGTAATTTTATAAATTAGGAGACTATGGACCTTCATTGAATAATCTGTTCAATTTACACTCTGAATGATATTTTTAAGATACAAGCTGATGTCAGAATACAAGTGAAGCCAATTTGATTTAATACCTTAAGTGAACTACTACTATTTAAAAATAAATTACTATGTTTTGTGGCAACTGAATAATAAGTAAATTACATATCTATTCTACACATACTATACTGCACAATTGTTAAGTCATTATAAGTCCTAATTAATAATTTATCTCTTAGACAAATCCTTTAAGTAGTCCAGCTAACATCCGCAAAAACTGCAGGCATGAAGCTAACTGGTTTTTATCAAGAGTGAAAAACTTCATTGCACACTGTGAAATTTAAAGAGAATATAACCTTATATTTCGTCATCATACCATTTTAGAGAATTAAAGCTTTACTTCTCTTGACACAATGAAATCTCTTTTTGAAGAAACTCACTTCCATTTCACTGAATTGAACCAAAGACAAGACCTCATTACAGACAAGGGTAATTGTTAAGGGGCTGACTGGGGCTAAGAGGGTGTGTAATACTCCTACACTATAATACCTGCAACTCAACAGCCTCTCTGTACCTAAAAGCAAGCAGAAGTTTCTAAAATCTTTCTGCCCATTACTCTCAAATAGGCATCAGTTGACCACGTTTGCAGATCCACTCATGCTACTAGTGGCAATAAAAAGGAACAGATGAAAAGACACTTTTTCTAATTAAAGGTTTCTGAGATGCAAAATAGCCTCTACAAGGATGTTTTCTATGAAAAAAACAGGCAGCAAATTCTACCTCAAATTCTTCACAATGCAGAATACACAGGTCCTGTTTGTCTTCTGCTGGAAGATCTTCTACTTCTTCAGTCAAAGACCTTCTATGTGACAGGACATCCTTTATAGTCGACTGACTTTCCTTTTTGACAATATGAGTTCTACAAGTGCCAATTAATCTAATTCCAGACCTTTTCTCAAAAATTATAATTGTGAGGAAATTTTTTACAATGAATCTAATACACCTATTTCGTAAAAAGAGATTTCAGAAATAATTTATATGAGGTTATCTCTTTTATCTTTCATTGTACCTTTGTCAGAAGGCAGGTTCAGCTGAAATCTCAGCACTGATTCCTTTGCTCTTGTTCCAGATATCCTCTGATGGTCCAAAGCTATCTGATGATGATTCAGATGTGGAAAATTAGGAAGCTCTAAACTTGGTGCTTTAAGAATTAGCTTAAGAAAAATATTTTTTTGGAATAAGAACCACAGAAATATGTGTGGACACAAAAAACAACCTTGAGATCCTATCAGAATTGTGGTTCTTTTTCCCCCCTGGGTATGCGACATCATGTAATACACCATTACTAATTTTCTTCCCATGATCAAAACTACTGGCAGGCTTTTGGAGCTGATTTGACAATACTTCAGTTTGGGAGATTTTCTATCGTATAATTTAGAAGTCAAGATGTTTACTCATAGCAGCCTTTCCCATTTTCCAAAATAATAGAGGATGATGTTGAGCACTGTTTGACGTGCATCCTGACATTAAGCTGTATTTTTGAATGAAGAGTCTCTCAAAAAGATAGAAACTAGACTACAAATCCTTTATGGACCCCAGAGAACCTCCAATCCCTTCCTGACTCTTCACATAGTTACAATGGCCCCAGACGTCTTCATTTTCAATTGATTTATTCCTTTGGATCTGTCAGTGGCTCAAATGTTCTGCTGGAAAATACACAGGGTGGAAGTCTGCCACCAGAGAATAATGTACCCACATTTTTTTATACCTTTCGCTTTTTATATTTTGTAGTGTGTGTTTTGTGAGCATGAAATTCTGATCAGCTACTGCATCACAAGATCTGGTTCAGCAGACAGCCAGGCTATTTGCAGCTTAGATATGAAGATCTTGCCTTTGGACAGAGCATAAGGGATGAATTGCTTGCACAGTCTTGCAGTGCCACCTTGATGCTTCAGATAGCAGATTCTTTAGCACAAATTGCAAAGCAGTGATAGTTTTGGAGGAGGCAAAAAAGCTTTTGGAATCTGATCAAGCAGGAGACCCATACATGCTGACCAGCTACTAGCTGCAATACATTGGTTTGTATTTCTTCTGAAGACAGTGATTCCCCCATAAAGTGGAGGGAAGGACAAATGGCTGAAGTTGCAGGCAAAGCAAGAAGACTCCAATTTCCCTGAAAGTGACTTACTGACTTCATCATCTCTAAGAGCATGTTCATCATTTTTGAACTACAAAATGCCTGTTGATCCACTCCTTTTTCTTAATTTCATACAGATATTCAGAAGAATGGAGTGAGGATGGCTTCTGTCTTGCACCTGTAAGCACTAAATTCAATTTCTTGTTCCGGTATTAACTTAGAAAAAAAGGTGTCGTTGTATGCATGTGAGTATAGTATAATTTATTTACTCCATATTGGTGTTTTGATGATAATCCTGATAAAAACATATAATACAGTGACGAGGCACAATGAACTGCAGAATTCATATCCGGTGCTTTTAAGAACACATACTTGATTATTTTTAAAACTACTTGTCTGCCGGTAGAGCCAGACAGCAACTATTGATCTATACAGATCTATGACAGAAAAACTGGTAAGCATCTTCCTTCTTAAGAAATGTTCTATTAGATCTTTTGCCTATTCATACACTGAAACTATAATAAAATTTTATTAATAAGGATAAGGAAGTGCTAAGAACAATTGCTTGCTGAAGCTGAATCTTCTGAAAACAAATTACACACACAATCAACAAGGTACAGGTCCTTCTGTTCGGGGACAAAGTGATTGAGTAGGTGAGCTCTTTACGTTCGCATTTTTTAAATTGCTCATGAATAGAACACTCAGATAAGGTCTAGAACCTGGCCCACGGTGTGAGACAGAGCAAACTGTTAACTTCTTATGGGATCTTGTCAACTTTAAGGGATTCTTTTAAAATACAGAATAAATAACTGTACATGCTCAAGACTGATTCAGTATAGCAGAAAACCTGAAGTCCATCTTTTTGATAGTTATCCATTTATCAATTATAATCATATGCTGAAACCTAATCTTTACACAGCAGGTCATGGAATTAATTTTACAGTATTTTATAAACTTTGTGTTTATCCCACAATGTTGTGAATTCTAGTTTACCTTAACATATTTCTTCTTTCTTCCCCGTTCTAATCACAATTGAAAGTATTTCCATTTCAATTCTTGTTAAGATGGTTCATACCTCATTATAGAAGACCATCATGAAGCTGATACAGAAGTATTTTAAATGGTACATGTATTTTGGCAGGTACCGACTCGAGCCAGAGCTTTGAGAATTAATAATGAACTTCAGGTGTCATAAACCCACCTATTTCTACGGAGGTAATTAGCAGTCATAACCTGATAGCCATCTTTACAGAGTCCTTCCAGTTTCACTGTCCAAAAATGGGTCAGACTAATAAGTGAAGTGTTCTGAAGCCTTGATATCTGTAAGTTTGTTATTTTACTTAATGTAAGAGATAACTAAGGATGCTTTTGTCATATAATTTATGCTGATATGCTATGTAGTAGTTGCCTAAATACTGGACTATACATCATGGTGGTACCAGACTGGTGCAGTGATTTTAAAACCACGCTGAACTTGGTTGCAGATTGATCATGCAAAATCTGCCCCCCCCAGCTGATTTTTCCCCACTTGTGCACAGTGCAATGCAAAAAAAAAGATAAAAGTAAATAAAATTTAAAAAGTGTGATGGGTGAGCAGGTCGACTGTGTGAGAGAACACGTGCAAAGTATACCTCAGAAACACTATAGGTGGATGAGCACGAAGGGAGTCGAGCCTGGTTGTGCAGTGGGGAAAAGAAAACATTGTTAAAAAAGAAATGGTGGCACAGTAAGGGTCTCAAAAGGTTTTCTGTATAGGTGGTTCCAGCACTGAGATAGTGGCAGGGGGTTCATAAAGTTTCCATGACCAGCTATTTCAGAAACTCCAAATTCATGCCTTTTAAGGTGGAAGCTTCTTAAAAGAAAAAAAAAAAAGGTATTTGAAAAATAATTAAAACAAATGATGAATCTGAAGACAAATATAAATTCTTCCTCCTCTAAATATCTGACAACACTATCTTTAGGATAATAATGTATTCTGGGATGAAACTTTACTGATCTGTTTAATTTTAAAGTATTAGTTTTATTCTAACTTCGCAAAGGATACAATCTTATGGGTGAAAACCCATAAGAGGCTCTGAATATCTTTATGTGTTGACATACTCAAACCTAGCATTTCGACAAGGGAGGTGTTTCTTCAATCTCGCTGCCCCAAAAACCAGAATAACTTGCAAAGTTCAATGACTAATGGCCACATATAGGTCAGTAGAAATCTGCAGATTATGCCCCTAAGCAATGCAAAGTGTGTGATTCTTGAGGGACTCTGTCCACTGCCAAGAGCTTTCAGTGGAAGTTAACATAAGTTAATTGGTAATACTACAGTTTTTACTGATTGCTTAAGGCACTTTTTGTTTATACAAGATAGTCATTATTCTAAACTATTAATCACTCAGACATAACTCAAGTATTAAAAAAGGACTCTCCAGTAATTTATAGAAAAGCCCTTTCTTTGGGTGAAAATATTCTATGTTTCACTGTCTGAAGAAGGAGTAAAAGCAGCCTAATAAATGAAATGTAAAAAAAAATTCTTACAAATGTACTAAAAACCATGTCTTGATTTTTTCCTAGGAGTGAAAAAATGAATTATCAGAAGCCTTAGCAAAACTTCCTTAGACTTAACAAACTGTACAGCAGTTTGGATACATCTGTGGTAAAGATGAATCCAGCAAGAATTTCCATACAGGTTATTAGCGACCACCCTCTGACTTAAGTATACGACAGACTGAGCAGAGAACACAGCATTCATAAGAAGTCTTTCAAGAATATTTTTCTGTTTCAAATGTGTATTTCATATTTTTTCATTTAAATATAAAATACAACTACCAGGAAATTTCTACAGTCACATTGGTCAGTGCTAATTTCTGTCTCTATTAAATATACAACTTTTTTTTCTTCCTTGAAAAGTTTTTAACACTCCAAAATATTTTTGCTCCTTTCTGGCATTCTGTATTTCATTTGCTCTTCTAGACACCATTACTAAGGAAATTTGAATCACTTCACATCATCTTAAATATTCTCACACACTTAGCATTTTCTTCAACTGGTGAAATGTTTTCTTAAGACTGATTTTATGAGATGATTTGCGGAAGGATTATGACAAAAATAGAAAATTCCTTCAGATAAACAGCAAGACTGAAAAACACAGTTTTAGGAAATCAACTGTTATTCTTAAACAGTCTACTTTATAATTACAGAAAAAAAAGAAAAAAACAAGATCCGCTTCTGACAAAGCAAAAACTGTTTCTAGAAATACTGCTTTGAAATCTTTCTAAGAAATATAAGGAAGGCTTTTGCTCAGAACAGGGGTGCAGCTATTCACCTAAGACTTTTGGATGAGGCTCTAATCAAGATTTTCATAAATAATGTCCAGCCATTGTTCCCATGGTTTGTCTCTCAACAGCATGGAATAAAACATTAGCCTCGGTTTTGCAGGAGAGGATCCAAAGGATGCATGAATAGCAAGAATCATCACAGCATCCGTTTTTTATGTATCAGAAACTAGATACACAGAAAGAACAATGATCAGAAGGTTTGGAACCATACTCCACAAAAATCTGAAGAACTTAGTTCATGTGTCTACTCCTCACACCAACTTACAAGGGACATGCCAGATATTTGTGCACTTGAATCTTCTCTGAGGCAGCTACTCTAAGTAGAATGCTATCACTTTCCTTGTCAAAGTATCTTGTAATCCAATTATCCATATTCTTATTAATAATGGAACCATTTAACTTCAGTCTTATTCCAATTAGCATTTAATAACTTTAAGTAACATTACCTTTTCTTTTTCAAAACTCCAGTTCTATAGAAGCAAATGATAATAATCCCCTCAATAAGATACCAGTTGTTATTACATTTTTCCTTCCTATGCTCAAAACCACACACATACACAATTTTCCTCAATCTCCTAATGTTACTTCCAATTCTTGTCTTCTTATTCATCCATGTCTAGATTCTCAATGTACCCATTTCATTTTCTCACAATGATAAAACCAAAGGTATACTGAAGTGCTGTAGTTCCAAACTGACTTAATGTTCTTGAGGAAAGGATTATGCCCACAGCACATGGGCATTACTGTTTCTCTTCAATAGGATCACACAGTGTGATTGTTTAATCTGCTGCACACTCATAATTTCCTGATCATTTCTATGTCATTGCTTTTTTGCTAACTGGTCTCCATTTTTAAGCATCTATCTGATTTCCGGATTTTGTTAGTGTACTGTTTTTGTGCTATTAAAATTAAAAGTCAATACACTTCCAAGCTCCTTTGATGTTTCTGCAATCTATCACCTACTCTACTTATGATTTGCTGTCATATATGAACTTCAGTGACTGTTTCGTCCAGTTTGAGAGAGTGGGCAGCTCTCCTTATTCGGTATGCTACCTGACAACCCCTACATATTATGTTAGGTGAAGCTAATGGGCTGGCATTTGGGCTCTTTTCCCTCAAAACCATTCAATTTAAGGGGTCAAATTGTCAGTCACAGAAATTCACCACAGTGAGAATTCTTTTAAAGGACCTATTTACACCAACTGAGAACCTGGTTCAAATGCTGCACGAGTTATTTGTTTTCAGTCAGAACGCCTTACTGGCTTGACTCAGATCTTTACTTAGTGAATGTTAAGATCAAGAATAAGAGTCATGTAAATTTAATCCTTCATCATGGCCAAAGAAGGCAGGTACTTAAAGTAAGACAGAAAATGCACACAGGAGACCATAGACTCCGAGATGCACAGATCTGTACGAAAAATTAGAACCCTGGTTCCATTTGACATAATCTATTGAAAGTATTGGGCCACTGCTATGAATTCTGAGAACATTTTTCCTGAAAAAAACGAGAATCTTTGACTTGGAACCACACTGGTTAAAAGCCACAAAAAATTGTTTGGCATATTACTTGGGAACTCTGTACTTAGATATAATTTTTTTCTCATAGGCTTTCCATAATATTTTTCTGTATAAATTAAACTTGTATTTAAAATTCGCAGCCTGTACAACTACCAAAAAAAACCTCTCAAAAACCCAAAACCAAAAAACCCAAAGATCTAAAAAAAAAATCTTCAAAGCACAGATTGAAGCAGTATTGTATTATTGAATTTCAGAGTTATTCCATACTTCCAAAGGGGCATCAAATTTGGGAGGTATTATGAATTATAAAATATAAACAAGTCAACTCTTTCACCGTTGCTCATGTCAGTAGCAACTGCACTTATTTGCTACTGCTACATTAATTCCAGCAGTGGGGGAATGCTACCATGTCCAAGCGATAGAACATTAAGTTTTCTAAACAGTTCAGTGTCAAACAAGTCGCTGCAAGGGGTCAAAGTACTAAGTCATGAAAAGAACTGCAAGATGAATGAACTCCTCAAGAAGAAATGCAAAACCAAACCTTAGGTCAGGATAACTCCCTTGTAAATGGTTATGCATTACTGCCGATATTAAAAAATACTAAAACTGAAAACTAGGCAACCACCAAAATTCCTTAATTAACTAAATTTTCATGCATGTTTTCAGTGCAATTTTATTTCAGATATCCGGCAAGCTTTCTAAACTTTTGGTGGCATTTGAGATATTCTGCAGAATTCCAGTGTTTCCTACATACTTCCAATGGCCTTTGAATTTAATCTGGAAAGAATGTCTTTGCAATTCATTCTGGAATAAAGGTTCCACCTTAATGGTATTGCACAATAGCATTTCATTTTCACTTATGGGGCTGGCCATCAGATACTACATGCTCCCCCTCCCATACCATTCAATACTTTTCCCACATTGTAGGAACACCTACATCTCAAACCCTTTCCAAAAGCATTATGGAAAAAATGAAAATTGTTTTAAAAATGAAAACAGATTTCTCATTAAATTTTCTCCAATTGTCCACTATTGAGAATTGCCCACTATTTCTTTTCTCTGATCAGTCATTTGTATATTGTCTTTTAAAACTCTCTTATCTAGAACATCCATTATTACTGCATGAATCAGAGCAGCAGTGACAAAGCAGCAAATTTTAGCAATGTGTTCAGCTTGTTTTAAGAAACGTAAAGGCATATGCGGAATCCATGGAATATTTCTTTATTTACTTACATTCTTTACTAACTGACTGACTTCCATCACGGAGGGTATAGTCGTGAAATAACAGATAAAGCAGCACAGAGGAACAGGACAGTATCATGACAACTAATGTTGTCATGCTGCCATGGCTAATGTAGTCACAGCTTTTAATTTGAAATCTTTCCCCATGCGACATTCTCTGAAATAATGTAGGATTAGAACATCTTTTTTGTAGTACAATGTTTCATGGCATACTTGTTTTTCTGGCTTTACATTTATTTTTCAGTACTAAATGAATTTAAGAACGACTAGTCTAAAATAAAGGAACTTGCTTTGTCTTGGTTGTGAGTTATCTCCAAATCTAAAATATGACACAGTTTATTCTCCCCAAAATTTGATTCCTAAAAGATTTGCCAGGAAAAAGATACTGTCCCTTAATCAAATTTATTTTATAGAAAAGTGCAAAAATATTAGCAGCTCAATTTCCTTGTATTTGACCTGCAAAAGATTATAAACTCAAGATTTCTACTTGACAATAAGCAGTAATCAACTGTATGTCAAATACAAAGCTGTATATGCAAAAACACCCAAAAGGGGCAAAAATTATCAAATCATTTTCATTACAAAAATTATCTTGCACTGCATAACCTTAGTGGATTATGCAATAGAATGATAGTTCTGAGAATGACAACAACCATAGTGTATGGAAGACAAAGAGGACATGAATCTAAAGAAATTATTGAGAGACACTTCAGTGGATGGATGTGCAAAGGGATAAAGTGTCATTAACTTTCACATCTACTCTGCTACAAACTTTTTCCTAATTTTCATTATATGTAAAATTACATGGCTTAGAGACACTTCTATACAGAACTGCTGAAAAGCTGTTCTTAATTTATGAGGTGAACTACTAAACAAGAGGTACTGCTGTCTGTATTGTCATGTTGGATTTGACTTGCTTTATTAAATATTTCTGTGAAAATTGGGTGACTTTATAGGGTGTCATGACTGATATACTAGATCCTAATTCTTTTTTCACAACTTGTTTCATTAAAGAACAAATATGACACAGAAGAAATATGCTACAGAATTTTTTGCATTAGTCTGCTAAAAAACCAAGCAACAAAATTTGCATAGCTGTCATTCAACCAAATATTGACCTATTTTGTGAGATAAAATAGGGACCCGAAAAGATTGACGGCAAAGACAGAGGTACATGTGAACCTATATGCTTTTGGGTTACCTTATAGCAGCCATAGTTTTTGGTTCAGGAAAGACTATCAATCACTGGCAGAAGGTATTTTTATCGTTTGAATTAAGGGTAACTGTTTTATTCATTGCTAAGTTTAATATTCAGGAAACTTTTAGATATGCAACTTTGATTTTGGAAAGGGATTTTTTTTTAGTTTCTGTAAAGTCAAGCAGTTTGATTAGCATTCATTAAAATGCAGTAGGATATTCTTTACAACAAACTCTGTCAATCAGGTCAGGTTTCTCACATACATTAAAATGAAACCCCAGCTAGAAAAGAAAGAAAATACAAAGGAAGAAATAGAGAGAGAAAGGAAAAAGATGGGGATGAGAGGACAAACCAATCGTATTTGGTGTTACCAGCCAGCAGAAGTTTTAAAAAAATATCAGATCACCGAGTGAAATCGTACATTTACTCGGAGAGGGCATCCTTTGACACTGCCTTCTGGGTGATCTCTGAGCTCCTCCAGCTTTCGATGGAGCTACATGTAAACATCAGAAAATGAATTGAAAAAGCAACCTGTTCTCTTGTCATGTTTTTTTTCCTTCATTTTTCTTTTGCTCTTTGTTTTTGTGTTTTGTTTTATTTTGTCTTTAATAAATCATAGCGTAATGCATTTCTCACTGCCTCTGCCAAAACACTTCAAGACATCAAAGTACTTTGAACAACACAGGCATACCAGGCTCAGTAAACTTGGAATCTGGAAGCAAGATATCTTTGCTCAATGGCTCTTTTTTCACTATAGGAAAAAAAAAAGAAAAATCAAGGGAACTATAATTCTAAAGCTACTGAATCTCTGCTACATTGTTTGTTTATTTATTTACTTATTTGCTTATTTATTGGTAAGGCTGTGTTCCAGAATTTATTTCCATAAAAAGAATTTTTAGAGGTAAATTTTCATGTTTGGGAACCTCAATTAGGATTTTCCACTTTCTATAAGGAAGATTTTCTGTTTACATATACATTTTAGGTCATGGAATTAAATCTTGGGAAATTAGATAAAGAAATATTAATCTGAAATGATCTATCAATGGGTCTTCATAGTAGTAGGTGAAACCTACCATCTAAATAAGCTACATCTTCTGCATATGTACATGCATTATGCATCTAGATTTGTATGTGATGACCCATGCCTTAAAATGCACGGGTCACCGCAATCATGTACAGAATTTTCAAAAACAGCACAGAAACTGTGGCTGTCTTGTATTTTTCTCCATGTGAATTCAGTGGTCCTGAATGTCTCCCACTGAAACAGAGCCTCATTCATGTATGCTGCTCTTCTCATCTACGCTGTAATTAAAACATCTTTGCAAATCACAAGATGAAAAGATAAAGCCTCACAGACAGTGAGGAATGCTACAGATGCCTCTAGCTAGAAATTGTATAAACAAGTAGCAACTGGCTCCTTGTTCTATGCTAAGATCAATTTAAATGGAGGCATTACCGGAAAGAGGTGCATAATTAATCCTTTCCCTCCCCTTCTTTGTGCTCAGTGAAATAACGTTTTCACAAAGAGCAGCTGTAGAACAGTGTTAGAGAACAGAGAGGATGGCTTGTCCTGGAACAAACGCAATACACTTACATACAAAATCAAAACCAAAACAAAAGATTGTAAACCAAGAAGGCAGGAAAGGCAAGGAGAATGCAGAAGAAAAAATAAATAATTAGTGTTTGAGAAGATGCTAAAAGGAAATAAAGTAGGAAAAAAGTGAAAAATTGGATAGCTGAAATAGAGGCAACTCTTGAGATCAAAATGGCTTGGACTGCATATGATCAGCATCTTGGTTCAAAATCATTTATCAGGGTGTAACACTGTGCATGGTGGGTACTGGTTTAGATATCTGCCTGTTCTGTTCAGCAATCTAAATATTTGTGCATGTTTATACAAACATTAAAAGGCAGAAGATACTAACTATCAGCAAAACAGTGGCTCCATTCTTATTAGTCTCGTGAATCTTTTCATTTCATCTCTATCTACTTTGATTTTTTTTCTAATTCAAAGGCTATATATATGTATACATATATGTATATATATATGAAAGATACAACTCTCTTGTAATGGTCTTTTGCAGAATTAAATGCAAAAAGTGTGAACACTATAAAAGTTTAATTATATTTCAAGATGGGAAGCAGTAGTTTGAAGATGAGTAAATCACTTCTCCATGTAACAGGCAGTTATAAGACAACAAACAACACAGACCAGAGAAGTGGTTTAATCACGATCACCAAATTACAGGCACTTTCAAAAGGTTGTTCCTTCTCTTGCTTCTAGTGACATCCAAAGCTACCTAACCGGCAGCCTGCCTGCAATAGGTTGTTCTATGTGTAGCACAGAAACAAACAAAATGTGACCCAACAGCAATAAGAATACTGAAATAAAAATGATGGGATGGTGAGAAATGGAAAAGCCCCTTCCCTCCCACCCCACACCTCCCCCTTCAAAAGGAAAAGTGTAGGCTATAGAAGAAAACTTGCAAAATAAATGTTAGAAACATATTTACTTTGAGGGATCCAACTCTACTAGCAACTCCTTTGCTTTCATCCGGCCGTCTAATTTGCTACAATGGGGGAAGATGGGTAAAAAAGACAGAAGAATAAAGAAAAAGTGAACTTAAAAAAATTTCCACACAATCAGTTAGCAGTACATGCAAGACATCAATTTGACTCTCTGAGACACCTCTAGAGGACAAAGACACAGACTCTAATTTCTGGAATAAATGACGCTTTATCATGGCATTTTAAACTTGCTTTGTTGATCACTTCTTTCTCAGTATATTACCAATCTGGCACATATGTTGCATGCTGAATTCACTAACATTTTTGAAAGAATACACGTTACTTATCTGATTTGGATATCAAGAATAATGAAGTTCTAAAACTCTAACTGAAGAAAAAAACACCCTATACCTTCTACAAATCGTATGAGCAGAGTATGCTATAACTGGGAGCCTGCAAGTATCATGACTGATACCTGACAGAATGCAATACAGATTCCTATTAACCCAGGCCTAGAGATTTTAGCCACTGCTCTCAAGATACCCAGTTAAAAATTATGCTGCCCAACCAGAAAATTTTAATGCCAGACCAACATTAGATATTTATTTTAAATATTTAAATACACTATGTATATGACCCTCAATATCTGATTACTTTTCCTTTATAATGTATGCTTTTTCCTACATGATGCAGAAAATGGAAGAAACAAATGAGGTAGCTGCTCAAAAGGCTTCATATTTTTAGAAGCATGTGAAATTCAACATTCATTTACAGCAAAAGTTCTTTTCAGAATTTCTTAATCTGGTAAATAAACCTCTTTTACTGATAAAGTGAACATGTGCAATTTGAAGTAGAGAGGAAGGAGACAATAAAAATTACTTTCATGGCATCCTACTAGTCTGAGCCAAGACTGAACTGAAAGTTTTTATTATCTTAAGTAAAACAAAATCCCACACAACTGAGGTGAACCCTTTCAAATCAAAGTAACTGTCCTTAAGAAATCTCAACAGTCAAAGATTGAATGAACCATGGAAATTCAACTATGCTTTATGCTCCCTGGAGCACACTAGCAAGGCACAAGTTAAATTGTCCAGTTTGTTTTTACCTGACCCATGCAAAACAGAGAAATTCCTATTCAAAAAACAGTCAACTGAATGTTTTGGTTCTTTACTTGTATTTGATTATCAAGAAAACAATGCAACTAAACAGTATTTTAACAATTTGAGTATTTAGTTCTTATAGGATGTCCATTAGCAAAATACACTGGAAACATTACTGTTTATTGTTGCTTTCCTTCCCTGGTCCTACGGCATTAAAATAGCACCTGATTTGAACTCTCAAGGGAAACACCCACATTACTGTTATCATGGGACTCCAAGAAAATCTCTAATCAATTCTAATATACAGACCAAGAAGAAATCATCATTCTTAAACAAACTATGTCTCCTTTAGAAGACATATTCAATTAAAATATATGCAGTTGTAACTGAGTTACTAAGTATAAGCTGTGTATTTCCTAATTGAGAAAAAAAGGCACACCTCAATTTGGAAAAAGATCCTTATCTGAACAGAAAACATCATGAGTTAGAGCAAAGATGCTTTCCTAATATCCTGGTTGAGGTACTACCAGTCCCAAATAAGACATAATCCAGTAGAATTGCAATTCATTTTACCAATTTGAAACTTTTAAAATGAGTAACAAATTTAGGTCTGTTTGGAAAATGAGAAATACGAAAAAATAAATGCTTATAATCTCACATAATGAGATGGAACTAGGGCATTAAGAAAAGTGCTACAAAACACAAAAACTCGAGGAAAAGTTGTGACAGCAATACGCATTGCCCCTCGGTGAGAAAGTTTTTCTTGCATTACTCACCAATTGTGGCTGCTCAAGTTTTTCTGAAGGTTTAGGATTCAGACAGAAATGAGACTAGAGATATTACAGGTGCATATAACTAATATTATTTAGTCAATCTTTCTTCAAAATATATATAGAAATACATACGCAATGTGTACACTGCGAGCAATGAAGTTCTAAATGCTTGCGTATATAAATTACAAGGAGATAGTCTAAGTCCAAGCCTTGCTTTACATCCATGGCACAGTTAATATATATGACAGCATGTTTTCTACAGGAACATTGCAGAGTGCAACTTGAATGCTTCTCAAGGGATGAATCAGAATTATATGAGTATTGCACAAATGATACTACATCTGTTTTGGGAATTAAATAGGGTGTTACCAAGAAGGCAAGGGACAGCAGGAGTAAAACCCCATATCTTTTTCATGGCAAATACCACAGAAAAGAATTTAGGTATATCCTTATCTTTCTCTGGTCAACTACAGAATGATCTAGAAGTTATAATTCAGAAAACGGCATGGATTATACACTCCTTGTTTTTCAGAAACTCAGCTAGACACAAGAACCCCACCATAGATGAACACCGGTAAATAGAAAAGATTATGATGAAAGATGTGTGTAAGTGTTCTAAACCAAAAGTATCTATACCACAACACAAGATAAATAAGTGGATTAAGAGATGAGGCAGGAGCAACACCAAGTAGCTATGGGCAAAATGTTACCTGAAAAACTTGAGGGTTTTGGAATACTCTGAACGTGATGAACGAAGATACTCAATGTAATGAAGGAAGAAGGGTACTGTGCAGGGAACATTTCAGGAAACTAGGAGGGTAAAATGCACTGACAGTTTATAAATGCATTATATTTACATCCCTTTCTTATTGACAATGGAATAACAGCAGGAGTTAATACCTAAAAATTAGCTACAGGTATCCCTATCTTGATATCTGAAGAACAAGGTGGAGTTAGAGTTGGAGTAGAATGAGACAGGAAGCCAGTCAAAGAAAACTTAGGAACCAAACAGTGAGCAAAGAGGAATACTCAAATATGGTTAATGGGTTTGTTAGAAGATGGGTGGACAGAAAATGCTTTCTAAGCAGAAGTCTTGCATATGGTTTCAGTGTCACTCTACTACCTTCTACTTAATAGAGCACATGAGAAATGAACCTGTTATTCTTCCTCCTTGATTTTACTCCAGAAAAAAGAATTTACAAGACATAACGTCAAATACATATCTAATGTATCTAATCTATCAGTTATACTTGTCATAAAGAAACAATTAGCTAATCTGAGACTCTACCTTTTGCTGGATTTATTTAAAGAAAGAGTTCCACAACAGGAGAAATAGCCTCAAACATTTAACACTATCTTAGACTCCTTCCCCTTTCTGATTATATACTCTATTCGTGCTACTATAAATTTTCCCTGCTTACACTCTGACAAAGAAATCGGAATTTTGCAGCACCTAAGTCTTCCAGAAAAGTGTTTTCCCATCCACATTCATCAAAAAGACAAACCTCTGTCAGACTTTTTTCCAAAATCCTGGGCAACACGTGAATGGTTCATAATCTTTTTGAAATCATTAAATTAGTTAATTCTGAAATTGAATAAATGCAAAACTTGCAATGCAAATTTTTTAAAGCAGTAGTTTAAAAAGGTGTCAAGTACCTTATTCGATGACCTGGGCACGCAATGTTGTAATTATGATAATCAAAAGTAAGAGATTATACTACACAGCATCCAAATCAAGTTCAGATTATTTGCTGTACACATAAGAAAAATCTAACTGCTCTCTCACTTGATTACTACTGCAGAGATCAATGATGGATGGTGAATAAAGAAAACTATTAATCTTACTTGTGGAACATCACTGGGTCTGCAAAGAGATGTTTCGGCAGGTATGTTATACCACATATCCCTGACAACTGTGCTGACAAGCATTTTCTGTTTCCTTCCACGAAAACAGTCCCTGTCAGTTTCTAGCCATGGTTACTTACTGCATTTAGCTCTAAGCTCCCTTGTGCTTCTTACCTAGCTGCCTTAGGGAATGTGCAGCGCAATGGCGTGAATATCCTCTACTGAATCCTAAATCATGAAACTTGCTTGCATCATATTTGTCTATGTGACTACACACGCTGTTAATAAATATTTATGAAGTTGTTCCTTTTTAAAGAAGTTTTTGGATATGAAACAGTGACACTCACAAGTTTGTACGTGCTATGAGAAAATAAGACCTCCCTTGTTTTTTCAGTTTTACCGGCCATTGCTTCCTTCCAGTTACTGTTTTATCTCAAAGTGCAGGGCACCATGCTGAGAAAGGAATGATCAGTTTTGGAAATCTAGAAAAAAACTGCACATGTGATGCTCCTACTTTGGTTCAATACCTCCTTCAGCAGAATTCCACAACATACCCCGAATCTGCTTTTGTTTTGGTTTTTTTTTTTTCCTTCAAGGGCCATTCAACCAACCAAGACAAAATATAGAAGAAAAACAATGGGATAAGCTCCAGCCCAGCTTAAAGAGGTGTTTTGTGATTCAGTAAAAAGGTAGGCGGATGTATAAAAAAAGCACTAAAATGATCCTAAAGATTAATCCATTAAGAAGATAAAAACATTAAAAACATACCAGAAGAGAAACTAAATATGAATCAGCATATATTCAAACAGCCCCCACATGCCCTATCTATAATTCTTTATATGTTGTAGGCTTTGAAAGAATACGACATATAAAGAACAGGGGTATTTAGAAGACATCAGGAACTTATTGTCAAAAGCTTAGAGATTTCTCGAGTTGATAAAGTGCATTCAGCTAGAGAAGGAGGTCCAGTTCATGAAGAGAAACTACAAAAGCTATACTATGCATATTATTATACCACTGTGTTCCAAATAAATGTTCTTGAAATCTCTCACACAAGTTCTCACACAGATCATATTAACAGAGAAACACATCTCAAAAGTGTAACCCAGCTGGCAAAGATTTCGCATCAGCTGGCCAGGAACAAAAAATCTTATGCATTGGCCAGATCACATAAGGGAGCTGAATCCAAAGGAGATTTAAACTTATGAAGATGGAAAGTGCATTTTCTGACCCTTAAGAATGTTAATCAGTTTCAACGTATACAACAAACTGGAAATAAGTGAAGGGTAGTGATATCCAAAAAAAGAAAAAAAAGGAATAAACTGTAAATATTCGATGGCTGGCAAGAAGTAATTTTACTTAGTGAAGTAATTACATACTACTTGTGAACAACTTTTATGGTGGGGACAGTGACTATCAGCTTCCAAATATTATATAATACAATACTGGTCTAGGTGGCATTTTTTACAACCTAATCAAGAGTGGAAAATGCTGATACAGAAATCCAAACTCCAACTTAAATTCTCTTCTCTGATAAGAACAATGTTCTCCATCAAGTGAGCAGTTTCTACTGCTTACAAAGAGCTTAATATATTTTTTATATAGCAGCAAATCAATTTAAGTTAAAAAATGCATTATGTATAACTTTTACATCCATGCATAAAAAATAGATTTGCACTTGAAAGTATTTTTACTTCTGTCATTTTACGCCAGACAAACACCAGTTAGGGGGTACTTCCTGAATAAATGGGGAATATTTCAAACAAAGAGAATATAGGCTCCTATAAAAATGACATACATTCTCAAGCAATTAACATATTCATGCCTGTGCATTACACCACAGTATGGCATAGAAGTTTTATTAAGGTTGCTGCACTTCTTGATAACATTAAACCTACAAAAGCTTAATGTATGTGAAGGCTAACGAATGCCAATAAAACATCATTATCATACCATCTCAAATTTTGTTCACAACACCCACAATTTTTTTTTTTTTTCAAATAGGCACTACTACTCACACTGCTCCATGTGCAGACAGGGGAATAAACACAATGCAGGTGGAACAAGCAGTGGTAAAAAGTACTGCAATTTTCTTACTGTTTTCAAGCTAGTATCATCTCTAGATGCTCTGTTAACGCACATATTGGCAAAGATAATGTACCCATGTCCTTTGTACATGAGACTTTGTACATCGGTTATTGTACACCAACATGTGTCAGCCCAGTTCTTTGAAAATATCTATTGACTTCAGCGAAATTTAATGTTCAGAAATCAAATCTAAACGTTGGTGGATAAAATGCACAGCCAGGGCAAGACAGACTACAATAAATACAAACATTACATAGTATGCCTCTATTTGTGGTGACCTAATATCCTAAATCTCATTTAAACAAGAGATCTGGGCATATGAGAGCTGGGTCCTTACTGGCATTATGCAGTGAACAGTTGGACAACCCTCCTGTCACGCAGCTGAAGGTTTGCAAACCTTTCTACCTGCTCAACACTGCCCTTCTGCCATTTCTTCCTGACCACAGCCCTTCTTTTCCTCATAATGCTATTGCTATCTCCTGCATCCAAGCTACTTCCTACTCTTCTTCAAACACTATAAGTCCTGCAGCCTCATCACTCAAGAGGCACAAATATTGCTTTGGTCTGTATCAGACTTTTACTACTCAACCTTTATATCCAATTTCTTCTCAATGCAATACCTTCAATCCTCTCATTTCAGACCCATTTGAACATTTTTTCACTGTCTGCTGGCACATTTTGCTCCTCACCTACGCCAGCAGCCTCAATGATTCTCTGGCTTTCCCCATAAAGGAAAGCAGAATTTGCACCTCATGCTCCTGGTAGAGTTTTTCAAAACCCAAACACCTGTCCCATATATCAGCAATCCACCTTGGCAAGCAGGAAAGGTCATATTTAAGGAAAAAATAAGAACATCCTAGTCCTCGGTGGTAAAGTTTTGTATTCTTTTTATATACCTTTCCCAAACTGAAAATTCACTTTTGAATGTGCTATTTTGCCTTGCTGTCCAAAGCTGAACTTAAGTTTTAAAAGCTGCAGCGGACATAGGGTTATAGCACATATAGTGGAAGACACTTTCCTTTAAACATTTCTAGACACTAACCTAGGTCCTATCAAAGATACCTTTGTGGTCATGGAGAAAACTGTTGCACCAATGAAGTCACTTAAAAGTGATCTGATGGTGAGACAGGTAGATTATAAAGCAAACCATCTCTCTGGTAGGGTTATAAAGCAAATATCTGCTCTCTTCGACCACTTCTAGCACCAAAATTAAGGGAGAGATGTTTGCTTTGGGGTTCAGTGTAACAAGGAAGATCTCATCTTTCTGAAAACAGATGGGGCAGTGGGATTTTAAAAGCAAGAGGACAAGTGCCATTAAGGTTTCTTCTCAAGTATCTGTAACAGCCTGTATTTTATCCTTTTGACTATACATGGCTGTGTTTGGAAAATCTGTGTAAACACATCTTGTCACATGTATTTCATCACATTTATACACCCTGAGGAGTTCAAGGATGAAAGAGGAGCGGAAGGGTTGGTAAGGATATCGGAAAAGGGTGTATCCACTAAAGCCACAGGAAACAAAGCAGTGAGAGGACAACATCAGAAGATTAAGTTAAGGTGGAAAGACCTGGTATTCAATTCACTTTGCAGAAGCTTAAAACAATATGACCTTTAAATGGCCAAATACTAACAATAGCCTGGTAAATGGCCAAGGTCAATCTTTGTCCATACTGACGAAAGTGCTGTTGAGTGAAACCATCGTCCAACGAGGCTGTCTACAAACTTCATAAAGCAAACACCGTGTTGCAAAGAACTGCCAAGCAAACACGTAAGAACTCTTTGCTCAAAGGCGCTCCTCACATTTTGAAAAATTACATATAAAAGAAAAAAAGCAGTCTTAAGAAATAAACTGCAATGAATGGTGCAAATTCGAAAAAAGCCAGCAGCTGGTTTGAAATCTTGCCAAACCTGTTACTGTTTCTTACAAAAAAATTTCCATTAAACTACTGTAAGGTAATCAAGTGGGAGGCCCTGTTTCCAACACAGCCATTGGAAAGAAATATATTCCAAGTGTAAGTGCTTTGAATATCTCACCTCAAGGATCCAAATTTTCTCATGGACTTTTTTCATATAGATTTTCATAGACTTTTTTTACTCTTGCTAGTTTAAATAAAAAGCAACATACTGAAATGTATGTAGATTTCAGTAAATGTAAATATCAATAAATGCCTATAGAAATTCACGTCCAATAGCATGCAATGATGGCATGGAAATGATCAGAAACAGAAATAACCACTTCCTTTCCTTTCAAACAAGTAAACAAACTGTTAAAAATTAATTGAAGAAATCAAATTCTAACCTATTCGCAAATGCCCCCTATAAACAGATAATATATATTTTGCCTTTTAAAATGAAACTAAATTGGTGATCAAAATAAGGGCAATTAATTTCAGATATTAAAGCCAAATTTTGAGTGTAATAAAAATGGCATGCATCTGGATTATTGTTATTACTACTAATCATCACAACATATTCTAACACCTAATCTTGAGGCATCTGTGAATGGAACAGTATCTTCATGGCCATACAATTTTGAATATTAACAAATTAATTATATTAAATACAATTTTGGATTTTAACACATCATCAGAATTTTGTCATAATTCGTGCTGCTACAGCTTATTCATTTTCCAAGGGCAGAAGTGCAGAAAAAAAAAAATACTATTTTCTTACACAATCTCTTCAAGGAGCAAACAGAAAAAGTTAAACTGATTGCTGATGTTCAAAATGGGACAATTCCCTGGAGCACTACAGTGCCTTCTCCATTTTCCTGTTGTAGAAAATTAAAACAATGAGAACAATCTTTGATCAATATTTTACTAAACAAAAAAGGCACAACTAAATATAAAATTTCTCAAACACAGGCAATGCACTTGGCACATACTAAATACTCCTAGCAGATCCAGAACACAGAACTGGATAAGCAGTGACCTAAGCCTCACATAGTCCTATTTACAAAATAAAGCACTTCTAAAATCCATGTGAGAAAGGAGGTAATTAGAGGGGTAATCTGAAGTTCAATTTAACAAGATGAACTGTATCAACAAATTTAGAATGGCTGTTTATGAGAAGTCTGGACAACGATTGTGACAAACACTCTTTTGATTCTAAATCCCATTACCTTTTCCATCACATCTTTTTCTCTCATTTCCTAGCACTGTTTCTTGATGTTTTGATGTCTAGTGATTGATACTATTTAACTATTTAATGGAATGAACTTCGTATGTTAAGGATTACAATAATGTTTTTGAACCTTTCCAGATAAATTTATTCCATCTAACTGCTTAATAATTAGTGTTCATTCCAAGTACTCTAAAGTCCTAAAAGAAAATCTCTCGTATTTTCCGTCTTGAAAAAAAAAGAAAATGAACGACTATATTCACATTTTATGCACTGTTGCAGATAAAACGGTAACATGATTCTGAGAACTACCTTTTCTAAAAGAGAAAGCTCATCTGCTTGGGTAAAAAGGATACCAGAAACAAGACCTTGATATGAAGGAGTTATAACAAATAAAATTCCCAAAACTGAGATAAGGTTTATGCCTCCTGTGCCTTGTAGAAGGCATTCCGTAGGTGTCATGCAAAATGATGGCACACACATATTCTAGAGTAAATGGTCTATAGGAGCCTTACAATGGGCTCAATCTGTTTTTCAGAGAAACAACTAACTTTTTGGATAATTGCCTTTGTTATCAAACCAGATGAAGAATGATTTTGCAGTTTTATACTACAATGAAATTGCCTGATTTCTTGACTACATGAAGATGGATTTGCTCTCAAAGGAGAAGTATTTATAATATGGATGCAACAGATCAAAAGTGAAGAGGTACTCAATTCAAACAAGACTTATTTTGAAAAATACACTTTTCTGTATCAACAGACAAAGTTCTATGCCCCAAAGGAGACAAATGACCACCTCTCATCAGCCTTCTGCTAAAGTACCACTCTAACTTTGACAGTCAAAAGACATTATTGAAATACTTTGACTCTGGTTTTTTGAGTGGAGAAGAACAAAAAACATGCCAAGAAGGCTACTACGTCTGGATAGAGAGCCTGGCCTTTCATGGCGGACATGAAAATAAAAGATACTATTTTGTCTAAGCTAGAAACTGTTAGGTACAAAATGGAGTTAAAGGAATTCAAAATAAGGAGTAAAAATCTCCTTAAACAAATAGGAAATACAAGTAGGAACATAGCAAGCAGAAATTCCATCCTTTGAGGTTGGGAAGACATCAGCGGTAAACTGGGTAATGAAAAATAATACCTTGCATGAATTTTGATTGGGGATGGTAATACATGATACAGGAATGAAGGCATGGTAATCAATGAGGATTAATATAATTACATTTGATGAGGTAACTGCTCCTATAAACACATGAAATGTAGGACAGGAACATGTAGAAGTGAAAACAGAATTGTTTGGAGGGCAAGAAAATTGCAGGTTGGAAGGTAATTATACTTTGCTGAAAGCGGAACAGGCGAAAGAGAATTTTGCAACTGAGTGATATAGAAACCAACCTTATCTAGTATGTTCAATAATGATTTTGACACAAAATTTAGGAGTGGTCTCAGATAAATATGAGAAGCATCATCATTACAGAATATTAAAGTAATCTTAGCAGCAGGTATTCAATAACAATTAAGAGTGCTGTAAGAGAAATGGAGTGAAATTTAACACAAAGTTCTGAACTAACAAAGCTCTTTGATACAGGGGCAAGGACTTACCAGTCGGAAAAAAGACTGAGATTGTAAGTCCATTCTAAAAAAGACCAATAAAATCTCATATACGAAAATACACAGTTTTGATCATGCAAGGAAGTTGAAATCTACAACAAATGAAGGAAAAGACTTTGGAATGAGTTTTTTTTTAAAGGATAAAAATGAGGGAGCTTGACTTAGTTAATTAATGAAAATGAAATCAAAATTTTTATGCATCCCCTCTGTTCGTCTGGCTGAGGAATGAATACAAGGAAGGACTGGCCTATTTAAGTTAAAAGGAAAAAGGCAATGGAGTGCAGACTGTCCAATGAGATGGCAAGATCCTAAAACAAGGCTTAAGACAGCTGTGCAGAAGGGAAAATCTCTTTTTAGTTTGCCTATCTTTGATGGTGTCACACATTACAATGTTAAATAACAATAAATATTGCTCAAAATAGGAGTTAAGATCACAGAATCAGTAGGTGCCATTTACTTTCAACTCCTCTACTTCCTAAAACCCTTTTCAAAGGTGAAACTGGACTTCAGGGACTATTAGTACACTTGCTAAAGAACCTTCCACTTGCAGGGAATTGCATATTTACCTCATGAGAAAAGCAATGCCTGTGCTTCAGATTCTTCCTTCTCTCTCATATCTTGCACAAGATAGATGCTACTTCTGTGATGGAACCAACAAACTTTTACTGCAGATGAGAGATTAATCACAGCAACATGTATGCCTTGAAAGAGCTTTCTTAGTCTAAATATCAGTTTTGGCTCCTGTGAACACATAACCTGCCTACTTGCTGTTAGACTACCTTCAGCTGCCTGTTGTGCTGGCTTTGGCTGAGGTATAGATAATTTTTTTCACAGTAGCTGGTACACGGCTGTACTTGAGATTTATGTTGCAAACACTGTCAACAATCTAGAGATGGTTTTGCTATTGCTGTGCAGTTCTTGCAACACTATCAAAGCTGCTTCTGCTCCTCACCTCACCAGAAAGCGGGCTAGGGTACACAAGAATTTGGGATGGGACACAGCTGGAACAGCTGACCCCAACCAGAGGGACATCCCACACCATATGGAGGCATGCTCAGCTGTAAGGGTGGGGGAAGAAAGAAGGTGGGGACACGTGGAATGATGGTGTTTGTCTTCCCAGATAACTGCTACAAGTGATGGAGCCCTGCTCTCCTGGATCTGGCTGATGATTGCATGTCTGCCCATGGCAAGCAGTGAATTAATTCCTCGTGTTGCTTTGCTTGTATGTGCTTTTGCTTTCCCTATGAAACTGTCTTTTTGTCAACCCACGAGTTTTCTCACCTTTACTCTTCTGATTCTCTCCCCCACCCCACTGGTCGGGGAGAAAGTGAGCAGCTGCAGGGGGCTTGGTTGCCAGCTGGGGTTAAACCACAACACTTTTTGGCACCATACATGGCACTCAAAGCATTTGAGATAATGACAGATTTGATTGAAATGTGCTGTTACTTCTGTTCAGCTAATAATCAGCAGGTTCCTGTGATAGTCATGGGGCTCACTTGCCTGACTGTATATTAGTCCAGTGCCCCTCAGCGGCTGCTTTTCGCTTTTGCTTCTTGCTGTAGTGCTGTGTAGCCCCATACTACCTCTGCCCCTGCCAAAATGTACATGAAATGTGGATGATGATGATGATGATGCAAAACTATAGAAGCATGATACAGTATCAAACTGTGACATGCTTGCTTCAATAGCAAGCTAATATAGACTTCAGCATAAGAATCCTCCTTGAATATCTAACAGACATATTAAAAATGGCAAAGAAAAGAAAGGACATATATGGATGGGGAAGCACCAGAAAGCATGGCAGAGGGAACATAAGAAAAATGCTGATAGCATGCAGATTAGTAGTTCATTTAGATCACAGCACTTCACGCAGCTTCTGGGGATACCAAATCACTAAAACCGGAAAACCTAAAATGAATTACAGACCAAAACGGAGCTGAGCTGCTGAGAGATGAAACTGGAACAATAAAGAGCAGGTTTACACAAGGAGAACACAGAACAGTACAAAAACCTAATACAGACAAGAGGTGGAACCAGACGGAGAGACAAATATCCCCTTTACTGTCAGGTCCTAAAGAGTGTAACAGGCGCATCCAACACTGACTTAATGGATTACGGCAAAAGAAGGATGCTAGAGAAGTTGTGGAGAATATCACAGCTGTGCTCCACATCCTCTCCATCATTTCAAGCTATCCTGACCAGACCAGCTGGATACACACATACGGATGCTGGACAGACTACTGAATCCATGTATCTTCGTGCTTATGAATACATAGATATGAAAGAGCGAATTAAATCCTTTTTGTTTTAAAGTAGCATCACCTGTCTCTCCTATAACATCTGGCACTGAACTTTGCTAGACCATCATTAATTGTTTACTCTAATGAGAAAGAAACAACTAGAAGATTGCTGTTTATTCTTACAGGTACATTTTAAAAACTTCTGATTATTTAATCAGAAAAGAACACAGTAATAAGTGACGTGGATTATTTATTAGGTCAACAGTCAGTGAAGGAACAGTAGCCCATAGCTGAGCTGTTGATTAAATCAGGTTAATGTATGAATGGACTAAGACACTAAAGAAGAGGAACAGAAGAAAACCAAATTGCTACACACAGAACATAAGACTATATGAAAATTCAGCCTATAGGATGCACAGTTTTACTCTTGAAATCATTTTTCATGAAGAAACAGGGTTTAGCCAATTGACATATTTAATAGGAACTAATAGTCCCAAGGAAAAAGACTGAATGGAGATGGGAAGTCAATATTTCTCCAATGCCATCTTCAGCAAGACATCAAAACGATCACCAGGTGCCAACAAACTCAACAAGCATCAGTGAAGAAACCAAAACCAGATATATTGAAAATGTAGCTTGCAAACAATTCTGTAGAGGTGCGTCCACAGTAATTTCTAATTGAAGACACTGGATGAAAGACAGACGTAACCACACAGCTGTGAGGGAAAAAAGCCCAAACCATTAAACAAACCCCCAAACCCTCATCTTGTATGACATCAGAACTCAAACCAGAGATTTGTTTTGGATAGGAACTGAAAAGATGTCAGTTAAGCTTCTAATGTGAGAAGAATGCACATCTTTTCCCTATCTTAAAGAAATGACAAATTGAAGTTACCAGTATTAGAAAAAAACACTTGGCCTTGGAAGACAGCATAGCAAGAAACGGAAACTCTTGCTTCCAAAGCTAATTGAAAAAAACATTTCAAGGAGGAACTGACAATCTGATGCATCATTAGCAGATAGAGACTAGAACTCATGCAATGCATGTGTGAGCCAGGATGTATGTACTGAAGGATTGTTCCCTTCTGAAGAAATACACATGCAGAATTGGTTACAATTTGAAAAGAAAAAGCATTTCCAGGGAAAGACTGAGAAACTTTTTTGGACCTGTTGGAAAGTTTTCACTGGACTCAGGAAAAGAATGAAATACCATAGCTTAATAAATACCAACTAGTTGTTAAGACATACAAATGTAGACAAATTTTGCACATTAGAGCTTCTTCCTATGATTCAATATATAACAGGTCTGAAAAGTGGTGGATTCTATGACTGCAAGAACTGTTCTGGATGTTCTGGATCTGAAGCCAATTCCCAATTACTCTAACATCCTTCTTTAGTTCTGCTACAAACAGTTCTTCAGCATGAGTAAGGGAAGAGAATTATATTTTGGTGGTGCTATTTAATACCAACTCCAGGTATGAATAAATAAAGCACTACATGAAGCACACATATTCAATAAAGAAAGCTAAGACAAATAAGTACTTCTACTGAAATTCAGTGTTCAGCCTGCAGTTTACCCCAGTCCTTCTTCTCCCGAGACTTGTTGATGGGTCTATTTTGGTACTAACAAAAAATGCCCAGAAGATTACCCTTGAAGTTTTTGACCGTCCTGCAAAGTGTATCTTCTATTTTTGAAAGGATTTTAGTAACTATGATGTATTTGAGGTTTTTTTAATATCCCAAGCATACCAAGCTGCTTCTTCCTTAGTTACAATGTCTCACTTTTGAAGCTGCAGTATGTTGTTAACTAACAACTACCAGGGTTTGTAACCAAAATGTGAACTAAGAATAAAATTTGCTAGGGCTCCATTAACCCCGTGTTTTGCCAAGACAACACACTTTAAACAATGAGGGAAAAAGGTAATGACTGTATGAAAATATTCTGGTATCTTAATTGGTAATTGATCTGAAAACCAGGGCTGCGCTGTATTGAGAACAGAAGGATACAGTAGATTGACGTGCGTTAGGAAGCAGGGTTCATCTTAAGGTAATTACAGCTACTTTCTACTCAAATATACATTCTATTAGCATCTCTTCTTACTAAATATGATCTTCTGTAATCCTGGAATGTGCATTGAAAAAAAATTAGGAGGAAATTAAACCCAGAAATAATAGTGAAAACGTTGGAAGTTTCAGCAGGAATAAATATCTAACTATGTCTGTGTGTATTTTTAAAAGAAAAAGCAAGAAACCCTTGCAGTACTTGGGGTGTGATCTCACCTATGTAGATCATCCTAACAATTCAAAACATTCTTTGCACTTTTCCATGCTCCTCAACCTAATCACAGTCGAACAGCTATGCCAAAGCACTCGCTACTTACTCAAGCAAGTTCCTAGGTAGAATAAACTTCAGCTTATGCAAACTTAATAAATAAAAAGGAAACAAACTTCACTTGGAAATTTAGTGTATGCATTCAAACTTTAAAATACATTCACATACTTGCCATATTTCATTTGATGACCACCTTAAGAAGAAACAGTAAGAATCAAGATGAAAAAAATTATGCACTCAAATGAATACAAAATACCTACAATGTGGATAAAACTATAGCTTACCAAAACACATCTTGAACAGCATCTTATCATTAACTATGAATTTCTGGTAAGGAACCTGATCTTCTGCTGATAAATATTGAATATTTCTACTGAAAAATTTGTAACAACAATAATTGACAAAAACGTCTTTCCAACTCCACCTGCTCCCATCTGCTAATGTGCTTTCTTCACATGGCAATTCTGTATTGAAAAAACACTAGGCTGAAAACATAAATCATAATTAGGTTTAGTATTAATTTGTAATTCATTTGACTGTGTGGATGTCAATGTACACATTTAACAGCAAAGTGGTCTTTCATTTTTCGTTAGCAGTAAGCATGAGAAATTACTGAAATAATAAGGGTTTTTTTTTGTCACAGAAACAACTTTCATCAGCATTTTTTTCTTTCAAAAAAGGTTTAATGTATTTTTCTAGGCTATTTCATTTCAGAAATTCTCTGCAACTGGAACATTTACATAAATTACACGTGTCATACTTTCTACATTGGGAATATTAGGCCTTTAGGCGAACGTCTACTTATGAATGATAAAGACAATAGTTCTTCACAGGAGACAGAAAGTAACAGAAAGTGACCAACTAGCAGAATTAAATGTACTGTCTCACAAAGAAGGTGTGGACGGATGCAGCAGTGGATAGGTGAGATGACCATTTTGCTGGACTTGAAAAAATTCTGAAAAGTAGACTTACTCGCTCATTTTAGCTGTAAGATAGAGCCTATAAGCTTTTGTTACATAGGAATCAAAAGTTATCTATTGCAACTACAAATACGTAAGGATCTAACTTACCACCAAGGGTTTTGTCTAGTTCAGTGTAACTAAACAATGGATAGCTAGAGAAGGGACAGAAAAGTAGCAAGTGAAGCAGACAGAAACTTTCTCTTCAGCAGAATATAAGGAGTGAACGGAACGAAGTAGCTAGATGGAAAAAATCCCCCACTCTCATCTTAAAAGTACTATAACAAGTTCCTTAGGATACTTCATGATCAAAGATAACACTGAAAGAAACTTTGCATATTGAAGTGAAAGAACTGAACATCAGCAAGACTGATGATCTTGCAAAGCGAAATACTTTGAACACCTCTTGTCACTGAAATGAATTCCTGGCAGTAATTAAAAACCTGTCCTTGGTCTTCTAAACCTGCTTCATTTGACTTTTGACACACAACATTGCCAAAATTAAGCACTGATTACATCATCTATGTATGGGAGAAGTGAAGACTTGAACTTGAAAACTGTAATTTTCTTTTATACTAATATGATTCCCCTAAGAGTAGAACAAAATTCAAAGTTTGAAATAATGACTCAGTCATTTACTCTGGATATATTCTTTTAAGTTATCTGAAGTTACAGATCAAAAATTTTATACTGTAAGCTTAAAAAAACCCCAAGAGTCAACATTAATGCAAATATAACAAAATTCTCCATGTTCGTAGAAGTATTTCACCCTAGGTACACCTACCACTCTTGTGTCTGAAAAGAACATTGCATTTTACTTCATGAAAACGCCAACCACAAACACAGACATAAACATAGTAAGATCTCAGAGCAGCTACTGGAAGTGACAGCAAAAACTTGCAAGCCACACTGTGTAATCCTAAACTTCCGACATGTGAGTATTCAGCAAATTCATCTAACCATGTTAAGAAAGCAGTAAAACTTTTAAATGATCAAAATTATATTGAACAAAATAAAAATATGCCACAATCACTATCAACTTTATGGTTGAATGGCTGAAAAAGGGAGGACTGTTAGTGCAGCTTTCCTCTGAGTAAAACTTAGATTGCCTCTGCGTGTGAATCCATCTACTACAAACATGGTTTAAATGCTCTTTGTGCAGTGGTTGATTTTGTTTGAAACTCAAACACAATTTAGAGAACTAGAAAGGTGTTGAACAGAGATTTATTAAAAGCTAACAAAAGCTGGTTTGCTTAGTCTTGGGGATGTACTTAATCATTGACACAGAGTGGTCCCAATGGCAATTTGTCTTATAAAGTTTCTACCTCCCAAGAAATAGAATTACTTCTTTTACCAGGAAATTACATTTTTGAAGACTGACTGAAATATCCAGGTTACAACTCAATATTTATCATTTAGTACTTTGTTAGAAACAGATGTTCAGAAAACATGGATGGTAAGTTGTAAACAGTAAAGCAAATTTATAATTAATGTTGTATTTGTCTACATGATCTGGTTGTATACATAAACAACATTAGATTTTCCAAAATACGATTATGGAAAGGTAAAATCTTCTAACAGATCAATCAGGAGCATTAGTAACATTTTCTCCCATACCTTTTCTCCAATATCCTCATGCATTAGTATCCTGCTACTTACATTCATTTAATAGAGGTGCTCCCGTCATTGCAGAAGCTTGATTTTATTTTCTGAGACACACAGAACTTTCTGTTATTCAGCAAATTCAGTAAGAGAGATGTAAGGGTTCATGTACACTTAGGACAAAAAAATACAACAAGAAAATGGTACAACAAAATAAACTGGAATACGCAGTTTACAAAGAAATATAGTGCCACTTGCTCTGTGGCCAGACCATCACTCCAAAAATAAGTATAATCAAAGAAATAATTTCTTTCCCCTGACACTTCCTCATCTTCGTTTCATGTCATATATACATGTTTTGGAGCCCTGAAATGCGTTCCTAAACCAGTAAATGAGAGTATTGAAAAGATACACACTTGCAGATTAAAGAAGCAATAAAAACCACCTTGGAACATCACCTGGATGCTGAAGTTCAATTTACTTTTATTCGCATTACTGTGTGGGGAAGAGGGCAGTGTAAACTTAATTTCATATTGCATTATTAGAAAGTCAGGACCAGAAGGAAAAACAGAATAAGTGAAGACATTTAGACACAGTGATAATCTTGAAGAATCTGAATGAACCATATTTCTTGATAAATTCAGATGATGTTTGAGAACCTGAAGATACTCTAAAGGATCGAACAAAAAGATAATGGGTAGTTTCCTTTGTTTTCCAAAAGTAATGCACAAAATGAACCAAGAACTCTCTAAGTGGTAAAGAAGCTTATGTGCAAAATCCAACCTCTAAGTAATAGGAACAGATGTCACCACCCGTCAAGTTTATTTTCCAGTTGGGTTTTTTTTTTAATTTTTCCCTATATCTGCTTGTAACAAGGCACTGTCAAATACATCACAGAAAATCTAGTCTAGCTAGATGTTGCATGGCAATTCCTGTTATAAAAGTGGTGTGGTCTCACACATTTTTAACAAAACCTGATTTTGCAGTAATATCTGAAAAACAGGTCTCAACATGAAACACTAAACCATGATCTAATTATGAAATGAGCTCATCTCCACTAATTTCCCAAATACAGTTTCAGATTTTCAATCTGTTTCAAACTTCTTGTACACTCCTTCTGTAATCTCTAAATCTTTCAAGACAGTCTAGAGGACTGCATTCTGCTTCAGATAGGCTTTACTCCTTCCCATTGTGATAAACTTCCTGAAAATACATAGGCTTCATCTAGAGCTAATTTTCAGCAGAGCTGTCTCTTATTTATGCCTGTTACTGGCCACCTTTGGTTTTCTTCAGACAATTTTGCTTTATCAACCGGCATACAGCTCAGTGCAGTTTCTCTGTTTTGTCTTGCTCTTCTGCTCTGAGCATCCTAATGTAATAGTTCAGTGTTTTTATTTTTAAGCCATCAGACAAGACACAATTTTTTAGGAAAAATGTGAAGGAGATGCTTACAGGTAGAATTCACTGAACAATCTTAAGAAAAGTAGACTATATAATGAAGCTCAAGTTTGCTGTCTATCAGAATAATTTTGATTCTATTACAGTGAAGGTAAGTACTGCATAAAACAACCTCATAGGTTAAACCAAAATATTTCTATGGGTGGTTGCCAATAAATCTTGTTTGCTGACAGAAAAGAATGAAACAGTAGGAGAGAAGAACTAGCAGATGCTGGCAATCATTTTAGCAAGCAGAATAATCTTCAACGATCATGAATTAGATAAGGAAGAATGTTATTATTTGCCATCTGCTACTGGTTTGTTAGTATGTCAGCATCTGGTGCCACAGAAAGATCTTTGTGATATGAATGCACAAAGTAAATTTAGACAGATTTCTTCTGCTGTAAGGAATTCTGATGAAGGTAAACATTACAGGCCTTGCCACTGGTCAATTTGCTTAGTTTTTGACGTATGCTATTTCAAGTTTGATAAAAAAAGAACATATAGAGTTCACCTCAATGATTAAATAGTATAGTCTAATCACTAAGAACTGAATAATAATCCCACAAGGTTGGCATTAAAACTTTCTTTCTATTGAATTTAGGCTGGTTTTCGTTTCCAAATGTCAGGCAGCAAATATCTAAGTTTGAGCAAAGCCAGTTGGTCTGAAAGTCTTAAACTGAACAATAATAAAGTGGGGCACAGTTCTGCCCCAGCCCAGGCTAGAAATTTGCACACACATTTTTTTGACAAATTACTACTTGCTTAATGTTGTTACTCAGTGGCAGGATTATCTATGTTCCTGGGGATACTAAAGGATATTAAATACATCCAAGGTGCTAACAATTTCATATTCATGATTGATATTGCAAGAGATAACACGAAACTTCAGTAACTATAAGGTTCTGGTGGACCCACATTAAACTGTGCAATACTACACATGGGTCGAGCTACACTGTCTTGCATTTATCTATTATGTAGAATGACACAGCCCTTGCATGCGAACCAACCTTGTTCAGCAGAGGCAATACATTAATCTGATAGATTACATGGCTGAGCATGGAGCTTGCAAGGCATAAATGTACTTACTTTTGGTGTTGGGCAGGATGCAGTGGAGAGGCGAGAGGTGGCTTGGGCACGAGGAGATTCTGAAGGAGTAGTACTGAGGGAGGCTGTATCACGTGGGAGAACCTGAACACCACGAGAGATGATGGAATCTGGAATCTTAAAAAGAAAAGAGATGGAATTAATAGCAAAAAATATACTGTATGTAAAACTTCCTTAAAACCTTACCTCAAAAACATAGGAATACCCCACTCCTCAGTTTGCACACCTCCTAATACTCAGTGCTTGGCAGTGGTTAATGGCATTTTCTCCTAATTTCAGTAACAAATACCTAACAAAAATAGAAGGTCACATTCTAACTGAAGTTGCACAGAACATACTAGTTGTCCTGAAAAACCTATGAATCAAACATACTACAACAGGAAATAATAGGAAAATAATGGTTTCCTCTTAAACCTTTGTTTCAAACCCAACAATGACCAACAACGATTTCTACCTTGGCACAAAGGGAGACGGACATTCCATTCACTAACTAGGGGACAGTATTCTGAAAAGAAAACTATTTGCTAACAATTGACTGAACCCCTATAAAGAAATATCATGCAGTGAGAAAATTTCTCACAAGAAACGTCATGCAGTGAGTAAATACTCTTTATTCCATGAAGATTCTATTTCAGCTACAAAAATTCTCAATGTAAGGTTCGTGCTGCAAAAGCTACAGGCCTCTCTGGAGTGAGTAAAGGTAAAAGCATTAGAAACCACCATCCAAAGCCACCACTTGGTTTAAAATACATTCTGAGGGGAAAAATAGAAAATTCAGCCTTTTTTTACTTCCCATGTAACATATTAGAGAGCCAGTTATGAAAGCATACCCCTCCTGATGAGCAATTGGCAAACTGGTAACAACGGATGAGGAAAAGGCTGAGACAATCAATGACTTTTTGCCTCAGTCTTCACTGGCAACCTCTCTTCCCTTACTTCTTGAATGGATGGACCTTAAGCCAGAGGGACAATTAAGCCCCACTGTAAGGGACGATCAGGTTCATGACCACCTGAGGAACCTAGACGTACCTAAGTCTATGGGACCCAATGAGATGCACCCCAGAGTCCTGAGGGAATGGACTAATGTAGCTGCTAAACCACTGTCCATGGCATTGGAAAAGTCATGGCAGTGAGATGAAGTCCCAGGTGACTGGAAGAAGGGAACATTGCATCCATCTTAAAAAAGAGTAGAAAGGAGGACCCTGGGAACTATTGACCTGTCAGCCTCACCTCTGTGCCCAGGAAGATCACAGAACAGATCCTCCCAGAAACTCTGCTAAGGCACATGGAGGACAGGGAGGTGATCTGAAGCAACCAGCATGGCTTCACTGAGGGAAAATCCTGGGAAAATTCTATCACAACTAACCAGAAAATGTAGACATTGAGATCTTTGAAGGAATACATATACACACATATTTTAAGATCTTTCTTCTCATTAAGAATTTAATTCAGCCTGATGTTCAAGTTCCAAGAGAACTATCAGAAGAACCCTTGTGTCTGGGGGAAATGGCAGTAGCAGACAATAAAAGGAAGCAAGAAAGGAAGATCCAGTGGCAACCCAAATCATGAATGTTGGGCATTTCCAGACAGGACTTTTTTGATAAATGGAGATGCTGTCATGCACTCTGCATCCAAGTGTTTTGAGCATTCTTGCCTACTAAGACTTTAGGGCAGACAGAAGCCAGTGGAAAGTATGTCCTTCCAGGAAAAAGCTTGAATCCTAGCTTTTAGTATGTGTTACATTATTAGAACATTAAAAGAGCTTTGTTGCTTGTCCCAGTGTAGTTAAAATGATCAATCTTAATATGTGTGTCATTAAATACTGGTTTTCTATTGCCATTTCCCACTCCCTCAACTTCCTTGGTTCCCCTCTATAAATAATGACTATGTCTAACTTAGCAACCCTGACTTAGACATACTGGGTCATACCTAGGGGACCTCATTTCACCATATACCCTTCTCCTCATGTTAAGAGTTTCTTCTCTTTCTAACTTGTTTATAAGTTGTGTGAAAGCAGGTTTTGGTCTCAGAGTGACACGATCTGCCTCCTTTCTGCTCTGCTGTGTTTGTAGACTACCAGTGTTTTTTGCCAGCCAGTTTCTGTCAGCTCTCCTCAGAGGATCTTCAAAGGCTAAGCAACTCATACTACAATTTCCACTGTAAATTATGAAGTCAGCAGAGTTTCTTTTCATGATGGACAACTACGCTGGGGATATCTTCCTCTTCAGAAACAGTGTCTAACTGGCCTCTACATGGAGTATTCTGATTTGCAAATCACATCTCAGAGATGTATCTTAGAGATAAACTGAATCAATGATACTCTGAACATTCAAATGGTTTGTAGTCAGAAGCATGATTTCCCTTCTGTTCACTTTTTCTCTTGAAATCCCATCTTAAATTTGTTAAACCCCAAAACAGGCTGATATCCCTAAGTTTTATATTGGCATAGATACTCCCTACAACTTTCAACACTTCCTTTTAATCTCCATGCCTAAGGAAAATACAGCAAAAAAAAACGTTTTGAGAAAGGCACAAGATTAAAAAAAGACAAAATCAAAGAACGAATAGTTTTAAGTCTTCAAATGAGATATCTTTTCTTTACTCTCCTCTGATAAAAAGCTGCACACATCTTGATATGATTGTGTATGGGTCCATCACCCTTTTTACGTACTCCTAGACCCCACAACACAAATAACAGTATTGCTTTTGCAAATTATATAATGATCCAGGTCTCTCTAGGTTTACTCTGGGTACTCTAGAGTAACCAGATATTTCATACTGTCTCATACCCTTCAGACAGGAAACATTCTTTTTTAATTTCCAACCATATTGAGCAATCATTGCTTCTAAAATTTTATCTGATATCACCTTTTTGCAATACCTCTCTCTGCAATAAAGTGACTGAGACAATCCCAGTATCCCCTGAACTGCATGTGTAATACAAATTTTTGCCTGTGAGAAAATGAAAATTCAAGTAAAATTTCAGCCAGGATATTATTCAGAAAAGGAAGCTGAAGATAAAGGGAAAAAATGATCACAGGCAATTAATTTCAATAAGAATTATTTCCAAATCACTACTTTACATAAAATGCAATTACCAGAAAACAATTCATATATAAACCTATCTAGAACTCTAAGTTCTAGAGAAAAATTTCTCACCGAGAGCATTAAGTTAGTTCACAGTTACAAATTTTGCTCTTTTTCTAATATGAAAGTAGAATGTGCTGTATTGCTAAAAGCAGCACTAATATTCTTTAAACCACTACAACCTGCTGAATTCAGTGAAGGTTACTATTGGTACCTAGAAGGTATGCCCATTCCATTAACAGAAATACATAAAACATAATGTGACATGGGGAATTTCTCATTTTTCTCACCTACATTTACAAAGTTTTTGAATTTTACTATTAAAAAAATTAAATTTAGGCAATCTAAGTCTCTAATCAAGGCAATCTCCTGTTAACTCCGTTAAAGAGGTCAATAAACCCATGAGACATTTCTGTGTGTCCTGGTGCATACAAACCTGAAATAAAGAAGGGCAAGAATATTACTGCATTTTGGATAGATTGTTCTTTTAACTTTCACTAAGTAACACTGAGCATTTATGATGTGTCTCCCTAAAATGTTTTACTCATTTTCCAGTTTCAAATAAATTGAATACAGAGTAGAGATCTCAAAACTTTAAATGGGACACTGTAAAATTCTTAGTTCTTAGTGAAAGTATTTTCTGTTTTCACTAGTTGGAGTGGAACACCTGTTGTAACATACTGACAAGACAGAAATGAATGAGAAATGAATGAAGTGACAGAGAAAGATATTCACCATATCCATCAGTCATTGCTTCTACAATTTTTATCCAACCCGGCTTTTCTCTGAAGTACTTTTATTTCGGTTTAAATATTTGTGTTTCATATTAGAGAACTTTGACAACAGCATTGACAAGAAGGGGGAAAAGATATGAGTTTTTTATTCTCTTTTGCTCAGAACTGAAACAAATATTGACAATGATGGTGAAGTAAGAAAACAATCTGTAGATGGCAATTAATTTGACGGTTATACAAGAGAAAAAAATATCTAAAAACATACAGAAAAGACAACTTAAAAACCCCAATAACCTGCCAAAAAAACTAACCACTTTCTGCTCTGATTCCGAACATCTGATTTGGATCATAGAATGCATAAAACAATAGCTCAAGAGTAATCTGCAAAAGAACACAGAAACATGGATGACAGTTTAACAGTGTTCTTCACAGAGGCTAAATTCACTGTTCGACTGATACTGAAGAATATGGTGCAAATTCTAGTTCAGCAACCTCAACTCAAAAAAAAAAAAAGAACTACTGCAAGGAATGGGTGTATGCATGTATGTATATGTATTATAAAACTATATTTAGCTTTATCATCAGGTGTGTAAACTTTAAAGTCTTCACATTTCCTTAGTGACTTTTCAAGAGACATAGAATCATTTTTTAAATACAGAGGTGTTAGGCTATTTGACTGATGGTTTAAATTACTATTCGCCTAAGGGAACAGGTCCTTTTTTACCATTCATTGAAATAGTTTTCTACTATTCACTAAAACTCAGTAATTTATAATAAGTCCACTGTTTCCTGACTCCTGAAGTCTTCAGTTTTTTGAGAAATTCTAAACAGAAAACAAAAATGAGGGAGAAACTGCAAGTGATGAAAGCAAACTATGAACACCCAGCACAAATCTTGTATTGACAAAAAAAACTACTGAGAGAAAAGCAGCAAAGCAAGATAAAGGGGAAAAAATTACAATTTCATAGCTCTAATGCAGTAATTTTAGGAGATTATTTTAATTATATTCAATTATTGAGTATATTAGGTGATAAAGCCGATGACTAATCAGAAACATAGGCTTTATTGCAATTATTATCTCAGCAGCTAAATGATTCAAACTGACAACACACATGACCTTTACCTTGTTTAGCCCTTTATCTTAAACAGATATTTTCTCTAACATGTGCTTGCAAAGATAGCACTGATGTGTCTTTGTTAGAAGAAAATAAATAACACTGTCTGTTCATACATAGACTAGGAGGCAGGCAGAGCATTTTTAGTCAGTGTTAGTGCAAAAGCCTCTTGGAAGTGTCTCTTACCAGTTCTCCTGCACTGCCTGCTGCGTGATGGCAATAATTGATGAGACCAGGGATGGGCTGTTGACCTTTAGCCATAATAACAGCTGGACTGGTATAGGATGGATGCTTCTAATGCACAACACATAACAGCTATGAATACAGTGACAGGAAAACATGAAACTGTACAAGCAAATGATCAAAAACGAATGCGGTGAAAACTGTGACATTGAAATGCCAAGCTCATATGAACACAGCCAGTTGAGATCTCAGGTATTTCCTGCCTTTAAAAATGGCACGTATTATTTATCTTTGCCTGCATCAAAAGATATTAAACAATTTAAAATTTGCATTATTAAAACTGATACTTGCAAACAATAATTACCTTAATTCATCCCTGCAAAGACATATGTAATCAGGATTTTCTGTATATTGGGAGATGATCTCCAGCTGCAGCTGTCTTAGAAATGTCAAGATGTCTCAGACCTGAATTCACATTTCTGGAATTAGAATGTTGCTGCTTTGGTTTAGGAATTGTTTAATATAATTTTGAGTTACTTAGACTTTCAATTCTCATAACAGGAATTAAAAGCACAACTTGTGGAGTAGACATAGAACAAAGCAGTTTGGAAAAAACTGTTTCCAAACACACAGGGATACATTATCATTCCATTTGAAAACTGAACACACAAAACTGAGCTAAATATTTATATATTGCTTCAAATAATAGAATAATTCTTGGGAAAATATTTAAAATTTGAACTGAATTTATTTACAAGTGTTACCTCATTTTTTTCTTCTACTATTTATTTCTTTTTCCAATTTATTATTTTAGTTTGAGTAATGCTGATCTATGATTACCGGTAAAAGCAAGGCTATAAAGACAACAGGATATTTAGTCTGTCAGCAGAATTTCAAATCTCTTATGCAGACATGCACACTGGAATACAGTAATCTGGATAGTTTACTACTCAATGTGCTACCTGTCTATCATACCTTTTTCACTGTTTTTAGAAATTACCATTTTAATTTCACATTAGATATTATGGGTTGGAAAATTTTGTTGTGATTCCTTAACATGCCGCCTACTAGACGTTGCATGTTCAGGCGTGTGAGTACTTGGAATTTAGAAAAAGCCACTAAAACCAGTCTGGCACATCAGAATGGTATCATAAAACATATGTTAATATCAAGATAATAAATAATATGTCTCCCACTGGAATTTGAAATCACCTACTGAAACTGAATTCATATATTTTTATGAAGCTCTACTTCTACAAAAATGTACCTAAAATACATCTGTTTGACATGAAGACATCAATGTATAGTCTTAACACGCAAATGAATATCGGTGGAAAGTGCCTGAGACAGAAACTGAAGGGTCTCTTAAGGCAAGAAGCCAGACTCACCTTAGCTGCAATGGCTGCTGCTGTTATATGTGAAGAAGAACTGTCCTCTGTTGAGGCAACTCCACTATCCTTCTTCTCTTCCTCCTCTTCCTCACACTGCACTCCTTTGTCTTCTGTCTGTTTGTGAGGGCTGGTGGTTGGAGGAGGAGAAAGAGGAGGTGGTGGTGAAGGTAGATCTTCAAGCTCATCGTGTACCTCCTTTACTTTTACAATGGCATCCCGCAAAAGATCAATGGCGTGAGGTAGGGCTGGCAGTATAAACTGAAAGCATTCCTATGCACAACGAGAAGAGAAACCACTATGAAAAGTTACCTGCAGGTGCAAACAGGAATTTACTCTTTAAATATATCTGGGATTTAGATGCATCTTTATGATCTATCTGATCATAAATAAAAAATAACATGTCCTATGCAACTGCTCTAAATAGGTAAAAAAATGAACTCAGAAACAGACCGGGTGACAATTCTATATATTTTTGTCTTTTTTTCATGCAAATACCATAAATTGCAAAACAGGACTACTGCAATTAAGCTAATGTTGTATTAAAACTTCAGGAAAAAAGAGTTAAATTTTTGGGAATATGTAATACAGAAAACAGTTCACAGCAGCTGGCAGAATGCTACAAAAATGCAGAACAAAACATTAACTATATCCCTGCAGGGATATTAGCTCCAAATCTTTCCTATTATGCTCCCTCACAATTAGAGAACAATTCATAAGGGTTTCCATAATTATACTTGTATAATTATATCCTTTTTTATTCATGGACTTATTCTATATACTGGAAGAATGACAAACTACACTGATGCCATTATAATGCCATGTAGCTCAGAAAAAATATTTCATAAATAATCAATTTTTCAAACGTCTCCTTGTTCTATAATCTGAAAAACAATTAAAAAGTTTATTTTATATGGCTGGAGAAAGCAAAACTGCAGAAGCCGTGCAATTGCTCTTGTTCCCTAATGCGCATACATATAGGTACCATATATAGCTACCTATGCTGCTAAAATGTGCCGGTGTTTCACCAAATCAACTGGAACCTCAGGACGTCGTGTGCTGCAGCTGCCTGCTCAGATCAGGGTCAGTATGAAACTCAGGCTTCTCAAGACTTGTTCAGCAAAGTCTTGAAAAATAATCCAAGAACAGAGACTCCACAACCCCTCTTGAAAATGTGATTTAATGCTTAATTACCCTCAAAGTGTTTGGGGGGTTTTTTTCAGTTTTGTTTTGGTTTTCCATTTCTTTCCACCCATCTGGAAGGTACCTCATTCTATTTAGGACTATTAGCTCTCATTCTCCTCCCAGGCACCTCAATAAAAAGTTTTCTTATGTCATTTGAGGAGACTGCATATAAACATTAAAGTATTGGAAAACGACGGCGGGGTCACAAGGATTAATTGCCATGGCAATGCAGTCAGGAACACACAAGCTGACAGACAAAGCTGGCGCTATTCCTTTTGTGACACTTCAGTTTTGTTTCAAGCATAGAAAGATTTTAAAAAATGTATTCTGACATTTTAGAGTACCCAGGAAATAAACAATAATTAAAAGTTCAAAAACAGGTAATGAAATAAATATTTTCAATAAATAAACATGACTACATAAACAAAATGAAAAGGAAAGATTCCATCCGAAATTACTGGAGTTTATACATGCCACTTTGTAAGTAAAACATGACTCACAAGCATTGTACTTCCTCAAAGCTTCTAAATAAGAACACATCTTTCAGTTGCTTCTTTAAGAGCAATGAATGATAAGGCAGACTACCTCATAAATTCTTTGAACATTCAAGTTCGTACTGTGAAGAACTGGAGTAAAGTGGATGAGTACAAATGCTGTATATAATGAATGTATATTAAAACATACTTGTAAAGATAATAAAGATCATGACTTATAATGTAACTGCAAACTGCAAAGTTATTGTGCCTCCACAGTATTACTTTCAAAATGGGTTAAAATAATGAAGCATACAACCATCATTACTTTGGCAAAGATGCAGACCTCGAGTAAGCGAGAAACAAGAAAAACAGTCTCCGAACTGAGCAATAATTGTGAAAAAGTATACCAATAACTGACTAATCAGAGAAGCATGTTCCCCACTCCTACCACCGAAATAAAGCCTTGTTGGCTTGACTGTTGATGTGCAGATTATCAGTAAATCCTCTACAAGCTCATGCTACATATGAAACTCATTGTTTTAGGCAATTGTTACTACAGTTATAAAAACTGTCAAAGACCAAATGATTTTAATAAACATCTGGTAATTTCACACTTTGCCCGCTTCCATAACATTAACTATCTTTTGCAAGACTTAAAAAATAGAAGTATTCTACAAATCTGGATTCAATGGTACATGCCACACGTGTTCTCTGGTGAAAACATGTTTGGCATGCAGCTCATTTTTGAGATGAAGCATTCACACTGCTGTCATTTTCCATTAATATTTTAATATTTTATTAAAGAAATACATATACTGCTGCAATTTCACAGCTTTATATAAGCTTCTCATATGATCATATTTAAACAATGGAAGGGAATTAGCAAGCAGTAAAAGAGAAAAATGAGGGAAATTCCTGGTAGCAATCTGTCCTTTTTGGTTCTTGAGATGCAGCCTTTAATGGACCAGTTCTCTCTACTATTTATCTTAAAAGTCTTTGCTGAAATCTGACAGTTTGAAGATGTCTCATACTAAAAGAAATTGTGACAGGACAGAGGATCATCATGACAGGAACAAACAAAAATCAGTTTGTCAGAAGCTTGCTTGTATGATGCAATTATATGACTTTTTTTTCCAGCAGAATTACCTTTTTTATTACTTACCTTGTATCAAACTACTGTTAAAATACTTATCAACACTTTTTCATTTCTTTTCCTCATTTGCTTTCTGCAATTTACCTATCTTCAAAGTCTGATTGCCTCAGGACAGAAAATGACAATTGCTCCTGTAGGTTAGGAGTGCTACTGAACACAATAAAAACCATTAGAGTTTGTAGGCTATTTCATCTCTATCATAATTCAGCAAAAGAAGTATTCACTTGTGAAATAACCTTCTTACTGGTGCATCAGTTCTTCAAAATGTGGGGCCATTGCTATGTTAAATACATGTACATACATATGACTTCCCGCTTATAAATGGAAGAATTTCAAGGAGGTATACCCCACCTCACCATCCTCCAATGCCTGTTGTGTGTTTTGAAGGCTTTTAAATTACAGTCTCACTAGATTTCCTAAAAATGCTGTAATGAATGGGAGAATCATAGGAGGGCTCACACTGGGCCCTTGAATTGAAACATGTCAGGAGTGTATCTGAAAACCTATGGTGGCTGCTTAACATCACAGTATTCAAAACATCTCCTCTTCATCTTCCAGGTGACAGCCCACATAAATGTAGTTTTCTTATCTCCAGACAGAAGTCTTTCAAGAAACGCTGACTTCAGGGCTGTGCTGCTAAACACGTTAGTACTGCGTGCTGCGTGCCTGGGTACTACAGGTTCAGGTGAGTACCAGGCACGCATTTCTTAAAGGCCAGAGGCGAAGATGTTTATTAACAAGGCCAGATGTAGGCTGAGCCCTGAAGAAATAGATTCTTGTGACTGATGGGGGACCCACCTCAGTTTTGTGTTAGGTTGCACAGATCACTACTCAGCTTAGCAGTATTTGTATGGAGAAGACTGTTTTTCTATCAGCCAGCTATGAAGAAATTAGTGAAAGATTGAGCCTTACTAACACACACACAGATTCCTGCTGGAGTTTAATTGTGTTTCTCTCAGCTATGCAGAAAGAAAAAAAAGCATGAATAAAGACAAAAATTCTAACTTCTCTGTCCAAACTGAGCAAAATGCAGGAAGAAAATAAACTGTATATAGGGTGAAAAGTCTGATATACACATATAGAGAAGATTCAAAAACATCCTCAAACTCTTAAAAATTACATTTCCTTTCTTCTGTCTTGCTGATCAAAACTGGGAATGTTCCCCATGCTGCAGCAAGTTCTACCATATACTAGGCTCTTACTCTTACTTCTTACTTATATACTCTTACTTCTGTGTGAAAAAGAATGATTTCTTGGAAGCCGGAGACAACTCAGGGATAAGGTACAGCTAACTAGAGAAGAAAGGGAATGTGTAAGAGATCATTAGACTCTTCATTAGCACTGCCTGCTCAAGTGAGCGCTCTCTTGCACTACATGTAATGTTGTCCTGGTGCGCACATAGCACCTTCAATCAGACTGGAATTGTATGGTCCTTGACTAAGAGTGATGGTGTGGTCACTTAACATGAATATGCATTTCAATTCACTTTTGTAAAATTTGTTGTAGAGGGCACTTTCTACCATTCAAAACAATGAGAAGTGCTAATCATAGTTCTTTCCTAGCAGATCAGTAAGAACATTTCTTACCTGTGACCCTTTCTTGCTACCTGGAAGATTAATTATGAGAGTTTTCCCTCTGATTCCACACACAGGCCTGAAAAGAAAGAAACACAGACTGAAATTCTTGCAGGCAACTATCTCCACTATCAAAACAAAAGCAAAGCATTTAAGATAAAGTCTATGATTTATCACATTTTGTAAACTTAATGTCCAATATATTTTCTGATTATGTTCAGAAATTGGGAGAACTTGAGAGAAGCTGAGCTGAAATAGCCTAAACCAAGATTGGCAGGGTCTAACACGCATTTGATAGTATAAACACTGGCTAGATTTCCATCTTTACTTAGATCTGTGTAGCTCCCTTAATTCCATTGTTTACTCGCATCCAATACATTATTTGATACAGTCCCTATTTGGTCATACACATGGTTCCTTTGCAACGTAATTGACTGCGTCAAACATTTTGTCCCTGGCCACCGAAAAATACTAAGTCGTATTTGTTGCACTAATTCAAATATGTCCTTTTTATTTAAAGATTCAACACAAGAAAAGCAGGGAAGGAAGTAATTCTCAAGTGAAAATTGTACTTATGCAATTCACATATAATTCTTCCTAATAGTTTTTTCCCTCTCCCTTAAGAAAAGGCAAGACCAACTATCAAAGAAAGAAGAGGTTTTTTTGTCTTTTAGAAATTTTTTTGGTGTAGATGCAAGGCTGAACACTCAAGTGCTGAATGCTTTCTGTTGTCTAGAGTTTTACTATTCAACATTTTAGCTAAATACTAAAAAAAAAAAAAAAAAAATTAAATTACTGAATTTTGTCTTGAGGTTGTAAAGAGTGCTCCCACTGTTTACAAAAGCCAAGGTGAAAAAACCAGGGCTGGAATTTAGGGATAAGAAAATGCAGAAGGACAAAACTTAACCACAAAGATACGGAGGAGGTAACAGTTTGGAGAAACTGTGTAATATTCTCTTTATTGAACAAAAACATGAGCTATAAATGAAGACAGAACAGAAAAGAAAATCATTTCCAGTTATGGCGTTAGCAAAAATTTTGAGCCAAAGGACATGGTTTGTTGGGTAGCCAACTTCCCTGGATTTCTTCTTATACAAATAATTCTCAGTGATTAATGCCATTTATTGGTTGCATGGCATTTTTTACCAGAGTAACAAGTATTTCTGCGACAGCTGTCACAATGCTCACAAGTAGATAGCACAGAGATCGTTTTTGTGCCACTAAACGGATTTTTGATATCATACTCAACCCAGCCTGAAGTGCTGTTTTCAAGTGGCAGTTAGAATATTGCCTGACTCCTAACCTCTCTTTTCTCATATTGCCTTCTTCCACACTATGTACCTTCAGTTTAGAAATAATTCCAGGTAGCTGAGGAATGCTCTACTGCAGCACAGAGGTGAGCCTGAATTAAAGAAATGTGTTAATTTACTTCTCTTGCAGTAGTCAAGCTCACAGAGTACAAACTCAATCCAGCAAATCCCATACATGAGTTACAGTTTATGGCGGATTTAAAATAAAGGGAATAAGAGCTGTCCGCAGAAGAATAAAAAAGAGGTGGAATTGTGTTTGGCAGATGGCTCCTTTAATAGTCGTCTTCTTGGCTCTTCTACCCTGCTTTAAGTATTTCTGAGAATTATAAGGTAAATGACCAGTACAACCAACCAATAATAAAAAAAGGACTAAACCAGAAGGATGAAACTCAAATTTCAGTTGCCAATAATCAGACCTAGTGGCTCAAGAGAGAAACGGAGCTGCCAAAAATTTCTCAAGAGAGCATGCAAAAGTAAGTAAAAGTGCTTAAGAACTGTGTGGCTAGCAAAAGCATTATGTGTACTTTCAACAAAACCACACAGATGTGCATGCATTCCAGGTACTTTGAGAGATAAATTAATGATATTCCTCCAGACGTAGGACAGTACAACACATTCTTCTTTATTAAAGGGATTTTTTTGCTAAACAAAGAATTTTAATACTTGATGAACAACATACAGAAAAATTCTTCCCTCACCACCAAAACACCACAGTTCTAGATTGAAAAGACAGCTATTTAAGAGGGTGCATCAATATTACAAATAACCTGGCACAGAAAATACAGGAGGATACAGCATCTAATAGAGACAACAAAGGGAATTAAATGAGACAGTTCAATTACCATTACTTGAATTTGGCCACTTCTCTGAAGTTCAGACTTCCAGTCTTGATAACAATGGCAGTCTTCAATGATGTGAGCACAGTCATCGGATAACAATAAGTAATTCTATGGAAAGAGTTCATCTCATATTTTGAAGGAAGTAGTCTTACCTAGAGAGCATGCCCAGAGGAGTAACATTTAGTGATCCCATCAGCATTGCCAGGGCCATCCCCGGGGCTTCTCGCTCTATTACTTCTTTAGTGGCCTGCAATCAAAGATTAAATAGCAAAGTGAGTAAACAAGTATAAGGATAAGAGAAAAATGAAACCAGCTAAAAATTGGGTAGGAATATCTCCTCATTTTTTTGTGCCAAGAAATGTTGCTAAATTCTCAGCTGAAATACGCTACAGAATTTTCTCTTGGTTGTGTAAAATAGGGAAAGACAAGGAGTTGGGATGAAGTACTGTTAGTAGCACTGTGAAGATTCCTATAGAAAGTTATAAAAGTCAGGACTCTATAAATACAAAAAGTGTTAACCAACACCACAGAAATAACAACTGCCTTGAAAAGAAAGGAAAAAATGTTCAAGAAAAGCAAAGAAAAGACCCAATGTAACTGCCTTCTCTTCCTCATCAGTCTTGTGCATTTTCCTGTTGAGATTTTCCCAGGTATGAGAAGGATGAATCAGTCTGTGCAGAAGATAGAAAAAAAAATTTGCAAAGGGAAGCCCATGTAGCAGGCAGGCAAGAAAATACTAAAATGGTAATGATAATGGCCAGAGGCTGAGGCCTTCCCTTTTGATCATGTCAGCAAAACAGCAGTTCCAAACAGGCTGGTGGCTTTTATTCATAAACAATCCATACGCAGTGGGCACTGAGAAGTCTGGAAGCAGAGTCTGAAAACTCTTGTCTTTTAAGTCCTTTTCCCAAACAGGGAATCAGATGGAAAATCATGCACAACCTTCTGTCCTTACCTCCTAACACAAATTTTCTCAAATGCACAATCTGTCCAGTCTCCCAACATCTAACTTTACTTAGGACACAACACCTTAAAGAGAGGTTACAGCCCTATCCTCCCTTTATTTCCCCCACAGTAGCTGCTCTTCAGTGTATCACATTGCTTCACACTCTGAAACAAGATTCTTACTTACTTAGCACAACTAAATTGGTAGCAATGGTCATAAAATTGTGAAATTCACGGTATAACATACAGCCAAACTACAGTGCTTTGATGGTACAGCTATCAAAACAGAAACAGAAAAGAGTATCTCAAATATAAAGATACCCTGAATAAGCTGAATTTTCTTTGCAGTTTGATATAGCAAAATAATAAAATAGAAAAAAACCAGGCAAATTATTTTGTGGGAAAGATGTAATTATAAATCACATCCTTGTATTTTTGTAAGTTCTTAGTTTACAAATAGAAAACTAAAATCCTAGAGAAGGAAAATTACAGAATTAACCCAACAGCATATCTAAAAGAAGGTGTACCTTCTTTTACATGTAAGGGTGTACCTCTTACATGTAATGGTGCTTACACGAAGCAATAAATAAAACTGAAAAAGAAATCCATGAAGCGTACAGATATTCAAATGGCCATATTCTCAAACATGGTCACTAGCTTTTGACATGTTTTAAAGGAACATCAGCATATTAATTAATTAGAAATTAATATCAGTATTAGAAGACATCAGACACTGCTACCATGTAAACCTTTGAGTACTTTATTAATAAGCAAACTTGTCATGTGGTCAGTTGTGGGAAGCTGGAACTTTGGTTTATACAAAACCAAGAATTTTAGTTTGGTAGCTGACACCACAGTCTTCCGTATCTCAAGCACAGCATGTTGGTTTTAGGATCTGCCATCCTCTACTCAGAAAAAGAAAAGTCATATAAATACAACCCAGCGACTGTGTTTTACACAGGGAAAATAAGAAGTGAGCTTGGAATGATGAAGACAAAAATAAAACTCCTCCATGGGGAGAGATTACCTTAAGATACCTGCTGAGGTATGAAATGATCAATCACATTAAAAATTCTTAAACCATCCATAGACCTGATGATTTTTATAATATAAAAGATAAAGGCATTGCAACGGTGAAGAGACACTTTGCTGACCATGAAAAGACTAGTGAAACATGGAACTCTCTGTGTGTGCATACATAACAAGTCTATCTATGCCTTTTCATTTCAGTTAATACCATGCTTCAAAGCTATTCAAAACTGTTTTTAAATATAAAGTGCATTTTGAGATTTATTTTCTGCCCTTGAGCACAGTGACACTTTGAAGATATCATTAGTTAAAATTCTAAACAGGCTTCAAAGGTAGTACAAGATGCAAGACAGTCCATAAACAACAATCCTGCAGCTCAGGGAGTCCTTCAATGAAATTCAAGTCCATTCTCCAACTTCACAAGAAAAATGACCTTCACAAAATGTCACTGCTAGCAGGCAATGTGATTATTAAAAATGTATAGACTAAGCAACGAAATCTGAAAGGGCATAAAGTCCAAAGAGCAGTACAGTCCTCAACACACGTTTCTAAAAATAGTTGTTTCAAAATACATATGCTTATATTTATTACTGCAGATGGACCTCTACAAACAGGAGAATGCTTCTGGTTTTCATGTTTGCAGTCTGACTGGATAGATGTACCCAAAAAAAGCTGCAGCTAAGTAAACCACTTTTACAGTGACATCTGCTCTTGAAATCAGCCACTGTATAGTCCACTTTTGAGATGTCCTCAAATAACACGACTTAACATGTGCCCTGAACAGGAACTGAAATAACCATCACACTGGGAAGCACGCTCTAAATTAGCTATACATATATGAATGAAATCAGCAATGCTGCAATCTGTAATAACTCTTCGTTTCACCTTTGGTACAACAATGTACCAAAGTGCTGGTGGCCAGGTTTTCTGATACTTCTTTCAGTATTTTTCTTTTGAAGGAAGGGTGGAAGAGAGACGTCAAACTTAGATTTCCATGTGTCCAGTTCAGGAGTTAACTGCTGGGTACCAACTCCTGCATCCATGGAAGCTGTGAAGGAATTAGTGACTTAGCACCTTCACATTTTACCAGTACTCTAGCAAAGCTGAATTAAGACTGTTCAACCTTGTTTCATGGGCAATTTTTTTTGTGGGTAGTCCCACCATCAGCCAGCTGTTGGCTGCTGCAGGGGGCCATAGTGCTGGCACAGAATGAATCACAGATCAAGGATGTTGGCCCTCGGCTCTCTTACAACAGCAGTGATGACACCATTGGGCAGAAGCAGGAAAAAATGATGATATTTCATTCAGAGCTGTCACGCTGATGTCTTAATCAGGACAGAAGCTTTACATTGATTCTTAAACCTGAGGCTGATGATTATATAAAAGGTAGGTGGAAAATACTGGAGCAAAACTGCATAAACCACTAAATGACAGCAAAGAAGTGTCCCCAGTTTCTGATGGATAAGCCGGTAGTGCAAAGAAGACAGGTGCATATAAGAGGGAGGTGGAAGAGAAGGGTTCCACAGAAATGAAAGGACTTGAAAGTAAAAGCCAGACTTCAGGAGAAAGACAGAAATGCACAAAGTCCAGTTCGGAGGCTGCAAAGAAAGGCAAGGTTTGTAGTTTAGATAGGAGGGAAGGAGGAAGCTTAAGCAAAAAGGCAGAATTTCAGGAAATCCAAGCAGTAGGATTCTCAGAAAGGGAGAAATGAGGGTAGAGTGAGGGCAAGTGAATGAAGTGAGTGGGATGGGAAATACTGGGGAGGCTGGAACCAGACAAATTCTAAGTTCCCTTCAAACCCAAGCAATTCTATGGTTCTACAAAGAAAGACTGCCCAAGGCAGCTTGGACAGAAAATACACGAGGGAGAAACTCAGGAGACGCAAAAAGGGAAGACAAGACATGACAGAAGTGTCAGGATGTCGGGGAGCCAGGGAGAGAGACAATGGAATTGAAATAAAACGCTAGTTTCAACTCCAAAGAGGAGAAGTAGGGACAAACAATTTAATTATTTAGGATTTACTAACAACATCTACGAGAGCAGTACCTCTTACATTTCATTGCGATATGAATAAATGCAATTGATTTTAAAGCACATTTTTGATTGTTTACGAAGTGCCTTTTTATTGGAGTTAGGGCATTATGTTCCCAAACCAACTGGTATATTTTTAGATATCTTTGACGTAGTTGCGGTTGCTTAACAGATGGCTCACTGCCAATTGGTTTCACAGAGTTCTCTGCTGCTTCACTGCCTTTGTTTGCCTCCACATAAATTGTTAGTTCAGTTTCTAACCTGTGGAAGCCCTCCCAGGCAGTTTTTGGAGGATATACCTAATGCAGACTGATTTAATTAAAAGACCTAGGACTACTCTTCTGGAAATGTTATCTGGACTCCTTATCTTTGTCTTTCAGGTATTAAGCACAGCAAAGCTTGACCTCAATAGAAAGTAATAATGAGACATTTCATATACTCTTCAGCTGGTTTTGGGCAGTAATAGAGTTTTACTTCTTCAACTAAAATGCAAATATGAGACTCAGAAATCATAATAAATTCAATTACATTAAGATGACAGAGACTGCCTCTGTGGAAAATATTATTTCTGTGGAACAAGTTAAAATCTATGACTCTGCATAGCATATAATAGAGCTATATACGCAAATTAATGGACAAATTGGCAGATAATTTATGTTTAACAGACTATAGCATTAGCATCAATAACATTTCATTACCTATTTGAGCTTTCCACTGAAAGCTGCAATCTTGGAAGGGCTTTACCAAAGAAATAGCTATATAACCTCTGCAATAAAGCTCACAGACCACAGAAGAGCAGAGAAAGAACTAGAGAGACAGATCAGTCAAATATACAACAACAAGGTCAGTCATGTCTGTCAACCAGTTGTGTAAGAAGTGTGTACTTTAGGAATAAAAATTCCATCTCTCAGCCTGGAGATAAGATGCCTTCTTCAAAGTTATTCAGGATACCTCTGCTAGAGACAACACATGTGCTAGCAATTTTTATCCACAAATCAGCTATTTCATCTTATTGCCAACTTGCCTACTCTTATTTTGCAGGGATTACACGGACCTAAACCAATCAGAGCTTCTCACCAAAAGAACACTTGTCTATTTCTTCTACATGAACAATAAGAAACACAGGTTTTAGCAGCTGGTTTCTTTCAATACATTGAAAATTATTTTGGGTAAGGATCTGGAATTTTGAGTCATCTCAATTTCACTGTTATGCTTTCTTTCCTTGAATTCTTCCTATTCTTTGTCACCAACAACTTGTATGGTGATATTCAGTGCCTTTTTTTAATGGGTGTAAGGCATGACATGATTTGTGGTCTTTGATGTTTCCCAAAATCAAATTTCCTTGGCTAATTCCTCAGTTAACTTAACAAACGGATGAAACTGACCACATCTGCTATTGCAGCAAAACAACCAAAATCAAGCAGGTTTGTAAAAATACAAGGCTAAAGTGAGCAGTAGCTGCTGTGTTTGGGCTCACAGGATGACTGGTGGTGACTAGGCAGACGTGGGGCCGGTGCTGACCCTGTTGCATGTGTTTGTTCCGCCTCGTGAAGTGACCATCCAGCTTCTGTCAATTCTAGTGTACAGTAAGAACCTCATACTGAGACTGGTGAGTCTCCATTTCGACATCCTTCTCGGGCATTTTTGATGTTGAATGCAGCTACCTGTGTCAGGTACACATAGACACATACAGAGAGCACTCTCAGACTTTTGTAGATTTTTTTTACATGAAAGAAAAGAAAACAAAACACAACAAATCTAATCATATTAGGTGGCTTATCACCCTGGTGGCCTTTCCCTCTTATCAATGGTAAGCTTGATACATACTTCTCTGCTAACTGACCCAATTCCATTTTCTTTTTCCTTTTCTTCTTCCAATCCAAATCTACGAACAGCCAAAGGTGAACGGAACCCTGATTAATGTTGCCAACTGAAATTGAACTCAACAAACTGGTGTATCTGCACACACCAAAAACATTTCCACTGACAATAATTCTGCAGCACAAAAATGCTGCTTGCCCTCTCAGCACATCTGCAGTGATTCTGCTGCCACCCAGAACCTAAATATCACAGAATGACCCTACAAAATTTATCAGTGTGAGGAACAAAAACGTCACAGCAGTAACTATTGCTAGATTAAATATAGACTCTGTTTTCTCTATCTCTTCCCATATCCATGGTTCCCTCTGCCTGCAAATTGCCTCCTCCGAATTCTCTCACTCCTTCCACTGTTACCCATCATGCCATTTATTGCAGCCTAATGCCTATGGCACGAGACTCAAGTGCCAGAAGCGAATTCAGTGTCTGCTTTCGTTATAAACTGGTATCAGCGAATGAGTCTATCAGCACACTTCCACTGTGTAGATGACCATAAAAAGCAAGTGGCAAGTAGAGGTACCTTGGGAACACTCAAAGATTTATGCATGACCAAGCCACGAATATATTTAATTTCCAATAGTTGGACTCCAATGATACTTATTTTTGTAAATAAATAAATAATAATAATTATTATAATAAAATAAAGTGCATATTAGTTAATAAAAATCTTAGTGTTCATTGTAACTTTCCTTAGAAGTTCTTGTTTTCTTCAACTGAAATCAAACTCATTAGAATATTTACTTAATAACACTCAGTTTGTTTTTTACTTACAGCTTGCAAAGTATTTGGGGGAAGATGCTTCACATTGTATACGCAATAGAGAAACTGAAAATTTAAATTAATAAACTAGGAAAAAACAACCTTGTGGAATTTGGAAATTATTCTTCCACTTCTGCAGATCTAGATCTAAATTTTTAGCTAAACCTGGCTGCATATGATTTATTTAAATTTCATAAACCAGTGATTTGCTTGCCTTATAGGTGTAACTGAAGTGTTAATGAAATTGATGTATCTGGGCATCTAATCACGTACATTTTCTAAATATCACTTCTAATATATATTGTGGTAATAATACTTTTTATTCCGGATTGCTAAAAAAAGTTTTAAGATCTTAAATGTATATAAAATATTCACGCCATAAAAACTGATCTTAATTTTATGATACTGCCTACCCCCATACATTGTCATAAACCCACTAGAACAATCATTTTTATTAGCTGCTAAGCAAACAAGACACTAAATGCTTTTCTGCACTACAAGGAATGCACTTAGGCTCTACAAAGTTGGACACAGCCCACCAGATGCAGTACATTACAGCTGCCCAAAGGTGTGTGTTAAGCCAGTGACAAAAGGCAGAGTATTTGCAGTGCTGGGGAGGTTAGGATGAGCTTATTAAAACAGCAGCTGGAAACAAGACACTGCACTTCATACAAAGAAGGGTCAGGTGTCTGCTTTCAGTTTCAGCCCTCTTTCTTGTGTGCAAACTGCTGTGCTTCCCTGTGCAACTCCACTTTGTGCAAGAACAAATCCCTTTCTGTTCAGTGAAGGTAGTATAGCAGAAGACTTCCTGGTAAAGACAATAGCACCATTCTGCTATTACAAAAACACCGTTAAAATTTAATCTGTTAATAATTACTATTCTTTCAAGTTTTCCCTCAGTTATTTCAAGCTGCTTATATTAATATAAAATGTTAAAATCAAAGAAATCCAGTCCAACCTTTAAATAATTCTCTAAAATCTGAAGAAAAGGAACAAAACGTGAGAAGTGAAAAATTTTGTTCTCTGAAAATCACAAACTCATGCAGAAGAAATGAGAGAAGCAAGCATGGGTATCTGCACTATGTCAATAAGAATTCTGCATGACTGAACTGCCAACACGATGAGCTTTAAGTAACAGAATAACGACTAGGGAGCACTGTCTCATAAAAAATACGAAATATTTGCACTTCTGAAACTTCAGTCAAATTCTTCCACAGGTAAAATAGCTCCTCCAAACAGTTTCAGATCTCAAATCATCAATGTTGAAGATCTAATAAAAAACAACCCTTCCCAAAATACACCTTCTGCACTACAAAGGGTGGACTAATGAGTGATAATTTTTTCAAGAATACACCATAGCAACAGAAGAACTACAAAAAAATACTTAAGATTCTCTTACACAGTATCCTTACTCCCCAAGTAAACATTAAAGCATCTCTAATAAGAGCAGCTTTAAAGTACTTTTTCCATAACCTAAAAATTCATAGAAATTATTCTTTTGTGACATACAGTGATGCAATTCATGTGCTCAGAGTCTGAACAGTTGTCAGTTTTGGCACATGCAAATGACACTTTCATTAGGACTGAACAAGTGAAGAGATTTTGAAAGCTGAAGTGACCTACTGTGCATTCTGTCAAATGATTTCTTGTATAGGACTATTTAACTTCTGGCACAAATCACATTTTTTACCTCCAAGATTCTTGTGGAAAAAATTAAATGAGAAGGTTTCTCAAACAGAAGATGGAAAGTATTTTGTTGAGACTGATGTAGCACAGAGCACTGAAATGGAAGACAGTAGAATCCTAATCTATACTGAGTGAGGAATATTAAATATATCAAGTTTACCTTTCCCTCTGGAATTTTATTTTACTATTTAATTAATGGCTTACAGTAATAGTTAACTATATATATACTAAAAACCCCCCAGTATAGAATATATTCTCTCTATAGCACTGTTCCTAAGATGTTTATTATATACGTTTCCATAACACCAGTTTCTTTCAGTTTTAGAAGATGTTAAAATATCTTTCATGCACTACATAAATTGTGTTGAATTGTGTGAATTACTGACACTACTCAGCCGTGACAGAGCAATGCTTTCACATTGATACAACTTTGCACTGTATAGACAAATTCTGACAGTTTACTTCCCAGCCACACAACTCAATTCTGAAACACTCAGGGTTCTTATAACATACACACCTTTCCATTAATACAGATATGGCAACACAGGTATATAAGCACCTCCCCACACATACACTTCTGCTGTGCCTGAAGCAGCAGACCATGTTGTGCAGAAAGATCTTCCTGTTTTTTAATAAAATTCCCTCTGTGTCCAAAATTTTTCAGCAAACTGATTTTTACACTAGCAGCATGTGAGTGGATCACTGAGAAAAGGCAGAAGCTTTTAAGAAATGACAAGGCAGAAGAGATTCTTAGATAGGCACAAATCACATTTAGTTCTTGCACTGAACTCAAAATGTACACAGGACTTGCGCTGAATGCTAAGCATCTCACTACCACAGCAAATATGCTCACACTAAGTGCACAGCAACTACAAACATCATACCTCTAGGCAGACTACCTTAAGTAAAAACTCAGGCAGCTCTATTTCTATATAAATTATATCATTTATATAATTATGCAAGACCATAATTCAGACTAACACAGAAATCAAATGCACCTAAGGTTAGCTGCCCTATACTCTGTATCTGATGAAACAAATTACATCCTAAATAATTGTCTTTTTTTTTAAAGAAAAGATAACAATGCAAATAAACAAAGACATAAAATACTTCCGAGAAAAATATTAGACTGTTTAAACAGTGTAAAAGCTATTGAGAAAACCCCACAGTTCTAGCTAGTCTGGAAAATCTGTCTTTGTTAACCTTAAAGTCAAAAGAAAACTCTATTGTCCCTTTTCTGCAAAGAATGATGATGATTTAACAGCAGCTTCTCATTAAGATTCTGCAGGAAACAAAACCCCTAGGAGACAAACACATCTAAAAGAACTTTGTGCCTTTCTCTGTTCCTACTCCAGGAATGCCCAATGCTGACCAGCAGAAATCAGTAAAATACGCATGAATTGTAAAAGAGTTTGAAAGACACCATAGCATTAAGCCTTGTTGTTCATGGATTAATTCTGTATACCACTGGATACCTAAGCATTATTTGGTTTCAAAGGAAGAACTGGTCAGCTCATAGTAGGAAGTGGCAATAACCCAATAATTTTTCAGTCTTAAAGAGGGAGTTGTAGACCAAAAATTCAGCCAAAATTTAAGGTACAATGTGCAGATTTCATTGAGCTTTGAAATCTACAAAATCTGCTGCTTGAATGTGATGATGATGAGCTCACTTGAATGACTGATGTACATGATTGCAACACTACACAAAATAAAGCTTATTTACTGCTCACTAAGTCTATCTGCAAAAAGATAACAAGAAAAAAGTCTAGAGGTGAACAAATACTTCTTGAAAGCAAACAGCGAAGGTGAAAAAGATTGATTACTGTTGCTACAATGTTCCATAAGAGCAGTAAAGGCTGCATCGAACAAAAGCTTAGGTGCAGTCTCTCATAAAATTTCCAAACAATTATATAAATCTGACTTCATCAAACTCCCAGATGAAGTGCAAGAAGCTCCAGGAAGTCATAGAATAGTTGGGGTCAGGAGAGACCTTTTAAAAGGCCATTTAAGTCCAACCTCTGCTGCAAAAAGCAAGGATATCTTCAACTAGATCAAGTTGTTCAGAGCCCCATCGAACCTGACTTTGAACACTTTCAGGGATGGGGCATCCATAGCTCCTCTGTGCAACCTATGCTAGTGCCTCACCACCCACACAATAAGGAATTTCTTCCTAATATCTAAATTGACCGTCTTTCAGTTTAAAATCGTTCCCCCTTGTCCTACCACATCAGGCCCTGCTAAAACGTTCAGTCCCACTTTTTATAGTCCCCCTTTAAGTACTGAAAAGCTGCAATAGGGCCTCCCTGGAGCCTTCTCTTCTCCAGGCTGAATCTAAAACCTGTCTGGGCAGAACAGCAGCAAAATGTACAGGGGAGAACAATTCTGCAACAGTCGCTGATTCATTACTTTGCACATCCATCTGTAGGAATAAGGCCTAAAGCCAAGAGAGATGCTGTGAGATGTGTGGTAAAGGGATTAATGCAGGCACGACGGCCTGCAGCTTGGGGTGCAAAACCCCTCCTTCACATACAAATGGCTGTCCCCCCACCACTTATGAAGGCAGCAACTGGATATTTGACTACAATCTCATCTCCATTTCTCCCAAAAGTATAAATTTGGCATTTGAAATCCTCCTTGGCAGAGGATGAGAATATGACCCCATTCTGCAAACAAGTCAACAGGCTTGCTCCACTCTCCTTCCCCAAAGCTGAGATGCCTCTGTAAGATTTGCACCTCTGCCTGCCTTGGACCGTATCTGGGAAGAGCTGTACCTAGTGCTCTACACTTACATTTTGTAGATCTAGTGTATTTATTATAGTCAGTCTAACAAGAATGTATAACATGTTGCTTTCATGAACCGCACTATTTGTGCATCTGTGCTCATGAAAGTTCTTACTGAATGCGACCGGACTTACAGTGCCAAACTGGTTGCAGCCAGACAGCAAGCTGACTGTACCTAGACTCTCTGATCTCTGGGGAACAGCTGGGAAGGAAGGGATTTTCTGTCAAATTTCTATATTCCTAATGCAACATCATCTCCTCACTTTTCCAACAAAAGCTATCGGCCAACTAAGTTAAGAGGTAATGGTAGAAACACACTGGAACTTACTCTGCATCAATATTTTTTCCGCAAATTGTTCCGTGAGTTGTAACAGCAAAAGCCTTTGTCAATGACGACAAGCATGAACCCAAAGGCATGTATGTTCTTCAGCACAACATGTATCATTTAAGGCATTCTTGTCTAAAATTAACCAAATGCATTTTTCAATCTGAATCCAGAAGCAACATACAGACATCATTAAATCTGAATTCCAACTTAATATGAGTCACTGTCAGACGCATTATTCTTAAAAGAATGGAAAACTTCAATTGAAAGTGAAAGCAGTGATTAAATGGATCAGGGCAGTGAAACACCTTCTGGAAATCCCAAGGCAGAAAAATAATCATATATCTCTCTTTCTTTTTGAGTTCAAAAGACCTGTATTAGTTAGGAATTTGTTTTCTTTTCAGAAATAACTGAAGAAATTAGTTGCTTAGAGGCTGCAATGCTGCTATCATCAGAAAGGACACCTTTAGAAAATAGGGAAGAATAAAGAAAGTGAACTGCAGGAAAAAAAAGTAAATTAAATATTGCATTGAATTAAAGAGAATATACAACAAACACTCTCTCTCCTGACAAATACTTTGGATTTAGATACTGTAGTTCAAGAAATGACTTAGAGAACTGTAACAGGGGTTTTTTTATGAGAGATAATAAGGAGGGCAAAAAGTCTAACAGGAGGAATAAAACCGAGATACAACCGGGCTGACAACAGCAAATTTAGTTATTCTGGAAAGGGAAACTCAATGAGCTGGAAAGGCTTGTAACTGTTCATGACTGTTTCAGAAGGTAATTTTTGGTTGAAAATTAGCACAGGATAGACTAAATAATACCTCCAAACCCCTCCCTGCCCCCTCCCAAAAATAACAAGAACAAATGATTTTAAAAACCTCCCCAAAACCCTATCTAAAAAAAAAAAAAAGATAAAATAATGTTGTATATCACTGTTACGGGGATTTGATAGAGAAGATGTAACTCCCAAGGCTTTGCATGCAAATTTTTAATTATTTCTTTCACCAAACGTTGAGTCATTTATAAGACAAAACCTAAAATTTATTCTTTCAATTTACCACAGATTCTTTTTAAACTAATTTAAATATTTGTACCATAACTTGATCACTTCACATAGAAAACTGATTTAACTTGATAAGTTACAGTGAAGCTGCCTAAGACAGCACTGCATCAGTTCTGTGGTAGGTACAACTTTCAGCCAAGAAAACGCCATATATTCAAAAAAAGCTTAGTGTTTATTTTCCTCCTGTTTCTGTTGCTTTTCTGCATTTAAAATTTCTGTAATTTGAATATTATTTGAAAATATCCCCATATTTTAGAGGTAATATTGATTTTTTAAAAAGCTATATTAAAAAAAACTACAATGATCCATGGACAAATTACTTGTGTTTCTTGGGATAGGGAGTGAGTTCTAGCTGTATCCTGCAGCCCTGCAGTGCTAGAGGGAATATTCCTCCTCCCGTCCAGCCCCTGCTATACTTCTCAAAGAACTGCCTAGGGAAGCATCAAAGTAACAAGGAGTTAAAGCTTGGAGAAAGAGATTTGCCACTGAGACCTGTTCTTGTCACCACACCCTTCAACAACATGAAGCTGGTGGGAAGTGAGAGACTGACAGCCTACCATCTTTAAGAGTTCATGAAGTTGTGAAAAAAATATGCTTGGAAAAGCAAGTTGAAAAGGCTGAGAAGATAGAGGACAGGAGAGCCTAGGAGACGGTAAAGGAGTAAAATAAAGGTGGACATTCACATCCTCCAGCTCCTTGGAGCAAAATACAAGTTAACTGGTTTCTAGACGTTAATGTGAAAACTGGGAGAAGGGTTCTACTAGCTTTTCCTCTTAACAGGGTCAACTGCCCTGGGAGCCATCCTCCACAGCAGCAAGCTGGTGTTGGGGACATGGCGACGTGGGAACAAGATGCTCTTTCACAGGGACTTACTCTGATTCCACAGTGGGTCCCATACTGGTGAAAGCTGCAACTGACTCAAGGGATGCTGCCCTGCCTCTGTGCTTAGACATAATTTCACATATTTAAGGTATCTCTGAAGATAGCAAAAGCAGTAATGATATATCTGAAGAGATTAAAAACTAAGGTTAAAAGAACATTAAATACAATTCATTTAAGTACAGTAAGAATTTATCATAAAATAATGACAAGATTCATTATGACAGAATATTTTCTCTGGTTCCTAGTTGGTACTGGATTCAAAACCACAATTAAACCCACAAACAGTCATAATAAGCTAAAAACTGCGGCAGAGTTAGGAAAAGAGGTCAAATGAGTTGAATTAAAAGAAGAGGCAGGAAATTCTGCTTCTTGTTCTAAGATGTGACAATGATTTATTCCCTTACTATGGACCTTACAGATGTAGTCAAGTCCTTGTTCCTAATCTGTGAGAGAGTGACAAAAGGTTTCTCTAAACTGGCAATTGACCATTCTCCCAGTACAGAAAGAGTAGGAAGCAGCAATTAGGACACACTTCAGTTTGGTAATACTGTACTGATCCAATGGTTTATTCAGATTAGCTGCAACCCTCTGTTTTAAATAAAGAGACCCGTAAAATTTCTTATTTAGCTTCTTTGATCCACTATGTTTAATGAACATAGCTCTACAGTGAAACCTTAATCTTTCTGAGGATGAACAACAGATTGTTTTTCCCTCCTTTTATTACCTACCTTCCACAGATTCTGAGATACCTTAGGTAATACTGGGGTTGTAGTACTTAATTACTATCAAACTTAATACTTACTACAGTATTACTGTAGTAATACACCTATTGAATAAAGTGATGGAAGCAAAGACTAAATACAATTCAGTCTGGTTTGAGTTTGGTTTCTTTTTTCATAAGATGGGAAAGGGTTTTGAGTAGTTCTATGAAAAAGCTGAATGCTGGTACTGAGATCAGTTTTTGGCTGGTATGTTAAACTGAATAAGACCATGAAGGAGCCAGACAATAGTTTTTCCCCATTCCTTACAATTCTTCTTAATCTTTTCAGACTGGTGCATATTCAGAAATAAAATCTAGGCAGATGGGTAGGACGGTATGATAGAAATGCCAGGCATAAAAGCAAGTGGACAGGATGGCAAAAGAGCAAGTATCAGTGAGTAAGCAGACTCAAAGAGCAGCAAAGGGACACTATATCCAAGGATCAGGTGAAAAGGCATGAGGAAATGCCAAACATTCAGCAAGTGGCTAAAGCAGTACCAAACAGTCAGCAGGTGTGCCAAGCAGCAGAAGAGCAATTCCACAAAGTCAGCAGATACACTCAGCGGGAAGGCAATGCCAGGCACTTGGAGCAGGAGACACGGCAGCAGGAGGCCGATGCCCATGTACAATCAGGTTGAAAGGACAATAAGGAGGCGATACATGCCGGCCAACAGATGGACAGGGCAGTAGGTAGTCACTGTCAAGCAATTAGCTGGTCAAGACAGTCAGGCAAAGGGCCAAGATTTCAGGAGGACAATGCCCCACAGCCAGCAAGTAGAGAGAACATAAGACAGTAGTGAATGCCAGGCAGTCCCCAGATAGACAAGGCAGAAAAAGACCGAAGCCCACCAATAATCAGATGCAACTGTCGGCAAGAACAAAACATAAGCCTGCCAAACAATTGACAGGGCAGCAGGGTGGCAGTGCTTTTTCAACAACTTAGGATAGCATGAGTGAAACAGTCCCAAGAATCTAGATGCTCACCCTTTGGTAATATAATTTGATCAGAGTGAACCATGAAAATCCACAGGAGAATAGCACACAAATGGAAACAGCAAATGAGTCTGACCCTAGCACTTGGGGAGGCCATGGGACCTTCCTATAAAACAAAAATATGAGAATCCACAAGAAAATCAAACAAATGGGAAAAATGTGTCTAAAAACTGTTTCTGGTGATGATTAAAAAAGCAAAAAATACTAGCAAAGAATTAGTTTGGAAATGATTGGGTGGGATTGAAGATGTTGCTTACCCCTCTCTGGAGCCCACATAATGGGAATGTTGGGAATTTCTGCAGCAGAAAAACAGAAGAGAAAAGGGATTTCTGACTCCCAGTTCAAGGAAAGCATGTCAATTTAGGACTGGGTAATCTCTTCGGGCAAAAAATAAGAATTCAACTGAATCTTTGCCCATCCCCAGATACATGCCTTTATTGAGGTTTGTGAAAAATTTAAGAAGCCCACATAAATTCCATCTCATGACCTCCCACCCTTGTTCCCAAAAACCACACTTACCTCTAGCACCTCTAGTATAAGAGGGGAAAGGGGTTGGTCTTGTGAGCTCATTCCCATATCCACTGCAAAATGGCTTGTGAAGTTGAACAGGAGTACCCCTTAGCCACTGCCGGCCATTTGTGAGACAAACGGAAGTCATCATTAACTGTTACTCATTACTAGTGTAGGCTGGTGTTTGAATCTGGCTTAGACACACCCACAGTCTCATGAAAAGAATTAGTCTTACGAATCTTGTGGGGTAACCCTCTTCTAAGTATCAAACTTATCAGCACCTTTCTGTTACCTTGAATATCCTCTTCTCTTTAACTTAAACATTCTGCTATCTAACATGGTTGCTTTTTAAAACAAATTAAACTGTTTCAGAAATCTTAGCTGCTGCTTTATTTCAGAAACATGCAACGAACTCTGAAACGTAAGAACTGAAAAAATATCAGCACTAATAAAGTTCAGTAATTTAACTCATCTGTCACTTAAGTCCTGAGACTTTTTATTCATTATCTAGCTAGAAACTAAAAGAATCAACCAAGAATCAAATTTCACTATTTCCATCTCCACATTGCGTGTCCATTTATCTACCTGCACATTAATTTTATTGTCAACACTGAAAACCTACATTCCACTTTGACAAGGCAGCACTATGAAACAAGAAGCCAACTCTTCCCTCTTCTGCAAACTGTAGAGAACCTTAGATAATATAAAGGAATCACTAGCTTTGCTGTGCCCTTGCTGAATTAGGATTTGTAAAGGCCACAGAAAGAATCTGTATGACCTTGCCATGCACACATATGCAACAAAGTTTTTAAAGAATACAGTAGTGACAGGCTAAGCTGAAGGAACTTTATTTACACTGATCTCTGGGTATCAGCCACTCATCCTTCTCCTAGCAGAGCAAGGCACAGGAATAACAGAGGTTAATAGAACTTCAAATTCAGAAATTTGGGTCATAGAATAGAAATTCCTTCCATACCCAAGCTCTCCTGTATTGAACAGTACTATTTGGACTTAGAACAAAATGGCAAAAAACTTAGGCAGAGAAGACCAAGAGACTTCCATCATATGATTAGTGATGGCATAAACCAGCCAGTAACTGCAAATACTGGCTGAACCAGAGATATTAGAGTACAAGGTACTTAGAGCATGCATTGGCAGTTTTATAAAATCCTGTGATTTTGTGGCCAGCAGGAACTACAATTAGCTGCACCACATCAAGAACAAAATTGCTATCACCTTCTCACTGAAGGGAGATTTTTCAAGCTTAATGAAAATGAACTATGACAAACTGATCTCAGCGTACCATAAGAAAATGCTTATTTGTGGAAGAAAATACGGACTTTTAAAATTCAGTGACAGCTTAAACGTCAACAATAAATAACAGTAGGTTATGCGCCTCACTATTAATTTAGGTATTCCAGTGACAAAATAACTGAAGAATATATGCATGAAGGGACAAGAAACTAAAATAAAGTCTAAATAAAGGTTAAAAAGTAATTATTTTCTTGTCCATAACTGATTAGACTTTCATGCCTAAGCGTGACAATAGTCATTTTGGTTTTCTATTTTGGTACTTATACTGAGTCAACATTTTGCTAAAGCTTCACTGCTCCATGTGGTAGCAATTAGCAAAAGCAGGAGAAGGACTAGTTATAATCCTAAGAATAACTCCTGAAGCCAGCTGCTTTCCAAGACTCTCCTAGTTTCTTTCCACTCAGTGGCTGGAAAAGCTCCTACACAGCAGGGAAGAAGTAAATGAGAAATTCTCTATTCTTTAGTAAGTATTAGGTCTAATGATCAACTATTTTAATAGTGAGTCACTTTGCTATTCTGGTGTGCTAATGTCAAAAGGACTAACTGACTCAATTTTTCAAACATCTTAAATCCAAACTAGTATTTGCCCTCTAGTTATCACGTCTTTAAGCTGCCTTCACAGAGAAGTCTTCCTAACATGTCTATATTACTTTTTTTGCTAATTTAAGCTTTTACTAAACTCTTTGTAATAGACCATGACCAGAAAAAAATGACATATTAAGGGCAACAATTGCGTAATTACAGGCCTGACAACGTTTTCAAGACTATTTTGCTTTAACCTGATGTTTAATTTTGTTCAGTTTCCTATTATCTTCTCCAAAGTGATGCTTTAATGGAAACTATTTTTAGAAACGCCTAAGAGGAAAAAAAAATTCCGAAAGTTCCAAATCGAAAATTTCTTTATGCAGAAGTTCTATGGCAGACCTATTTTTCTTCCCCAGTTACAGAAAGGACTGCAAAATATATTCACTGTTGTGGCTAATAGGAGACAAGTCAGTTTATTTAAACTAATAGAGAAATGTCTACATGAGCTGCAGGCTCTACAGTGAAAACACAGCTAAAAGGCATCAGTAAAACCAAGAGGAGGAAAACCCTTCTCTTCACTCCATTAAAAAAGCACACTATAATCATATTGTTCATATGGGTGTACTTCTGGAGGTATTGGTTTCACTCACACAGGAACCATTTGTTCACTCAGGAAATGCCAGCCTTCTTCCAACTGCCATTCCTAAATTACCTTGGAAAAAACCCTTTAATTAAAAAATTAAAAAACAAAAAAGTGAGATTTCCTGGCTCATTACTGTGGCTTTGCTTCTCATTTCATGAAACATTCAAATTCCTTACTGCTGTTTTACTATTCTTTTCAGCAAAGCTTGCAAATATTTCCTACATGTTTGAAAGTCAGAAAAACAGCTTCTATTTGCTATTCAAGAGTACTAAGGGTAGCCAAAGAAAAGAAAACAAAAGCCGATCCTCAAATAAGCAAAAATATCCAAAGGCTTAACAGGAATTCTATTAGCATTACCTTTATGATATGATGGTAAGACAACTTAACACAGAAGGCTAACACATTAGTTAAATAATCAGAAAGATATTTGCCCCAGCATTCTCAGCCAATAGTATCAGAGTTTTGCATTTTCAAAAAAGAGACTAAAGCAATTCACGTAATCCTTTTGAATTCAGGATATAAAATAATTTAATAATTAATTTCAGGATCCATTTGATTCAAACTATCTTTTCATCTAACACATACAGAACATAAGGCTATAAATGCAAGATGATTCATTTAACATCATCCATGATTTCTGTAAGGAGTACAAGATAACTTGAGCTTTATAAGACATTTCTCCCACTAGCCAACACTTCTGATTTGACAGAATTAAAATGAAGAACACAGCTCTTTAGGGAATTTGCTTGTGTGATTATTCTCTTAAACAAACAAACCCAAACACAAAGCCTTTCATTATGATGATTTTATTAGATTTTTCTGTCTCAAGCTTTCTATCATCAGCTATTTTTACAATCCTCTTTTGTAGGTAAAGAAAGCGTTTGCTATCTTACAAAGCCGTTAGTACCATACATTATTTCCCAAAGAATGTACAGGTAAAAATGAAGTATTTTCTCAGTGTTCTTTATGATAAATTCAACAGACTGAGTTGTGTACCTCTCACAGAAAGCGTCTCTCCTCAGCATCACTTTTTTGACCTTTTTCTATATCCATTGTGAAACTTTTAAAAAGCAAATGTAAAAAAAAAATGCAGCTTTGCATTTTAGACACATAAATCCCATATACAGACAAGTATCATCTGTATTGTTTGTTTGATGGTCTTATTTTTTTGAGTAACCTCTGATAGTTGAGTAAATGGAGCTGAAATGGGATCTGCCTTTCTTCCCCCTCACATTTCTCACTATAGGTGTCCAAGCAGCTTTCAGGTGCTTCCATGCAGCAACTGCAGTTGATGACAGCACAACTGAGCCCTTCAGTGATGGTGGTGTGCTACAAAGTTTCTGTGAGAAACTCAAATGAGAGAAGAGAAACGCACTTTTTAGCCCTTTGTAAGTCAGCTAAATCAGAGTGGAATTTGTCAAGACACAGGTACACACTGGCAGTGTGCTGTGTGGTGCAAGTAATTTGTATACTGCTGCTTCTCAAAGAAACTGGTAATAGATGTTTAATGAAAAGTGTTCTGCAACTAAACAAATCAATTCTGCTATAATAACATGCCTTCTCAACTGAGATTAAAAATCTGAATATATAATTTTAAATTGAAGTATTACAGCACATAAATATATCTGGATTTTATAACACCAAATACGGTATAACAAATAATAAATTTTATTGAAAAATTAAAGCAGACCAGATAAAGACTGAATTGTATCAGCTAGGAATTGCCTGGATGACTGAGAAAAAGGGAATGGTTACAGAGTTGCTGATAAACTTCTAACAGAGTAGCAAAGAATTTGGAAGGAGTCTGTCACAGAGCAATCTGCTCCACTTAAGCACATTCGTTGCTTAGGTGCATGTGGCAAGGTTTTGTAATTCTGACCCTTAAGGAGCAAACTGTGTTGGAAACAATTTTATAAGAAATATGAAGGCCTCAAAAAGTCTGATGGCAAGTCACAGGGTCAGATGTCATCCATACATAGCACACATCATTATACAATAGCTCAACAACGAAATCAAACTTCACTCAGAGCAAGACCTCCATTAAGAGATACAGAAAGCTACAGTTTTAAAAGAGACTACCAAAAAAAAAAAAAGCTTAAATAGGCTATTAAATTGGAGGGTACCTGGAATACTGAAGGGTGAAAAACTGAAACAATACCCTGGGTTATTGGAGGTTGTAATTTCATATTATTCCTACCACAAAATTACTTATGTCCCATGTGAGATTAAGGCTTCATGCCTCCTTCCTATGGAGCCATCCTGAAGTGACAATTTATAAAAAGGAAATTATTTTCTTTTGGTCCAGTGACAACACTAAAATATTGCTGAGGAAGAACAGAAGTATTCCTATATCTACAACAAACAATACTAGAAATCCTGCTGCTCTGGAAAGGCACTGTTTGAACCGCGGAGGAAGAAAAGACAAAAACCTCCTATATATTATTTCTAGTTTAAGTTGCTGCCTATTAAATGGAAATTGTTATTTGAAAAGTTTAAGTCTCAGTGGATTTGGGTTACTTTGATGGAATGTGTTGCTGTGAGAGTATGGCTGTAACATGACATATCCTACTGTGTCATAAGCATCTTATTTCATTAACAGAATTATAGTGCAATGAAACAGACAAAACACATGAAAACTAAAAATAATAGAGATCAAGAGGTTTTCCAACATCACTTGAGACAGAGAAATGGAAGGATACAGATATTAAAATAGTCTGTGGAAATGAAATGGAATTTGAAGAAAAATCCATGAAAGATGCCTTAGAGAATGGGGAAAAACCAAATGATGAAAATTTGCACCTGGCAATAATTATAAAAATCCTGGTGCAACTTTGAACTGAATATAAAAAGACATATTACAGAAGAATTGAGACTTTCTTCTCTCCAAACATGGCTTCTGTGTGGTATGTTTGGAGTATTTTGTTCATTCTGAGCATGATTTTTCAGAAACATTGACAAGGAGGGAGTTCCAGAGAACAATGATTTCTTTTCATGGACTAGAGAGCTCTGGTGAAAGAATGAATAAGTATGCACATATTTTCAGACTAACTGAAAACAAGTACGTATCTAAATAGATTTTAAACTAGTCCATTAATACTGAAGAATATAAACAGCAAGAACCAAAAGAAGCATTCATAAATTTTCCAGAACATTCGAAAAGTAGGAAGACTTCAAGGAAACATCTATCTGGTGCTACCTGCCGGAAAACAGCTCTTCTATTTTTTTTATAAAGTATTATCTTAAAATTTTAGGGCTCAAAATTATCTGCAGTGTGGATGAACTACTCGTGAATATCAGTTCAAGAATGTCCACCATCAGTTGAGGACCATACTTTGATTTCTACTGCTATCATCTAAGTACATAAATTTAGTGCCGTAGCTGGGCAAACAAGACTCGCACAGAATCATACCAGAGACAAAGGATAAGAAAACAGCTAGAAGACTCTGTTAGGAGACAGACAGCTGAATATTTTGGATGTACAATTTTGCAAAAGAATAAATGTATAAGAAGAGAAGACAGAAGATAGAAAACTGAGCAGACCACCTGTACAACATGAGATTTTTTCTTTCCCTTCTGTACAGAGCAACAGCAACAGAGAAAATACATTTCTATCTCAGAAGGATTCTTAGTATTGATAAAAATGCTGCAATTTAATTTTTTTCACAGAAGTTAATGTATATTGTTATCAACATTCTGTAAGAACTACCACTGAAGTATTGTAGTTCCAAGAAATAAATGTTTGCATCTGGAAATATAAAACAAAAGTTCCCTAAATAAATTAACTTGGGCCATACTTGGATCTCTGTCCAGCAACAAAGACTTTTTAAATAAACAAGCAGACTGGATGAGCAACTCCAGAAGAGAGTTAAAGACTATCCCCATAAATTATATGAGAAATTACGTTGTAAAAAAATGTGGTTGTATCTACAAAATTTAGCTTACACTTCAGCTTTAGTACAAATGCAAACTACCACCAACTGCCATAACAGTTAAGAATTCCAGCACTCACTACTAACATCTATAACACAGTTACTTTCAAATTCAGCCATCCACTGAGTGAATTTGGTTTTTTAAATACCCACACGCACTTCATCACTTCTAGCTGTGTAGTCAAGAAAGTGACGGATACTACCACTGCTTAATTAAACTGACCTTGCCCCTCAAAATGTGAATCATAGGAACTAATTCAGAAGTTTCTCTCCACCCACTGACTAGACCAAGGGTATAAATTTAGGGATCAGAAACAGGCAAGAAAAATCAGATACTGCAAATATTCTTGAAATCTTCTATTCTGTTCCAAGAAAAAATGTCATTACACATCATTGAAACAGCTGCAATAACCTGGAATGGTTCTGATATAGTGTTCAAAAGGCAAAGTGAGTGGGAAAATTACTGATTTTTTGGGGTGCTTAATTACACATTTCTGAGGTATCAAGAAGCCATTTTTAGCTACATCATGCTAGGCACTTAATTTCAATTTTATCAATAATTACAAAATTCAATTAAGTCTTCAGGTTGCAATTACTCTTAGGAACTCCCGTTATTGTGTATTTTCAGTAGCAATTACACATCTATGCTAGAAAAGAAAGCAGAGAAACCTGCTTTCTAATCCAAAGCACAGGAGAATTAAGGAGAAACAGGACTGAAACACACCAGCAGAAATATGACTCAACGGACAACTGTCTCTATTGTAAGGAAAAATTCTAAAAAATTTTCCATTATGAGATTCAATTCTTAAAAGTTTTAAAATCACATCTTAAAGATGACATCTAAATAGCACAATGCCATGATCGCATCTTTCATTATCAGTTCAGTGATGAAAGCATGCTGAACCAACACCATACACAGAAGAGATGAAAACCACTTCCTACAGCAATGCAAGTAGGAAGTTGCCTAAAGAAGCCTAAAGGCTTGTTATTGCACATTTCATGTTGACATAATGAATTTTCCATTTTGAATTGGTTTTCTCATTGACCCAAAGACATAAAATACGGGGACAAAATTTAGAGGCTTCTTAGTATGTTTTTGGTATGACACTTACTGGCAAACTGATTTTCTTCCCTTAAAAACATTTGTTTGACTGAACAATGTAATAAATCCTATCATAGGAACGCTTGTCATCGCCACTTTGTGATAAACCTGGGACTCAGTATCTCCACTGTGATTTAAGTTAATCCAACTTAAATAAGTAAAAAGTGAGTAAATACTCTCCTATAAAAGTTCTTTTTAAATATGGGAATAATTAGACAGTCAGAACACTTGTTTCTGTTATGATCAGTTCAAGTCTTGACTATCTATTACGTTTAAAAACCATGCAGTTTTTCTTCAGTAAAAGTTATTAATGATTTTTATATCAATGTAGTTTTATTATACAGAGACACATTAACAACTCAGATAACTTCCAAAATGCCTTACTCAACAAAACTGATGAAAAAAATCATCCCTGCCTGTCTTAATTAATTTGAGTAACAGCAATGAGGTGTAAAGAAAATACTAGGTGTTTATGTGCAGAATTCTCATTTGTTTATTTCTTGTCCCAAATGCTGCTTGAGAATCTGTGGCTAATTTTTAGCACTGGCTGCAATGCTTTGTCTGGCACTGCTGCCTAGGCTTGACCCTGCACAAAGGAAAACTGAAGCAGAAATTCATCCCTCCTTCTACACAGTCCTGGTAACACAACCTTCAAAAGCTTTATGCTAGGTTGCAAGCAAGAGACAAATTTAACCAACTCACTTTTCAACTGGGGTGGCTTTAGCACAGTGAATAACCCACAAAATCAGTTCCACTAGGGAACACACTGTGTTCATCTGAACACTGTTCCCATTTCTTGACACACAGAAACCCACCAGGTTTTAGTTACTCAAGGTTTCTAGCATATAATCTAAAACCATCAGAAGTAATGAACAAGAGCATTTTGTTTACATGTTTCTTTAGTTACACAAATGTTTTACAATAAATTTAAAAATGTTTTTAGACTCCTAATGGAAAAAAAAAATTGAACTGCAGCCACGAGACAGAACACATTTGTAAGCAAAAAGCATTGTAGATATGCTATAAAGAACTCAAATCAACTTGAGAGTCTAAGCAATTGAAAACTTACATGAGTACTTAAGAGAAATCCAGCTATGTTAAATTATGCAAATAAACACAACTCACTCAATCTTAATTCTGCCCTTTAGTGTACACAATCAAACCAAATAAAGTATGTGATTTTAAAAGTTTGTATTAATCTAATTTGGAACCATAAATACCAAAGTACTTCAACAACATGCACACAGTCATTTCACGTGACAACTCATGGCCATGAGATAATTAGATTAAGTTTCTTCCCCCGTCTCCCCCCACCANCACATAAGTGGAATGTAAGCAAATTTCCTGAGCAACATTTACTGGTGCAGGTTACCTCCACCTCTGTGCCTGTTTAGATTTTTTTGACAAGCAGATCCATAGTAGGTTTGCATAGAATTTTTTCCCCCTACTATCTGCTTCACACTCTTACCTACAATGCAGTAGCTGTCAATGCAGTATTCTGCAAGGGAGAATTAAAGGATCTCACTCATCCCACTTTTCCTTGTACAAGACACAACAAAAGCCACTCAAGGTTTTGCTTAGCACTGTTGTACTGCAGTGCTAAGGAAATTTACGCCTAAAAGCCACTAGAATTTTGTTTTGTAAGGGGACTGGAAAACCATTATACTATACCACATTTTAGTTTGAAAATCGCTTTGGGTCAGAACCCAAGGTCAGAGTAATCCTCTTGTGCTATATTTTCTATTACTTTTTTCTGCTTCCAAGTCGTGTATCATTTGACCTGTCCACAGATACTGCAAAGTAAAGTTACATAGGAAATAAAAAAATCACCCCCCTCCTCCACACTCATGCATTTCTACACCAAAGGGCAGATTTTTCTATTCCAGGACTATCTCACCTCTGGAGTGACATCTCGCGGTGCAAACCCTGTTCCTCCAGTTGTTAAAATCAAATTAAGTTCCTTTTCATCGCACCAATCTATCAGCGTCTCCTGAAAGAGAACATGAATCCTGTCAGATCTAGCAAGAAATGCTTATCTCAGATAACACCTGAAGACTTGAAATGTCTTAAAAACAGAGACACACAATACCTATGGGGAATTATAAATCACTCATGGCTTTTTATACAAAGATTTTAAACCACTATTTATAACAAAGATAGGACAAAACAATGCAAGCATTCACATTATATTATTTTGCATATGGAAACTGAAACTCAGTTCTCCTTCTCTTGACCTGAAATGGAAAACAAGAATTCACAGTTATTAATTTCTACCACTGTCTATTTTGATATATAAATATAATATTCTTCGATACGTGTTAATAGAGCATGTACATTTAATTTAGATTACATCATTGATTCTCGTTACAGTAACTTTGGTTTCCATGCTGCACTTTTTAATATCCTGAAAGAAGCAAGAACCATGTATCTGTAAGCTTAACTACCAAAAGATGCAATAATGCACTTGATGCAGCAGCTGATGACCTATAATCATCTTTCCTACATTTCCCCAATATCTGAATAGGAGTGTGTATACCCATTCCAAAGCTGGACAAAGAAATCTGCCATGTAAATTCAATGATTTACAATAGTGGATAACTCATGATACTAGAGAAGTGTTTAATATGCTTTGCTTTAATTTTACAAATAACTTTTAAAACTAGTTTTCAAACGATGATCAAAATTTGACATAAGCAGAAAATTTATTTAATCTCAGTGTGATTCTTTCTCTTATCCTTCTTACTTGACTGTGGGCCAGCACAGCAGGACCACGTCTGCTTGGAGGGCAAAATTAGCTGTGTTACCTTAAGCACACTCATTACACAATAAAGTATCCATCTGCACAGATCATACCAATTATTGAGACAGCTATCCATATTCTAGCAAAGAAACAACATTCTTCGAAAAGGTTTAGGGCATATTTAAGTTCTGGGAGTATTATACTGGGAAGGAAGGAATAGTTTTGGAGATTGTTGGCTTAAAGCTTATTATTTATCACAAAATTAGCTCTGAGAAATATACTGATATAAAAAGCTTAAAATGAAACTGTCTGCAACTTTTTAAAAAGTACAACCAATTTAGGTTAATCCTCAGCTGTATTTCCTGCAGGCTTAGTACTGCTATGCAACTTCCATTTAATAGAAGGACCATATACAGACACTTAAAAATTGCAACTAGAATAAACCTGTGTCTGACTGCAAGCTCCACCATGCCAATACATCCAAGGATTACTTGAAGAAGTGGCCAAGCCAAAGGTTCTGTCTTTATTTCTCCTTTCTTTATTCATTCCTCCCACTTTCTCTTTTGCATTCTCTCTTACCTTTATTAAAATCACATTCATCTTTTTACTCTACCCCTTTGGAGAATAACTCACTAATTAACCAGGCTGTAAGTGAACACACCAGACCTTTGTTATATGAACATTTCAATATTGAGAAAGGAACAAGGATATGCCTCAAACCCGTACATAAATGAACTACTAGGTCTGCCTTTAGAGATACATTTTGAAAAAATGTGAATTATGGTAGTAAAATGGATTTTAGGTCTTAAAATTGTTTTCTTCAATAACATAGTTATGCATTGGGAAATTTATTTCAAGCAGCCAGCATCTTCTCTGTCATCTAGAAATATATTTGTCTTGACTTAAACACGTAAAAAACTCAGTGAACACTTCAGAGAAGTTCAGTGTTTGGCAAAGTTAGACCTTAATATTGCTTTTATTTTAAGAATTAATATAGTCAGGAAAAAGCCTCCTACATAAAACAGAGGGGATAGATTTTGGGAGTTTGGGTTGTTTTTTTCTAAAAGTAGAATTTATCTTTAGATAAAATAAAAACTGAAAAACTCCTTTTAATGAGAAAATAGATCCTTCCTTTGTTCTCATTTTGCTACAGTTCAGTAATATTCTCGTTAATAAGCGGGAAAAGAGTAATGTGATATCCTACAAAAAGTTAAAGAAATTAGTATCCTAACTCTTCAAATAAACCAAGCAATAATTAAGTGCCTACTCCTGCTACTCCATAAGCGTACCTAGGTAGACTCCTAGATAGAATACTCCATCAAGTTCTAGGTATAGTAAAGAAACTTTTAGACTTTCAGGAAGAAAACCTTTAACTATGAGGCAGTAAGTTTGGGTTTCATTGTATTTTGGAAGTGCAGATTTATCACTTAGATGTTTTAAAACCATGGAAAAATACCAGAGACTTATATCCAGCTTATTTATTTTCTCTCTAACCCACAAAACTGTGTCCCACAAAATATTCTCATTGATGCTTTACGTATCTAAAAAAGGAAACCCCACACTGATCAATTGTCAACAAATTATGGACTCAGACCAGGCAGATTCTGTACTGGCTTTGCAGGGAACTGAATTTTCTGTGGTTTCAAATGAAGACTCCTCTAGGCAAGCAACTTGATACTTGGCTTTACTGATGCTATACAAGCAAAATTATTATATAACATTTCAACCAAAGAAAATTTCATTTAATAATTTTTATGCATATTTCTCCTCTTCTATTGTTTCACGGATGATAAGCTTTCAAGAGAGAATGACTAGGTCAACAGATTATGTAAAGCCCTGCTATTTCATTCAAGCCAATGGAACGATGCTGATGGATACAAAATACAGTAGCTGGCTGTGAAAACACTACTGTAAAATTACCATCAAATTTTAAAAAACCAGAAAAAAGCTACAGAACTCCAGGGGAAAAAAAACCCCCAACCAATAAATAGCTTAATATTTTTAACAATCAGTATTCTAAATTAGGCTTTATCAGTTTTTTTCCATTGTCAAGGTAGACAAGAAGAAATTAAGTCATTACAGTAGACAGTTCCTCCACAAATAATTTCATTTCAAAAGGACACAACCTTTTCAGATTTCACCGAAGTCCTAGAATAATTGCATTCATTATGTCTTTCTGCTGCACAGAAATAAAATTTCAGCCCAGTTGTCTCCTTAAGCTTTAGATTACATCTAGTGCCCTGTCCTCTTTACCTAATTCTTCAGATTTTCTCTTTTAAATACATAAGAATTTCTCTCATTTACATGAGTAAGAAATCCTTAGGTATAACAAACAACCAATTTCCATCTCTTGCTCCGAAGAGCTCTTGCTTCTGTCAGCTCCCTCTCTGCTGCAACCTGGAACTATTCATTGGACTTCCTATGCACTGCCCAATTTTGAAAATACTTCAATTATAACACTACTCATCCAAAGCTTTGTTTATGGTCTGTTTGAATTTTCTCATGACCAGTGTTAATTTCACCAGCGCAGAAAAATCCTGCCTCATTTTTTTCTCTGAGTTCTTAGTCTTTCACATGTAAATTTATTGGTTCAAAGACCAATAAAGATCATTACCTCATGGAAAAAATGCCTACAGTATGTGGCACAGTGCAGACACCCTATGTTTATGGCACGTATATGCTTGCAAATTCATAAAGGCACCACCGCATTAAGACACACCAAGTCCAAAAGCTGTGTAGATGCATTTTTGTGGCACCACACCTAATACAGTGCTACCTGGCATTTCAGTCAGTAAACAGCTTGAACACTCACAGACATATTTCCTTCTGTGGAGGTAACTTAAGCATCTCCACATCCAAGATGAAAAATTGCCATTAGTCTAAGCTGCAATGAACAAGCCACAAAAATTTTGGTCATTTTCTTCTGTGTTTAAAATTAATTCTAGGACTCAGGCTCTTCCCTACACCACCTTGCCTTGACCTAGAGGGTTTGAGAGAGAGAAAATACATCATGCTTTTATTTGGTAGGGTTTTCAAGCAAGTCTTCATGATTATCATTAAGTCTTGTTGTATTTCTAGTTACTAATCATTTCTGTGGGAAAATGCCCCAGCATGATACATAGGAAACCTGAGCACAGAATACACAATGGCAGTGGATAGAAAAGTGGGCTGTTTTGTATATCCATTAATGTACCATCCTTTAATCTCCAAGTAAGGGAACCAGAAAAAAAAACAGGGATTCTGTTCTGGAACAAAAGGAACAATGCCCTGATCTTTGGAGATAACTGAGGTTCGTGGATTACCTATCTTAGCCAGAAATTTAAGCTTGAGACAGGTTGCAAGTCTCCTCAAGTCCTCTTACCGCTACTGTAAGGTGATTTTCCACACAGATATTGAGACTACGACCCTTAACTGGAGCAGAAGTACTACAAAGCACAAAAAGATGGTGATTGTGGATCAGACTAAATGTCTACACAGAAGAGCTGAAGTCCTGATGACTTTTCCTTTTCTATGATGCTACAGTCTATGGTATGTCTTGCCTTTTTTCTATTGTCCTATTTTTGCCATCACTGCTATGAGAGTGTGATAACACTCCCACGTGTTTATGCTTCCAAAATTACTAGAATACATTCCTTCAAGTCAATATTCTGGTGCTTAACACTTAGATTAACATATATAACTTTTTCTTATCAATACATATTTTACTTCACAATACAGATACTGTAAAAATAATTCTCAATACACATACATATTTTCATATACTTTAGCCACTAGAACATGACATGTACACTGTTATAGTTTAAAACATCCAGAAAGAACAGAGAAATGCAAAAAAAATATAAACAGTGCAGGTTTTCATAGTGAATCCACACAGAGTTCCCTTCTTCTATATTCAGTATTGAAACTAGTTAAACAATTCTTAATTCTATAGTCAACAAAGATGTTTGGCATTTTGGCACATGCTAGATTTTTCCAGCACAGTGCAATCATGAAGTTATTTCACCTTATATGCATCACTAATCACACATTAAGTAAAATACGTAAAAATTTAATTTAAACTGCTGAACAAATAAAAACGTTAAATATGAAATTTAATTATGAAACAATATATATTTATTTATATTGGACTTTGAAATGCAGGTAAGTTAGTATAAGCTGGTTTACAGACATGCAAACTATCCAGAAGTATTCTCAAAACAATTTCATGTGATTTAAAAGATCACTGTGGCTTCCAGGACAAACTACTGATAGTGTTCAGAGATGCAGAAGTCTGCATTCTCCAAAACAGATGTCAAAAATACAAGCTGTGTAAAATTACGTAAATTCTTTCTTTACAAGTAAATCCTGTTTACTCTACGAAAATACATTTTTAAGTGCAAGGAGAAACAGAACAATATATTCTTAAAAGTATAATGATAACTTTCTTTAGCAATCCAAGTTAAATTAAAAAAAAAATCATATATATATGAAGCCATAATAAATAGCAATTTACTTTTCCTTCATACCTTTTGGGCTCAAGCTAAAAGAGTGTACAAGATATATTTCATATATGATGATTTAACATCATCAAAATAAAGAAACTATAATGAATGACAACATGGAAAAACAGATCAAAAAAGAGAAAGTCTTCATAGCCACAGATTTGCTAAGAAAATTGGATGTCATTTTGACCACTGAGTTTCAGGAATATAGGTATTAGCACATCAGGATCTCATAACAACCTTTACATAGTCACGTAGCTTGAACTACTCCAGACCCCAGCTCACTAAAGATTAAGCCTGATTCTACGACATGAGAAAGCATACATAACTGAATGAATCAGAAATTCATGTCACAGCACACAAAGCAGGAGGAAAGAAGAACGAAAGGCAAAAGTAACCTATTTGTTCCTCATTGTTGCATTATTCAGGAGTTTGAATCCTCTCTATTCAGTGGACCATGGCTTATCTACTAATTTAAAAAGAGAAATCATGTACTGGAGACCATGAAAGAATATGAATACCCATAAAGAAAGGCAGGAAAGGATAGAAAAAGCAGAGTTCAACTCTAAGTTTGAAAAGGAGGGAAGGTCTTAGAAATGTTAATGTATTCTTGGAATTAATTTCATGGTTTTTTGCCCTATTTCTTGAGAAGGTTTTATTTCTTATGCTCAAAATCCTTTACTTATTGTTCAAAATGTGAAATGTGGAGGCCTGAAGATACTCATGTGTAGAGCAACAACTTTCCAAATAATCAATTGCAAAATAATTTAAGAATTTCAGAAAATTAAACATTGAAACACCATGAAAACATGCTTGATGTTTTCTATTGCCTCCATTCCTTTTTTCCTTCCCCCACCAGCAGAAGGCAGAAAGTAAGAGAAATGCGAGGATCATATTCGGTGTAATCACTGCAGTCAAGAGACTTGGATGAAATGCAAGCATGTATCTTACTGCATCTAAATAGAGCTTTTCAGATTTTGAGATTTTACAGAACATAGTAAGTAGTCTTTCAAAGATGCTACTGATAAATATGCAGCTTCCAGCATCACAGTCATGTTGCAGTTGTTTTTTTAAAATACTACACTAATGTATTAAAAGATGTCATAAAAATGTAACTATTTTATTGAAATGAAAAACTAAAGGAGGAAAGTAATAAAAATGTACTCTATAAATGCCTTACTTTTTAAATGGAAATTTAATTACAAGCATTTTCCATTTAAAGTAAATTGCAGCTATCGAATATTTCGAGGTTCAAAATACCTATGCAGTCTGTAACATAACCTTTTTAAAAAAGTACTTCACGTCTTCTAAAACCTAGTATTCATGATAATTAGCCCTAAAACAGAGAAAAAAAAAGTAGGCACTGAAGAGCAATCATCAACAGAGTTCATCTATGCAAATGAGTAAGGGAAGTCTAGCAGAGAGATGTGCAAACACTGAAGTGTTTGGTCAAACCATCATGACTGGAAGTGCCAACTTTTAAGCGCTGAGACTGGCAAAAGAATTTCTAATTATTTTGACGGAGAGAGGTAAAGACAGTAGAGGCCATGAACAAGGTTGAATTGACAAAATAAATAAAAGTGGAGTTTTAAATGCTGTCTGTTGATTTCCTCTCAGAAAAACAAAGAAAGATTCTTATTTCTAGCTACCTACCTTGACATACTAGTCTTAGTATAACCAAGAAAGACAGTGAATTTATCGTATAATTTAATAAATTGCATTAAAAACTACAAGTAGATCTAGGTCAGAACAAACCATGCACCTACATGACACAAAAGCACAAGACCCTTTTCCTTCTGTTCAAAAATCCGTTCCCATCTAATGCTGGTGCCACTGGTATCCTCCTAGAGACATGCTAAGGTTACTCACGGCTCCTCATGGGAAAGCACTGAGCACTTAGCATAACAGTTTTCTTCAGATGCTTGGAGGAAGAGATGGAACTTAGACACAGATTTAGATACTTTCCAAACGTGTCTGTGTCTAGAAAGAACTTTACTGTTGACTTTGTATTTGGCAGATACATACGTAAGTGTGAGCCTATGTGTGCATGTGCTCATCTTTATCTAATAAAAATGTATTAGCAAAATCACCACAGTCCAATGTATCTCATTTCTGCCATGCATAAAAGGCATCTCTCCAAAATATAATATTTACTTACTAAAATAAATATTACGGAGTTACAAAAATTCTGTTTTTTCATAACAATTGAAAACAATTAAAAATTTAAGAAAGACATAATGCCTCCTTGCCAGTATCACTTTTCCTAGTAAGAATCTTGAGATCTAATATAAATTTCTTTGATTATTCCTACAACAATACAAGCTAAATAGCAACTGGAATGAAAAGGGGAAAAAAAAGCATAAAACCAAGTAAATTAATCCAATACTATTTACTAACAACAGATAAACAGAAACTTTCTCTCTCCATTTTTAACATTTTCTTAAATTAAAACAGCACTTCGAAGACCTGTTATCACAAAAATAAATGCTTGGTTTTGGAGCCACAAACTTTAGATTATTGGGCACAAGAAGATGTTTTTTTCGACATTTTCTTCCCCTTTGCATACATTAAGTGTTCATCTAACGCTGTTTAGAAAACTGTCTACTTTGGGTTTTTTTCTCAGAATGTGCAAAGGCGGCTTGATATTACATGCAAGTCAGTAACTTTCTAAGACTAGAGCTCTTTGTAATATTTTATCTATGTCTACCAATATCTACAGCATGTGTATCTCATGCACCACAGATCAGAAGTTCCACCAAAGTTTGCAGACTGTAACTAAGCCCAGCTAAACTACATCTTAATCTTACAGAAATGGCAAAGTGACAGAAAATCAACTGTAAATTTCTTTGAGCTGCCAAGGCAAAATTAACTGCTACAACCCTAAGAAACTGGTAAAAGCACGTCCACATTATTTACAAAGGTGATAAGTCTCAGAGAACTCCCAGTATAAACAGCTCAGAATCATATTCTGTAACAGCCTTCAACTCACATGATCTGCACCTTTTAAAAACAATACTTGAAAATAACCACTTGCAGAATTTGCACGCACATATTTGCATGCAGGGACAAGTACATCTCCAGTTTAAGCCAGGTCATACTCCACGTCTATTTTTTTAATTGGCAGGAAGTGTAGTGAATTAAAAAATTACTACAAGGCTTCTATGATTACAGAAAAAAAAAACACATGAGGAAGTCAGCTGTGGAAAAAATGTTTTAACTCAAATGCTGGCTTTCTTGCAACTGAGAAGTTTTAGAGATCAATGTACTAGTAAAAATATAAGTGATTTTTACAGAATTCCATTCCATTTCTACCCTAATTTTCTAATAGTAAATACAAACTCACATGTTAGTTTGCACACTTAGCTATAATTGTGTAAGACATCAAAGACATAATTTCCTTTATTTTTAAAATTATGTTACAACTTATATGATCTCAATTTTTCATGTAGCTCTCAATGGAAATAGCAAATTGAACAGAATGAAAATATTTAAATATCTAAATAAAGTTAGGATAGGGGGGAAAGACAAGAGATGAAACCATTAGAGAGACATTACTTAGTGTAATGCAGTTTGGGGTGTAAACTTCCCCCCGTGTATTGTTCATGCATATCATCCATAGAGTCAATGAATGAAATTGGTTTTAAAAATAAAATCTACTGCTTTACCTGCGAGAAGAAAGAAAATTTACCTACCAATGAACAGCTGCAGTACTTTGAGACACTTAATCCATACATATAGTCTAAGAGTGGGTGGGCTTGTGGCCTGCCCTGGAGTGTCCCGGGAGGGGCACTCCCACTCCTCCCCTCTTCCTGCTTGAGGCATTGACATACAGGGCAGAGCGCATCCGCCACCACTGCAGTTCCTCTTAAATGCACAATCAAACCTGAAAGAGATTCAGAAAGAGGGGAAAAGCAGGTAGGAGACTAATGTACATGCAGACTATACCTCTCAAAGAACACCAGTTACTGATGAGTAACCTTTCTTCTTTGAGTCTGCATGTACATTCCCGCAATGACTCACTCTGATCAGCAACCTTTGCCTTTTCCCATCCAGGAGAAGGCCTGAGGACTCCCACAAACAACTGCAGCATCACTCCACTGAAGGCTGAAAGAGCTCTGGATACTATAGGACTAAGACAATGCTAGGTGAAAGCAAAGAGAGAACTCTAGGTGAACTTACACCACATGTCTAAATACCGTACAGTACAGATACTAAGTTTGTCCAGAGAGCTAACAGAATTTGGTTTGGCCACGTGAAGTTCCTCGAGTCCACTCAGAGACAGAAAGCCATCTGAACAATCATTGTGTGAAGTCAGCCAAACTTTTAATTTTCCCACAGTACAACAAGAAAAGAAACAAACTAGAAAACTTGGACCTTTGAAGAGAAATTATAAAGGCCTTATGAAATCAAAAATGTAAAGTATAAAATTCAATCAAAGAAGAATAAGATCCAGAAACGAGTAATGAAGGACTAATTTTCTTGCTACTCTGGAACTTCAGCACCATTTCAAGAAGGACTCCTGGATGACTGAAGAACAGACACTCTGCCCATATACAGGTAGTAAAACGTAAAGTATGTAAAATAGCAGCTATAAGGACCTGTATACTTCACTAGCTGGCTGAGAAAACTGTCTCCAAATGTACCACTTTCATAGACACAAGCAGAAGGAGTAAGCAGAAGCAAGAATTTAAGAGCTCAAAAGGGGAGAAGCAACCACTGTAATACAGTGGTTTTCTACTGCGTAAACAATGGGAAACTGTCATCAATCATGAACAATTCAATACAGCCTGATCAGCTGTTAGGAAGATGTGAGTTGTGAAATGTATGAAAATCAGTGTACTCAATCAGAGAGGGCAACCTGGTACTCTCACCAAAGTACAGAAAGAAATTAAAGAAACTATATGTAACAAGTATTCAGAAAGCTGAGATCAAAGCAGCAACAAACATGTCCTACAGACAATATCATTTTCTCACAGAGCATGCATGTCTAGATTATACTTTCATGCTGCTGGCTATCATTACTCTGGATAGTAGCAAAAACTGACTACCTTAGAGATTGATTAATGTTTTGGTTTGGGAGTCCTAAGATTGCCATGGACTGAAGAAGAGAGAGTGAAGAGCTAAAATGCAATGTCTATGCAGACTACAAAAGAAGTTTCCCACATAGCTTGACTACATCCCCTGTCAGAACATGGTGAAATCACAAAACAAAAACCCCCACAGTTTTGTCTTTACTGAATATTTCTCTTTATGCTTGCCAATTGTGGTAACTTATAATCAATACACCATAAAAAGAGAACGATTTTACAAGCCTAATCCAAGTAAAATTGCTGTACGGCTCTATTAAACCAGGCACCTGTATGACATGCCAAAACAATGAGTATATTTTAGCACAACCACAGGCAGCATTGCAAAAAACCAACTTCCTTAGGCCCTCTAAATAATGCCTCTAAATGAAACAACAAAGGTCAATTGTATCCTCACAGAAACTTCTCCAGGGAAGTCTAGCTCATCAGATTCTAAAGAATATACTAAAATGGGCCTGGATAGGACCGCATTTATTCTCTCTCTCTCTCCAGTTCAGTATTATATTGCCATCCCTGACAGACACCTGTATTCAAAACATATCCTTAAAGATCAGTAGATGTTTTACTTTTGGACAAACAAACACTGGAAGAGCAGGAGAATAAACTGGCTTAAATGAAAATCCAAGGTTTTGGAAGAAAAGTAGAGATTTGATCTAAAGTATCACATCTATCTTACAAAGGGCTGTAAGTGGAGCCAAAGTCACTTATATTACGGGTCACCATCCTCTGTATGCAACAAAGAACATTGTTACCTCAAACAAGTAGGACTGAGAAGAATCACATTAATATTCCAAACTCAACTCATTTATTTTAAATGGAAGTGTGATAAACAGTGTAGGGTGAATACAATTTCCATGTGACCAAACTGGTGGATGAAGCGCTGAGGCAGCTGCTGGATGTATATTAGGCTCATGAGTTTCCAATAACTAATATTCTAGAGTTCTGAGAAACAAGGCCCTAACAGAGGTCCTAATAGGTTTCTTCTGAGGTGAAACCATTGTCATTTTGTAGCATATGTAGAAGTTATGGTCTCCTTCCTACCCAAAATGTTCTGTATGTTTTAACAGTCAAATATGTTATTACACTTCACTGTGTGAAAAATGAGGCCTCAATAATGCCTGAGTCTATTCGTCAAAATGATCAATGTGGGGAAAAAAAGGCAGCATGACTATAATAGACTCTCACAAGCTCCTGAATTCCAAGTACTGATAATGTACAAGCCAGAATGGAGTGACTGTAGTGACACAGACACCGCTTTTTCTTATGCGCAACAGAATAAGGGTATTGATAGATAAGCACTGATCTGAAATGCACGGAAATCAGAAGACATCTCCCTACCAATTCCTGCCCTCTAGAGAAGACATATTTTAATTTCTTGATGTTATGATAGATTAATCTCTGGGGAATAATATTGTCAATACAACTGCCTATTTAGATATACAGAGAAATTGCTGTTAAGAAGATGTGCCAGCATATTTTGAAGATCCTGAAGATCTGTAACAATTATTTTATGTGAAGCACAACAGTTCCATAGATGGAGTAATTACATAATGGATGCATTTAGCACCTCCATGCTTGCTTCTAGAGTGCACTATGATGGTGCCATTCACTAAAAAAATCATTGTTCTGTGCATCAGTGTACGGATCCAGAACAGCACTCTGATATTGCCTGGTAACTTCTATCAGAATCAGAGAATATCCTGAAGATGTGCCTCTTGTGCAATAAAGAAGTGAGTCTAGCTGACATCTCTACATATTTGTAGTGGATCCTCCTACCAGCTGAGAGATTTTAAGATTACTATCTATCACCTATATTAATTCTCTAACATCTGATTACGATGCATAAAATGTTTTCAGTCAACCAGTGCACGTACAGGCCCTGTGGCCTAACAACTAAAGCTATGATCTTACTCTGATCTACGACAGCGTCAATTTTAGATGGTGAATGACCTTCCAGGTCAAATAATCAATGCTAGATTTAGCTTCCAGAAAATAATAAAGCATCAGTAAAGAAGCCCCCTCATTCAAAATGAAGCAATGTCCTTTAGTTCTCCAAATATAAGGAAGACGTGGATATCTGCTCTGATATATTCTTGTGATAGGGATACACAAACAACAAAGAGAAAGGTATATGAAAAAAAGAAAGAAGACTGGAGTATTCTGGAACTGATTACATTGTCTGCACTTCTCCATTATCTGTTGAGTAGGAGTAATCCTGGAGACCCTGAAAATGATTCTCAAAAGTGATAAGAAAAGGATAAAAATCAGTTGAGATTCATTGATGGTTATTAATGCAAAACACATGTTGACAGCTGTTAAAGGCAATGAAAAATGAATAACTATGATCATTACAGAAAAAAAGCTTTTTTCCTATGTGCCCTTGTTGTTTGTTTTAGTTCGTTGTTGGGTTTTTTTGGTTTTTTTTGTTTTTTTAATAAAGATAGAACACAAAAAAGAATAATAGAATAAACTAATAATAGGCTGCCTTGCTGAATAGGTTATTGCTTATTCCTAAGTGAGTGTAAGCATCCAAAGAGTAAAACGTAGTGAAAGAACCTTTTGGCACTTTAAGACTGAACCGAACTTGTAAGAGTGACTGAATCACTGAACTGGAAAGGCCATTCTCTTTAAAGCGAAGACCTTTTCAGAATTCAGTCCATGCAGAATCTCTCTTATAGGCCCAAAGGATTATAGCTATTACATAATACTGGGTAAAAGCTGTTACCATAGAATTTGATGAGCCATTATCTGCTTCCATTGCAGCTTGCAGAGGTGTCTTAACATTAGCTGATCCCGCTGCAATCAAAGATTTCAACTTTTATACTCAGGAGAAAACTGACGCAGAACAGTTTATATCAGAAAGACTTTCCCTAAAAGCTGAAACTTTTGGGTCATTTCTCTTTTGGAACATTTTTCAAAAATACTCATTTTTTCTTGATACATCCTAACAACAAAATTACTTGGAACCAGGTGGCAATAAAAGCATCCAGAATACTAAAGAGATTTCAAAATCACCTTCCAACTGTTTCTGCAGCTGATATAAATGAAACTAAAATCTGCCAGGGCACTAAGGTTGTTCCAACATGCCTTTACGGTGTTGGAAATCTCTCAGGCAAAATAATATACGGAATTTCAAACAACCTACAGCACTTTTGAAAAAATTCTTTGTATTCTAATCCCTATCATTTCTAAGGTCCTAAATCCTTGGAATCCTTTGTGCTATACAGAAAGATATGTTACCACTTTGTTATATGATAAAGACTCTCTCTATATAAATAAAATATGTATATCTTTCTGAGCCAAATAAAGTGGAGACAACTTTGTAAGAAGTCTTCCTAATTTCATAAAGTTGCTGCAATTGGAGCAAACAGAAGTTTAACAAAGCAAATGCTTCACAGAAGAGATCTAGCTCAACCCAGTCTCACAATGTTAACAATGCCACAAAGGTTGACTAAGACATGAAGAAAGTTCAAAGAAATATACAAAAAGAGTTGGAAAGGATGATTCTAAGCAGAATCACTTGTCGTCTCTCGTTTTTCTACAGACATATGCCAAACTTTATTTATTAAAGATAAAAGAAATACTAATCAGTAGTATCAGAATGAGAAGCATAGAATGCTTTCCCCTTACAAATGCTTGCAGTGATCATATCGAGTCTCTTCACTGCTACAGAGATACTCAAGAACCACCCGGACACAATCTTGTGTAAAGGAGGGAGTCTCCAACACCCGTTTGGGCAATCTGTTCCAGTGCTTGGTCACCTGCACAGTAAAGATGTTCTTCCCCTTGTCCAGGCATAACTTTCTGTGCATCAGTTTCTGCCCATTGCCTCTTGCCGTACTACTTGGCACCACCAAGAAGAGCCTGGCTGCTGGGAGATGGGATCTGTCCTGGGGTCACTTTATGGCGTGTATCCCATATCACCCAGACATGAATCTTGTGCCTTTCTATGCCTTTAAAACTGTGTGTGAGAGAAAAAAGTCAGATGAACTTTTTCAAAGCAGTTCTGTGCTCCAAGGACACTGCTTTCTCGCTCTGTGTGCTTCTGTGGGGAGTGGAACAGGAAGAAGCACCCTCCTGGCTTTTCATCGGCCAGTTTTTTTTTCTGGCTTCTTTGGTTTCTTTGGAGAGAGAGAGAGAGTTAAACTTTGTTTTTTCCTGGGACTTTGGTTTCTTTTTCTTCTCTTCTGGACTTGTTCAGAACATCAGAACCTGGTACCATGAGACCTTACCCCGGCCCAGAGGAAGGGGGGGCCCACACCAACCCAGCTCTGAGAAGTAGGAGAGAGACCACACCCACAGAAGGACTCAATCTTCCAGGTTTTCTCTCCACAGAGAGAGATTTTATTATATAGTATTATTTTTCTTTTCCTGTGTATTTGTTAAATAAATAGGTTTTTTCATCTCTTTCACTTTCCTCTGAGAAAAATTTCTTCCCCAAACCTGGTGGGGGAGGGGTGACTGTAATTCCCCTTCTATCAGAGGATATTTTCCTCCAAATTTTCCTCAAACTGGCACAGGATCAAATTCAAAGAAAAATCTAAATGTAAGAAATAATATAAATATAAAAAGTTTAAATGTAAAAAATCAGAATGTTGTTATCAAGATGTTGGTGATGAAGAAACACACTGACATGGTGCAATAGCTTTTAGCTCCACAGGTGTTGTTATTCTCTTCCTACTCTCTCTCCCACATGAGATCCCTTTTATTTAATTTCGTTACAGGTAAACCACCGCCTTCTGATTGACCCCTCGGGTCTCTTGCTAATTTTGTAACACACAAAATGTCTCAAGCATTCCATGCATATGATTGTTTTCAATCAAAATAACTGACATACTGATATGGTGGTTTTCCACCCAGATTCATAGCATCCTCAGCAAACACATGAACTAGCTGGGCCTTTAGGGTTAACATTCACTTGTTCTAATCTTGGGAAGGATGCTGGGTGTTTGGCACCCTTCCCACAAAAGGCTCCATCCGTTGACACCCTCCCTTCAGATACTGATAGACATTGATGACATCCCCTTTCAGTTGCCTCCTCTCAAGGCTGAACAGGCCCAGCCACTACAGCCTTTCCTTGTAAGACAGATGTTCCAGTCCCCTCTTCATCTTCGTAGCCCTTCACTGGACCCGCTCCAGGAGCTCCCTGTCTCTCTTGTCCTTAGGAGCCCAGANCTTCCCAGCAGGTCAGCCCCAGTCTGTGCTGCTCCATGGGGTTACTCCTCCCCAGGTGCAGGACCCTGCACTTGCCTTTGTTGAATTTCAGGCAGTTCTTCTCTGCCCATCTCTCCAGCCTGCTGAGGTCCTTCTGAAGGGCTCCACAGTGCTCTGGGGTATCAGCCACTCCTCCCAGCTTTGTGTCATCAGTGAACCTGCTGAAGAGGCATTTGCACTTTCATCCAAGTAATCAATGAGTAAGTTAATGAATACTGAGCCCAATACTGAACATCGGAAGACTCCACTATGACAGGCCTCCAATGAGATCCTGTGCCGCTGATCAAAACTCTCCTTGCTAAAGTATGAGTAATTTCCAGAGGTAATTTCCAGAACTCATAGAAAGCCCTCTGGACTAGAAGTACTTGTTTGTTATTTTAAAGATTTAAGAAGACACACATGGTAACCTTTACCAGAATCCAGAGCTATTTATATAGCTCAAAGAAGAGTTGCATAAGAAATAATGAGTCTTTTCAACTGTGTATCACCTGCTTTATATACCATTATTCTAACATATGGTCTGTTACATGAAAATGTTTATATAAGTGATTTTTGGTTATTTAATTGCAGAACTTACCTTTCTAGACAAGTTCAAATCACATTACAGTCAACTGCTCAATGCAACTTAGAATAAAGGCTTCATCTCAATAATTAAAAATAGCATATTGCCCCTTTCAAAGAGTTGTATCATCTCCCACACATCCTACTTTGAGGATTATGATGCATGTAGTATATGCTATCTCTGGACTACTGCTTTCCCTTGTAGAGACAATTGCCACTTTAGTGCTGGAGAGTAATGAAGAGCTTACACAGGCAGCACAGTCACTCAGACAGTATTTTCAGTAAGAGAGGGTAGGTGGCATTAGTGGATGAAGGAGATATGCAATACATTTTCATCTGTGAGCAACAACTGGGCAACACCCTCTGGAAATCAAAGACCGCACAATATTCTGTTTATAACATTTCTAATATTGTAGTGCTCCTGACCAAGAGACCATTGTACATCAAAGGGTCAGCAATCCACGTAACAGTTCCCTTGAAGTTCCCACAGAAGGCTGCCCTGTGCTCTGTGTCCTGCATGGTTTTCAGGAATGTATCGTGCTGCACAAACCGCTTTGGCCAAAGGACAGACTCATCCACCTCATTGTAATGGAGGAGTCTGTAGGCAGCTCCAAGTCAGTACTGGTGATTATGCCACCAGCATGGCTTTCCTTTATCTAAAAGAGTAGCAAGAACTTCTCATGAGTGGAGAAATCCATCCACTGATTGATTTGATGCTGCACGAACACACAGCTCCCAGCATCTGAAGGGAGTAAGATTTATTTGCTACCTACATTCCTCCTCTTCCTTTGCTTTATGAAAGCAGGTATTTTATTCAGCTACTTGTTGTCAGGCCTTTCTTACTGAGTTCCAGAAAGAACCTGGCACTTCCCTCTCTTTTGCTTTCTGCCCCAGTGCAGAAAACACACACACACACACACGCGTGCGCGCTCACACACACAGAAAGAATCCCTTTTTCATTTTGAGACCCATCTGACCCATCATTTCAGGAGAGGCCTTTGCTTCTTTCTCGCAATTACTATTCAAGTCTTTTCTGTCCTGTAAGAGTTCTCTCTCCAGGCCCACTAATACTATGATACTTGGAAACATTAAAACAAAATCAAAGACTTTTTTCTTCTGCTAAGCATTATAAATCTGCGGTTAAATATCAGGTATATCAGGAATCCAATAATTCTATAGCAGCAACCTTCCAAGAGCTTTTACATTTGTACCCATGAATCTAAGAACAGTATTTTGGTTTTGCAGCTGTATCCATCCATACTGATCAACTCAAAAAAATTAAGCCAATTTTTAAGCCACCACAGCTATTCCTTCCTAAATGTCATAGATCATTTAGTAGTCCCTTAAGTCTTTAGCTCCTGTTTCAGCTTTCACTTCTGTCTAACTCCAAAAGCAGGGATATACTTAGCAGGAAACTCTAAGAAATTTTTGTCTGTCACCCAGATTTCAAAACCTCACCAAGAAAACATAAGACCATTGGCTACACTAAATATACTTTATTTGAATGAACAGCATACAGCTTTCTACACTAAAAAGCAAAAGCGATAAGAAGGGGTTTTTTTCAGACAGCAACTTATCTACTACATTTTTTGATTTTGGAAAATTTCAGTTTCCTGTATTTTTGACCCTTTAGTAAAAAAGCCCCTAATAAAACCCATGATAAAACTGAAGCACAGGAAAATAGACTACCACTTCAGTTGCACATACTCAGTTGAAGGTCTAAACTAGGAAGTTAACATCTGGCCATCCTAATTTACAGTACTGACAATAGAATACTAGCTCAGGAAATAATTGCAGGCTAACAAACAGACTTCACGCCTTTAGGCTCCTTTTATTATAATGATGTTTTTGTAGGGAGACATTAAATTTCTCACCGACCTACTTGTACAAAAAAATTCACCAATAATCTCTGTTCTTTGGATACGTTTCAGTGTCTGACTGAGGTCTGATGAGAAAATGTTTAATTCTTTTGCAACCTCTGTACTTTGGATGTTACTTTCAGTTCCCTGCAGATAATCTACAACGGAAAAGAGTAAAAAATCTGGTTTCCATGGGGAGTTTTGCATGAGAGAAACAGTAGAAATCATCTAGAAAACCATTTAAAATTAACTGTTTGTACCAAAGTTTCAAGTTTAAATTGATTTTCTAATTTTTTTTTAATTGGCATTGGTAAGCTATTATCCACCCTGTGTGTCAAAAAACCTTGTTATTTGTCAGTGGGCTTGATGCATTGCATCTTATTCCTGATTTTGAAACCTGCATGTTGAAGTTATTTAAGTGTGACATTAAATATGCAGTCGGAGAAAAAATCACATCGTGCCCCATGTGTTAAATTTGAAGAACTAGGTCATGACCGCTGATGATGTATCCAAAGACAGGCAATGAAGTTGGTGAAGGGTCTGGAGTACAAGTTTGTGATGAGGAGCAGTTGAGGGAGCTGGGGTTGTTTAGCCTGTAGAAAAGGAGGCTCAGGGAGACCTTATCACTCTCTACAATCACTTGAAAAGAGGCTGTAGAGGGATGGGGTTGGTCTCTTTTCACAAGTGACAAGGAATAAATAATAAATAAATTACATATTTATGTCATATAATAAAAAATATGACATAAGAGGAAATGGCAGCCATTTCAAGTTGTGCCGGGGGGTTAGACTGCATCTTATGAAAAAATGTCTTCACCAAAAGGGTTACCAAGCACTGGAACAGGCTGCTCATGGAAGCGGTGGAGTCACTGTCTCTAGAGTTATTTAAAAGACGTGTAGATAGGGCTCTTGGGAACATGGTTTAACGGTGGACTTGGCAGTGTTAGGTTTTACGGTTGGACTGGATGATCTTAAAGGTCTTTTACAACCGAAATGATTCTATGACAGAACAGATTCTTTATTAAAACCACAAGAAAGGATAAAATTTGAAAACAGCTGATCACATGTTAATTTCATGTTTCATACATATTCAAAATACACAATCATAAGGACAGTAAAAATATTTCCTTTGGCGTTCTTTCCCTATTATTTAGCCATTCTCAGAAGGCAATATAAGTGCTCAAACATAGCCAATATTGTTTTCATTGGTAGAGATCTAGCAGAGTGAATTTAAGAAGCTTTTCAACAAAAGCTAGTCTGAAATTAGCTATTTATTCTACCAGTGAGGAAATGCCTTTTTTTTTTTTCAGTTTTTACATTATGAAATTGCCATGATGTTAGATGAACTGCAATATAATTAGCTCAGTTTTTCCTGTTGCAAAACTATGTCTCTGTTAAAATACTATTTCTCCAAATATAGGATTGATTTTTTAAAGAGTTTAAGATACTAAAATTGTGCAACAAAATACTGAAATCCAAAATAATCCGAACATGCGCATACCTTTCAAAATCTTTATGTTGTTTCATATGAAACATTTAAATATAATAACACATTTTAAAAATGCCTTGGTATCCACATACATGGAGGTGTAGACCTCAGTTTTAATTAAAGCTAAATGGCAAATGTAGTGAACTGTGTCATTATGAAGAAAGCTTCATGCCTGTATACGCGCTATTGGCTAAATGGCAAAAATATTTGTCCTAAGCACTTCTCATAATCAGGTCTGCAGAAAGTATTTAATCCCCAGAAAACTCAGAATTTTCCATTCTCTGTGAGATTGGATTTCTTAGTTCTTTTGCTGGGTGCCTCAGAAGTCAGCTCAGGAAAGGGTTATCATGTTTGCAAAAGCTTTAATTACACTTAGAGCATACTACTTCACAAATATTCTTTTTTTCATTTTTGAAACCTAACAATCCTGAAGCATTCACAGTTTGGAACAATACTTAGCGGCATTTGGAGCTTTTGTATGTAAAGCAGTTCTTTATAGCTCTGATTTTAAATTTGGTCATCTTTCCTTCAACACAGCCTGACAATAATCGTCTGCTGGCATTTGGAGCCCCAAGATACTCCGTAAAACTCAAGTGTTAGCTTCAGTGTCCCAAATAACAGTCAGCTTTATTTTTACACATTGACTGTTTTATATAGCGCTATTCCCTAGAAATACTTATTAAAATACAGAACACATTCCAAATTCATAAAGAAGGGTTATTTTCTGCTTTGTTAAAGAAGGACAAGAATTTTAAAACATCTTGATGTTAAGCTCTTATCTTCATAAGGTATCCTCAGATACATAGTTTCATTTTCCAGAATGATAAATCTGAGGTAATTCTCACTCATTTTAAAATATGTTCAACTACCAAGAATGCAGAAGAACCCTTTAAAATGACAGAACTGAGCAGTACAAATTTCCATAGGGGCTATTTGTTAAGAGAGAGGTTTATGTCATCATGCTACTGAAGCTACTCAGAGGAAATGTTACCATGTTTTTAATTTTAAAATTAAGGGTATTTTGATAGAGCATAACAGTAACAAAGCAGGTGATAAATAATTACAGAAAATAGAAATGTCATTCTATGCAGAAATGTTGAAAGTGAGCATATGTGTAACCTTTGCAGTCTTAGGATCCCACCTAATCTTGTCATAATGATGAGGCAGCTGAAGCTGAACGCAACCGTTTCTGACAAAACAATTCTAGAAATTTTTGTGATTTTTTATAAGAATGTATTTTAAAAAGTGAAACTTAACAACTCCAGCTTCACTGAACTCTGAGGATTCAACAGCATTCTCTGCCTTATACCTTTCCTTTAGGACAGTTAAGTGACAGAATTTCTGAAATCCTACTATAATTGAAAAGTACAGAATCAGTATTACAGTAAATAATATCAAAATGCTACCTATTTTATCATATGGGAATCCAGAAAATGAACATATCAAAACAACAGGGGAAATGAAAAGTAGAAACATTAAACTTTAATCTTATATTAGTATTTAATTTGAAAATAATTGTTTTCCTTGCCTAAATAGGTTCATGCTAAGAAACACTTCCGTAGGTAGCTCAAAGATAATCCAGAAGAGCAAATATTGTGACTTGGTACACAACCAATTAAATTACATGTCTTGCAATAGCAACACATTCTGTTTGGTAAAGCACACAATCTTGCACCCAAATATATAATACCACTGTTGTCCAGTCAAATACTTATTCAGTGTTTTCTATACACACCATGGCACAACTAATTGGCTCTTGTTAGAACCAGAGCTCTCTGAGATAATTTGTCCATATCAATCCCACTTCCTTAGGAATCTGATGCCTCCACCCAAGATGCACCCTACTCTCGTGTCTGTCCTCTCCTTACCTGATGGCATCAATTAGTTCCCTTATGTAAAAGCCATGAAGAGAAATAGTTACACAAACTCTAGACCACACAAACTAAACAGCAGATAAAATACAGTGGCTAGCAATGTTAATGAACACAATAAGGCTTTTTATTTCAGAAAAAACCCCAAAAAAACTCAGAGGAAGCTCTTGGGAAAGCTTTATTATCATGTTACAGAAGCAAACTTCAGGACAAGAATTTCTTTCAGCCTGATAACATATCTGCTGGACTTCCTTGGTTAAAACTGTTGCAATACAGTATTTTTAATATGGAGTAGACCAGTGTCTGAGGGAGCCTGGGTTGTTTAGCCTGGAGAAAAGGAGTCTCAGGCGGAATCTTACTGTTCTCTACAGCTGCCTGAAAGAGGATTGTAGCAAGGTGGGGACAAGTCTCTTCTCTCAGGTAACAAGTGACAGCACAAGAGAAAAAGGCATCACGTTGCACCAGGGAAGGTTTAGATTGGTTACCAAGCATTGGAGCAGGCTGCCCAGGGAAGTGGTGGAATCACCATCTATGGAGGTATTTAAAAGACACACACATGGGGCACTCGGGGACATGGTTTTGCGGTGGACTTGGCAGGGTTGATGTTTGGACTGGATGATCTTTGAGGTCTTTTCCAACCAAATGATTCTATGATCCACTGTAGTGCAGGGAGAAAATACTAGAATATATATTATTGGAGGGTAAATGTTCAAAAATTCTTTACTGATGAGGTAGATGATCAAACCGTTCAGAGACCACCGGTCTAGACCACAATTTTTTTGTTTGAATAGTCTGCCAGAAGGGCTGGGCACTCTCTAAATACTTAGCTCAGACAACAGAGTTTCACTAGTAACAATGGTACTGTATTATGAATTTCACATTTGTAACCTGACATGCTATGTCATGGGAATACATATGCTGGCTGGAGGCTTGGGACACATCTACCACAGTCTGTCAGTACAAACCAGCACTTCTAATACCTCTCTGCTTAACAGACTTTGGCTCATATGGCAGAGTAGCCTTTGATCACATGAACTGGAATCCTTTCAGATAAAACTCATTTGGAAGATGGACTTCAGCAGCATGTGTGATCCACTCCAGCTGTTAACAGGCACAGAGAATAATACTAGAAGTAGTTTGAAATAAAACATATCAAAGAACATATGATGTATACTGGATCTCCAGCATCACATGCTTTAATTTATAGACAGAAGCATTCTATCGGTTTGCATGACTTGGTAACACAGACGTGACTCAAGACAGATGATCAGTTCTTAGCACCAAGGACATGGTGGCTAGGGCATTTTTAAATTTGTCTCTACACACTTGGCTCTGATTTTGTTTTGCTGGGAGACATCAATTTCTGGAAGCATTTAGGACATCAGTTAAGCCAACATTCCAGCTCTGTGCACTATCAGAGATGAGAAGAGCCACTTACCCAACATACTCAATAAAACACAGAATCCACTTAAAAATTTTCATTTTACATCGGTGCTCAAATGCAGCTCATCAGCACAAAATCTCATCTAGACCAATCTTGTGCATCTGATAAAAGAAAATATTTGAGCAAATAAAATGCCTCTAGCCACAGTTCAACATGCCAATACTTTTATACCACTCCCTTATGATGTCTCCTTGAAGGAAGTTTTTGGTTGGTTTTCTGTTAAAAATATTTAATGTTTCATATTCTGTTTTAGACGGTGGACCTTATATACGACAAGGTCACTAACAGGATTAGGGCACCACAAAAAACCCAATTAATTATCAGAGAAGTTGAATTAGGTGCAATCACACAGTGAAGTACTAAGCATCACTCTATTAATATAGTTTACAAGCTTGCATATCACAGGGAGGCTTGTGTAGTTTTTGGTGTCTTCCTACTGTGGTTTCCAATCAAGTATTAAAACACAACACCAAAAATAATCTAAAAACATACTAGGAAAGCAAAATAAACTACACTATTCTAGCAGAATTATCTGCAGTCTACCAGCTGCAAATCTTTTTCAGAAAAACATAGTGTATTAATCTGGTTTCTGATAGAGAGATGACTGCTGTGCTGTGCTCTGTGTGTTCTCTCTCTTTTTTCCCTTACAATCAGTACATTATCAACCAACAGAAGACACATAATCAAAACTCTGGCACCTGCTTTCAGGCAGTCTTAAAATTTGCAGAAATTAGGAATGAGAGTTAATCTAAAAAGTGCAGTATCAATAAGGAAGAATGTTGCCGAAATGCAACCAAATGTGCCACTTGTGGACATTTCTGTCCCAGTCTCTTCATCTGTTCCTCACACAAAAGTGCTTCTATAAATATGATTATTTTTATAATTTGACCCTAATTTTCATTGCTACTGTGTCATTTTTGTGATTAGGGGAACAGCCCTTCACATGCCATTGTAAACGGCGTGGCACCAGAGGCTCAGGCATAAAGAAAAGGTTCAGCGGTCTGGTCTTGGTTCCTTTCTCCTCAGTCCTCCCCCGTGGCTCCCATGCCTCTGCCCCTTCAGCTGCTCTTGAACACCAAGCTAACAGCAACCACCTTAGCACACTGCTCAGCCCTCGTTCTTGGATCACAGTAGCCTAATTAGAGATTTCTATTTTATATGCAAATTGAAATTGGGGATTTTTCACATCTCCTATACAAATCATTTAACATTAATCTCTGCTAAATTTCATCAGACAGTTTGTCACCCAACTACTCAGTATTTCAATGCCCTTATTTGCAGTAATATTTCATTTCTCTACAAATAATAATTCTCATAATTCACTAAAACATAACCTGTAAATAGCTGTACAGCCGAGGGTTATTTAAGAAAAAACCCAAATCAAAAAACCAAACAACACTCCTGATCTCTTTTTCCCTATATATAAAGGACCAGCACGTAGAACGTGCAGGTTTAGGATTTTTTTTAAAACAAGCTAACAAAAAAAACCCCTGATGGCCTTTTTTCTTATATATACAGGTCCAGCATTCAACTATTGTGACAATCATAAAAAGAAAGAACTTTCAAAAATATATTTACCACAAGAAATGAACATAATATTGATCTCCCTCAAACTCAGTCAAGCCCTTAATCACTTATGACATTATCAGTTATGACTGGATAACATTAGGTTTCCTTCATAGATCTCAAATAAGAATCATCAGAATACATTCTTACAGGGTAAATATAACCAAACAAAACTTAATGTAACAGGTCAAGTGGAAAATTATTAGGGATTTTATATAAACTTGATTTACTTATACACTTGCCAAAAGCTATTTGCTGCTTAATGAAGCTGAGCATGTTTTCTCCTCTCATTCATGCTAAGTGACATCCCATTTAAGAAATGGCTTTTCCAGTGAGAACAGAAGGCACTGAAAACATTGCCCAGCATAGGGGGTCACATGAAAAATACAAGAGACTGTGTTAGAGCTGGTCAGAAGATGCCCTAGGAACTAACTAGGTTTCAGGTGATGGCTGGTACAGAGATATGTATTTAGCAAAAATGGAAAATAGAAGAAAGCCAGGAGGAATTCAGACAAAATTGATTACTACAGCCACAGAGAGAGGCAGAGATATTTTTTATGTTGAAAAACAAGAGATTTCAAATCCTGTTTCTAACGTATTTAATTAAGAAAGACGGAATAGACCAACAGGTCTGTGGTAATGAAAAATCTGATACATATTAATGTCCCATCTTATGGGCAACAGCTTAAATGCTGGGCAACCAGAAATGCTTAAAGGATGAACAATACGCTTGTTTTTCTTGTATATTAACTTTCAGCTATTTTTGTTCTCTGTCTGCAGGAGAACTACAGAACTATTTTGTTTACTTTAGAAAGTAAATAATAATATTATTAAAATGATTTTGTCTTGTTAGCATTGCATTTCAACTTAAATGGATGCATGGTCTTCTTGCCTTTCCCTTCCCCATGTGGCTGTATTCCATGATCTGCAAATCACAGGCTAAACTTTCATATGTTCATAAGACTAACTTACACAATACAATATAAAATGCATTTGTTTAAATCCTACCCACATTAGGGAACAGGAATTCATAACAATACTTCAGCATTTTCTATATTCAAGACAGCCTGGAAGAGCAAGGTAACTTGGTGAGGTGGTCTCATCTCTCATCTCTAGAGACATGAAGTCTCTGAAGCCACAAAGCCTATGAAACATAAGATGGAAGACAGCAGGAAAACAAAAAGTGACAATTCCTATTTTCACGGGGAAAGTTAGTGAGTATACTTTTTTATACAGAGTGTCTGGGCATTTGATGTCCTTGCCAGGAAGGCAGAGGAATGCTTTTGATACATTCAGCAGTCCTAGATCAGAGTTTGATAGAACTTCAGCCATCTCTCATTTTACATTCTTTTTGTAAAGGAGTTTTTTTGGTTGAAAGTCTGTGATTGCAGTGAGTATCCATCATCCACGGAAGAGGAGTGAAACAGATGAAAAGCCCCTTCAGTGAGTACTCCCTAAGGAGTTTCTATACAAAAACTTGGGACAGCAATAGTTATAGCATAGGGAACAGCCACGTCCTTCAAGCAAAAACAGTCTCAAACCTACCAGAGCAGAAACAATCCAAAAGCCAAAACTGATATTCACAACTACTAATGGCTTCATAGGTGAGGAGAAAAAAATCCCACAACAGAAAAGTCATTCTTATGAAACATTCATATTTCACTGGTGTGAGAGCATGCCTGGACTATTCAGGCTTGCACAGCCATGGTTGGCACCAAAAGCCTAGAGCCAGAATCCAACGTAATACAGATTGCACTTTACAGAAAAAGGAGCAAAATCACTTTTGGAAGAAACAAAACTTAGATCAACAAAGGACTCATGAGAAGAAAAAAATGACATAATACAACAGATAATGAAACTACAGTCAACTAGGAGCAATACAATATGATACAATGTAATATGAATAATCAATTGTTGACAAGAACTACAAGAGTGATGCACAAATGCATGGCCGAGAGTACATTACCAATACTGCAGGGGGTGCAAATATCTAGCTTGCAGCACAAATGCATACATGTGGATGAAAAATTAAAGGAAAGTAATTTTTTGTTTTATATAAAGTTTTTGACAATTTTGTCACATCATCCCACACACAAAACCTTAGTTCTCTCCAGCACGAAAACAATAACATCTGTAACATCATTTAAGGATTAATACAGCAAGTAAAAACTCAGAGTTCTTTCTATCATCTAAACAATGACATATGTAACCTGAAAGGAGTGTCATATGTAGCTCAAAAAAGAACATTAGTCAGTGATTAACTCTGCTAATGCAGAATTTGGAAATTAACTCAGGAAGAAATCTGTGTGTACATCAGGTGAACTTTGATTACAGGGATATACGATGAGACATAAGGTTGTTTTAACTTAACACATCCCACATGTCGATTGTCCTTGTTGGATTCATGTCCATAAGAAAGTCTCCTTCATGAAAACCCAAGAAGCGATAGGAAAACCAAACCTGCAAGTTTATTAGGGATTTCATACACTAAGTTGAGAGGTCAGTGGCAATTTTTTGTTACTGGCTAGGACATTTGCAAAAGGTTTTAGAGACTTTCTTTACCTGGATGCAGGAGTACAACGAAACTGTCTACTGGATGGTCAGACTCTGAGTGCATGTTAAGGGAATTAAAAGACAAGCCCCCAGTTTTAGCCAACACACAGTCCAGCATAACTAGCAATCTAATGGAAGAACACACGACTGTCACATATGGCCTTTAAATCTTTTTAAACTTGTATCTGTAAACTTTAGAGTCTATGGAGATGCTACTTGTTAATACTCACTAGACATTCAATGGATAATACCCTTTCATGTCATGCTTAGTAAGAGCTCTTGTACTGTTAGTAATTAAAATTTGAGATCTAGAAGAAAGAAAACACGGGCAGAAAAACTGAGAACCAGGACTATCGTTCCTGCAAGTTAATTGCAAGGTTTCTTGGTGCTTCAGGATTAGCGGGAGTACACACTTTAAACAGATTGAGCATCTGCAAAAAACTTACTCTGAGTGGGCAAACCTTTTTTGTTTGTGCTGGATCCAAACAGATAAACAGACAATAATCTCAGTATCATCATCAAATTCTGATGTCTCCCATGATAAACTTTGGGGAAACTTTTTGTGAAGATCCTTGGCCAGTGCTGATACACTTAGCAGACGAATATCCATACAATGATGAAGTAAACCAGATCCAGGACTTAAACTCCTATGCAAAACTGTGATAATAGCACATCTCCTTGCTCATGTAAAGCAAAGCTGACTCTGCAGAAGATGCAAGAGATATTTAAATACTGCCCCACTCTCCAGTATGGAGACACAAAACCAGTTTTGTGAAGTTTAAGTATTTCCAGCCACAGTTCTGTTCTTGTGTACTACCCACCACAGTAGTTATGACCTTTCTTTCATTTGTGGGTTTTTTTATACAGACTGGGACTACAAACTGGCACTTGCTGACAAATTGCTAGTTATTTTTACCACACACTGATAAATATGGAAATGCCTTGAATGATCAAGGCCAGCATCTCTTGGCTGCGCTCAAAGGTTGCATGAGTTTTATCAGCTACTCTTACCAGCAAAAAGATGAGATTCTAGGATACAGCATTATGTAGGTATATGACACCACAAAGCCAGTAAACCAAATGATTTTTGAGAAAGTCTTGGAATAGACTGATTTTAACTGTAACCATATCAAAGCTGCATATATTTGATGGCAGGGAGTACAGCTTTGCTCTGAAATACATCTCACCGACACTGAAATCAGCTTCCTTTGTTCCTACAAAGTACCTAAAAATGACTGTGTGGAAAAGCTAAAATCTTTTGAATTCCTAAGTCATCTAGGGCAACTGACCTCTAAGAAGACAAAGTGTTCACCATTTCCCTTCTGGTTACTTCACCCTCCCTCGTTGTTTTTATCATTTTCTACTCTTGGGTCTTTATCACTGGAATCTACTTTCTTAAAGACTGAAGACAATCTGAGAAGAATGTGTTTCAGCTATGCATAAAAATTTTCATATATTAAATGATTAAGTTATCATATACTTCTAAAGAAAAAAAGAGAGCTATATTCGGGGGAAAATGTCTGTAGTCTTAAATGTGACCTTTAATACTTTATGCATATATGCTTTCATTTAAAGAGTACCTATAGAAGAATTACGAGTGTTCCTTGAGGAGCATAAAGTGTGTCTCTGTGAAAGGGTGGTTAATGGAATTAAAAAACCTCTCCCATCTTGCTCCAGAACTGCTTCACATCCAAATTTAGAATTTATAACCAGCACTAACAAAATACTTCAAAAAAGATTTCTTAAAACTAACTACCACAGGAGACAAACACTAAACTTTATTCTCTACACTGGACTATCTGTCTCGTGCCACAATTATTAAAGGAATTAAATGTTCTGGCAATGTCTTTCTTGTGCATATTACTTTCATGAATTAAGGACCTACTACAAAATCAATTTCTGGCCTTGAGATGAGATGCATGCAGATGTCTACATGAAAAGTATACAGAAAAGCACATAAAAAACCCAACACGAAACAATTAAATTCCTTTCTGCTGTTGACTTGAAAATCCTAGCAAACCAAGTATTTTTTTTAGAAATCTGTTAATGAGTAGTCTTCTCATTCACTGAGTCCTCTTCTGTAATAACCAGCCTTCACCGCATCATATATTTCCTTTGTAATGGTAGAATGCTGAAATCAGAAAGACCATCTCTCACAGTACTATAAACCATAAGATGATACTGTTGACATAAATCTATAGGCACTTCATGAAAACTCTCCCTAATCTTTAATGGTCATAAATTTCTCTTTATTCTTGAGACAATCACCATGTTATTCATCAAAACCAGTGTTTCCTGATACGCTCACCAGGCCCTATGTACACGAAATCATTTGGCTTGGAAGACCTCTCCTTTAGGCACATACCACTAATAAATTTGAGGAACAAGGATGAAATCTGAGAAAGCCTTTTTGCTATTTGAAAAGCTTCTTGCTTAGAGGATGAAAAATTCCGATGAGAACAGAAGTCTAGAGAAAGTTGAAACAATGTCACCTTCTCAGAAATGTGCTGCAAGTCCTATATTTACTGTTTTTATCAGTTCCAGAAGTATTTTAAAACCAGTAGGTACTGATTTGGAGTGATATTGCTTTAACTGGTATAGAGGAATGACAGGAATGCAGATGGTAGTATATCCATTTACGCATTCTCTGAAAGCTTCTTTTATGAAGCAGTAGATATGGGACAGAAGACATACTAGAAACTCTTCCAGAAGAGTTTTCAGGGGGGAAACCTGTGACTGTATCTAGGTAAGGCTACCTGTTGTGGTTCTCACTATGGGAACATAAGCACCTACTACAAAAATCTAGGGAAGGTAAGTTTCATGATGCTTCATTTCAGACTGATAAACATGCTGTGGAACTGTAGTGGTGATTGGTACCACACAATTCTTCCTAACCTTGGTATGGAGCATGAAACTAATTAGGGTACATGTTCTCACTTCTGCCATAAGTACTCCTCATTCATATGCCCACAGTGGTGCTCTACCTAAGATGTAATTACATGAATTAACAAAATCAATACACTGGTTTTCCTCATAAGTTATTTTGAGCTGTAAAAGAGGTTAATCTATCATCTAGAATGGTTCTAGAATACATGCAAATGCTAAGAGACTTATTTATTTGTCATAGTAATTATTGCTCTCTGTCTGATAAAGTACCTCCTTTCCCATTTAAGAATGCAGTTTACTTTTTAAAGACTATCAGAAAACATGAAAATTACAACTCCCATAAATACAATTCAACAATCCATCAAGTTAAATCAGATTTTAAAAGTGGAGCTATTATTTTTGCATATTTCACCAAATTAAGTCCCTTAATATTTCATGTTTAAACAGGGGAGGGATAGTTGTGAGGCAAAATAACTGAACTAAGGTGCACGTAAAAAGATTCTGCTCTCTCTAGAACTAATATTCCTTCTATTTTCTCCCCTCTCCTTTTTCTACTCAAATTAGCTAGGAGAGCCTTTCAGATGTTAAAATTACCCCCTATATTTACTGCAAGGACACTCAATCTCCCTTTTTACCAGCTACTATTCAGAATACATATGTACAAAATAATACTTTTCGATATACAGTATATATTTGTCTGTCTTGGCACCTCCCAGTAGCGTCTTGTTTCATATAAATAACATATACTGCAGCTTGAGAAATTCAATCTTTTAAGGTGTTTGAAGTGGCCTGACTTCCATCACAACCTCAAAAACCCATTACCTGAACAAGCTAGGACAGCTAACATAAACAAATAAAGGAAGGGATTTTCCCCCAACATTTTAAATAGCTCTGACTTTGAACAATAAAATCATTTGTCCACACTTTCATCCTGGCACAACTGAGCCTAATGAGTAACCCATCCTTTGACGTTTCCTCAGATCTCATGCACTTAAACACAAGATAAATAAGAAAAAGCTGAAAATTCAGAACAGGTCTCCTAGGCAGGTGATAGATTCCTGCGACTACTAATCTTGCAGTAAGTTCCTAAAAGTAAAATTATTTCTTATTTCCCAACATTCCATTTTTCTTTGTTCACTGGACTCAGTTTAGCACAATGAAGCCAGAAATTTCAGCTTTCTTCCTCTTCAACATTAACAAAATGTCAGTGGTATTGGATCTCTTACATTAAAGCAAAAAGATTGTGGTTTAGGGTTTTTGTAATTTTTTAAAATAGTTTTGGAGCAGTTCTCTGAGCATCATATATATACCACTAATAAATTTTGAAAGCCTTCTTTCTTTCTTTCTTTTATTCGAAGACCAAAGTCTGAACACTGCATCTATTCTAATAACTCATGCTCCCCTTGACAAAATTCAGGATAGAGGAGTCCATGAATCTCAGATGACAAAAATAAATTTTGATCATGATAATGTGATAACTTTGACTGATGCAGATACAGGCAGTCACTGTGCAGTGACTTGCTTGCAGTGGGTTTGATACTAATTGAAGAAGAACAAATTCTCACCATTTACACACTGCGAAGTCATGTCTACATCAGATATTATACAGTCATTTCACTTCACAAGATTTTAGAACTACTCTTAATTCTCTTTGCACAGCTGAAAATGAGTATGTGAAACAGCACAGCAGGTTAAGCAATCACAATGAGCAAGCAATATGTCAGACTGACCTGCTATCAATCAAATAAAGAACCAGCTACACAAACCGTGCTATCTGATCCAGGCCAAAATACCCCCCAGTACCCATCTTTCACTCCACTGAAAAACAAAACTGACACAAATTGCTGAAGTACTTCTCATGAGTGGACTTGGCTAAAGTGAGTTTTGTTATAATGCACATTACTTTGAAGGTAAACTTAATATTTATTGTTATCACCACTCAAAATCAAAGAGCTCATAATGATTTTGAGTATCTTTGACTTCATACTATCCCCTTCTCAAGATAGATGATAGTGAAAAATATGGATGTGCTTTTGCTCTCAAAAGCAGAAGGACACTGTATATATTTTTTGTTATGAAGATATAACTCAGTGCTCATCACAGTCCTGCATCTGTCTTCACATAGCAAAATAGAAATAGGTTGAATTACACAGGTTTCTGGCATAAAAAAAATCCTGCTGAAGTCAGCTTAGGCTGAAGATAAACTGTACTTGTAAAAATAACTAAAATTCCATTTTAGATGCATAAATATGGATTTAATAATTTTACTTTAGACACTTTCCTCTCTCCCCTATGATACACTTCAAAGCAAGAAATAACGTGGCTTTTTAATGTAACATTTCTGTAATTTTCGAAACAAAGAAATTCAGTGTTGAAAGGCATTAATACTGTACCTTGATTTCTTCTATTTCATCTGGCACTATCTTGTATGCAGATATAGTCCCACCCAACCTGAAATCAGGAGAAGAAAAATGTTCTCAAAACCAGTAACAGAAAATACAGTATGTCAATAGTGTTCCAAAACACAGTATTCCTTCTACCATTTTAGAGGTAAAACCCAGTAAGTCCCAAATCAAAAGCAAAAAAATCCCTTTCTTTATGCAACAAAAAATCTTTATGTGATTAACATAAATACTAGAAACAAGGTGTCCATCACCTTAACAATTAAGCCAACCAAGCAGAATTACCATCACCAGGATGGTATTTTTTATCTTAATGGCCGTCAACCATTATATTCTATGATTTCTTGTTGATTGTCTAAGGTATACGGATGAGTTTAAAGATTTGAAGCCTGATGTGCTTTTCACTGAGTATTTCACTATGCTGCTATACAGTCTGAAATGCATCCAAATACAATTCTACAAATTGGAATTTTTAAATTAAATGTGCATGTACAGACATCACAAATCACACAGACTCTATGGCCTCCACATTTGAAAATCTGTGCAACTAATGATTGGTAATAAAAAGTAGGTGATGGGCAGTAGCTGGCACTGACATAGAAAAATAGAGAGTTTTGTTCCACATGTAACTCACTGAATTGACTTTTAAAAATCCTATAAAAATCCTGGTAAAGAACAGCTCACATACTGAAGATGCATGAGTAGCATATACTATAAATGGTGGTAAATATTACATTTTCCCCAGAGACAGGCAGACATGGCTTCTTCTATTTCATGAAGCAGTGTCATTAATAGTGACAATTCAGACCTAAAAATATAAGTGCACTAATGACCTCCTGCTGGCTTTGCACAGCAATACTATTCCTTTTCTGGATCCTACAAGAATGGAAGTCACATAAGAAACTATTTTTTTTAAAACAGTAGACACCTATCAAATGCGTATTAAGCACTTCCTTGGAATATCAGAAAAAAGAAATCAAAATAATTTACTCAGTAAACTCATCTGACTTGCTTAAACCATTAATTAGCATCACTATGCAAACAGTTCTGCAAAGCTTTGTGTCAAGAGGTTAATACACTGAATGCCAAGTTGCAGTTCAAATGGTACCACTTTTTTAAAGTAAAATGTCAGCTACCACAATTCCACATTTTCGAAAGAGAAAGACATATTAAAAATTATGTTACTGTTTAAATAAACAATCTCTCACTGATAGCTCCAGCTCACATGTCTCTTAATCCATTTACAATCCTACACTGACATCTTTATCTTAAAAATCCAGAACACAAACATAAACAATGACAAATTTGAAGCTGAAAGAGAATCAGAGAACATTAATATACAATTTTATCAATGTGCCAGATTTGAAATGAAGTTTTTAAGGAAGTCTATACTTCCTTCATTTCAGAACATTAGATTTCACTCAATCTTAAAACTTCTGAAAGAGATCCACCACAGCAGATTATAGTACCAGATTTAACTGGCGAAGGACATAAAGAAGACATTTCCCTTTGGGTATAAAGTTTGGCTGTGAGTTTCACAGGACTTTAAAGGCATCACACACACTGTGAAGATGCAGCTAACACAGTGTGAACTCTTCTACTGGTCATAAATATGATATACAAGAAACAGAATTTTTGTTTTCACTACATAATAATGCATACATCAGAAAAAAAGGATTTCATCTTCCTGTTTGGCAGGCTGTGTGTAGTAAACAGTAACATACAGATAAAATTTAAAACTACTCAGCATTTGATGGCAAAATATCTTTCTTAGTTTCAGTGTTATGCAAAAACTATTATGCTATACCATACATTCACCAAAGAAACTAAAGAGGCAGAACCAGCTGTGAAACATGTTGCATACTCTTCACCCAAACCCCATAAACACCAGTTTATTCCAACTTCAAGGTAAATGTTCTGAGACATTTGAAAGCGATTAATTTGGTGTTACCACATCACTATTACAAATCTCCAAGCCAGGTAAGTCCGAAGTGTAAGGGACTAGACAATGTAACACACACACAAGTTACAGAGAAGAATGAAAACATTGTGACAATTGGTAAGAAAAAACATCAAAATCAAGGCAAGTTGAAAATCATTGCAATAATGGGTGTGTCCAACTAGAGGAAAACTTTATATTTCAAGTGTTTCTCTGAATTACATTTAAGTGTAATCATCAATTGTGGCCTGTCTGGAATTTGCCATTGTGCAAATCCTTGATTTGATTACTGACATCAGAAAGAAAAGAGACCAGACAATTACGCACAGGAGATTTCAGCTACAGGATGGTACACAGACTATGACAGAAGGCTTGCACATGGCATATTTTTTCACTTTGTTGTGAAAAACCTTGTTTTTTAAAGAATTTTTATAGTACCATTCTTAATCACAATGTTTCAAGAAATAACTGTGATCAGAAGAGCAAAGGACCAGCTAGCATGAATAGGTATACATCAACTACAATGGGCTTTGTATGCTAAAACATAATGCAGCCAAGAACATGTTAGAATGGCCAGAATTCAGATCACTAGGAACCCAATTTTTGTGCAGACTCACTCTTCGTCTATCATGTATTTTAGTTTTTTTACAGATTTTATTATACTTCTCTCCAGTTGAACAACTTGACATCCAGCATCTTCCAATATAAATAGCATTTTCTCTCCGATAATACACACTCAACCAAGAGCAAAGCTACATATACAGCCAGCTACTTCCAGCACACTGAGAAGATGGTCACAAACTTCATCCAGAGAGACCAAATGTACAAGTCTTTCTCTCCCAAACTGCAGTATTTTCACACTATAACAAGACACACTATTTAACAGTGAAATTATTTTAAATACAAATTTAAATTACCTTTAATGTTTCACTTTTATATGCCACAGCTAATCTCAAATGTAACAGAATTTATACTCAAATTTTGATAGACAGCAGTCTTATCAGCTCTGTATCATACCTTACATGTAATACAGACAGCCCAATTCTCTAATGCCTTTGCAAAAGAGAAATGACATTATTCCTAGATGTAGAAATAAGAGCCGACACAATAATAATGAAGAACCACACCTTACACTGGGCTAAACAGGTGAAGGCCTTTGAGGAAAGGATCAGTAAAGATAAGATAGAAATTCCATAAAAATAATCAAGAAATAATAAATGTAATTATTTTAACAGAGGTTTTAAAAATAATAGAAATTCAGTGTCTTTCTTATCTTTTCAAAGTGGGTTTGCAAAAGTTCACAAGAAGGATTCAGGAGAATGTGAAAAACAAGGTCTCTATAGCAACCTAAAAAATCAGCAAAATACAGGAAATAAACTGAATTAAGGCCAACACAGTTGTACTGGAACAGATGGATGCTTTACTATTTCACAAACTAAAGCAGAACATCATCGAAGATGGAAAACTACATCCAAGTTAAGCAAAGTTGAAAACCAGGAAGAACTGTGCTCAAATGGAGGCAACAAACAATGAACCACAGCTCAAATGAAAAGTAAACTCAAGACAAAACTAAAAGAGAAACAAATTACAACTCTGTTACATTATTTTAACAAGCTGACCTGTTTGCTGGTTGTGTTACTTCCCAAAGAGCGCAAGTTGGACTTTTGGCTGACTTTCCCCCGTGCCCCTCTATACATGCACGTTCGGCTGGACTCACTGGAGTACTGTTGCAGAGCTACACTTTGTGCAAGACACTTGCATACTTGGACTGAATCCATTCATTACAGCTTCTATAATTTGAAGTCTGACCAAGATATGAACACAATCTTTATATACAGTTCCACATTCAAGGACTGCCATAAGAAGCTGAGCTATTGATTCATCTGTTAACTTAATAAATGAGTCATACTGGATGCAATGAAGTAAATTTTCTAAAAATAGCTTGTAGCCAGCTTGGCTGCTGTCATCTGCTGAATTTCTCCAACGCCACTTTAATTAACATTAATCTTTCTTCAGATAGATCACTGTCTAAACAATATCAAGTTGTCACTAAGCCTCCCAGTGAAACTCTCCTTCATCTTTTAATGAAAGCAGAACTCAAAATCCCCCACTTGGCATGTTTTTTCAGATCCATCTCACAAATATAATTGTTACCTGCCATCAGGATATTCTGTCTTTTGACTGATTTATAAACCAAGCAGATTATTCAAGAGAGACTGTTCTTGGGAACAGATTGAATGACTGGGAGCCAGACTGGCTATTTCTAATTCTATGGGCATGCTCATTTTATCACAGGCTCCTGAACCAATACTTGCTACAATACTCCTGCCAGAGCAAACTGACCAAGACAGCATTCTCAGCCTACTCAACTGGACTACCTTGATGTTGACCCCTGTGAGATCAACAAATCAACTGGCCTTGGATCCTTACATCCTCACAAAGTATTCCAAGGAAAGAGGTAGCAGGATTTGAAAGCATTTGAAAGAAGCTTTTTTCTCCACTACCTGTAACATACATTAAAAGCAGACACAGAGCTCCTTTAATTGACGACTAGTTTCTACTGACCTTTGAGAAATTGTTAAAGCACCCTGAGGGAGGTAGTAAGAAGGCTGCTATTCTGGGCTTCCTTCCTACACAACAGAACACTGGCAGCTACAGCAAGCTGGGCTGCAGCTCCTATTGCTGGCTGCTCGCCAGCAATGAACTGTGCAAAACAGCTTCTAAAGAGGATCTTGATGACAGCTTTACTTACTCGAAGGTGTAAAATGACGTGACGAAGATCCACCCCAGGTTTTTTGTTTCTTTCTGCGATTTGATTATTATTATTATTATTATCATTATTATTACTATTACTGTTATTATTTTAATGGATTCAGTAATTAGATCCGTGAAAACTTACTTCCCTCCTCCCCCAGTCTTAGGCTAACTTCAACATGCTGTATGGAAAAACCTCACAGAAATCAAACTATTGCAGACATGCCCTCTGTCGGTTCATATCTCTCACAAACAACAGCTCTGATATCAAGACATCAAATGTACAGGATTCTCCCTCTGCCCCACCATGTCCCAAAGATTCTTGGCATACACAAAAAAAAAGAAGGGGGAGGCAATTAACCCAAAAATTTTTATTCCCTACCTTATCACTGTTTTAAGGGTAACAAGTATACCTCATTTTCTGCTGCTTTCAGGCTTTTTCATCCCAAGAAAAGCAACAAACTACATGAAGACATTATTTTTACCAAGGAAAGCCATGTTATTTTTCTCTTTCACCCTTCAAAGCTGGTTTGTTGTTTTGTTTTTTCTTTTTTTGAAATTTTACTATAGCAAAAGCAAGACTAAATCAGAAGAGGCTAATTTTTCAGACACTTCCAGCAGGAAAATATTATCACCTCAACAGTCTATTACTGGAAAAGAATCTTTGTCCTCAACATAAATCAGAAACTAGGGATGAGGGCATATGTAGGTCACTTGGCAATCCCAGGACCAGGAGCCACTCTTCCCTTCTAGCAGAATTAATATGACTTGATGTAATTTTGGGGATTACAAAATTAAAAGCTGGAACTGTTATAAAGTATCTGAATTTAAAATACACACCGCTGTGTAATTTTCCAGGCCCACATAAGTTCGGAGCTTAGTGTAGTTTTCCAGGGGGTAACTTTGGTTTACCTCAGCACATGGGGCACAGCCCTGTATGACAGTTTGGGGTAACAGTGCTGTCAGCCAAAGGGACAGCTTGATAGATGGACTGCCTCCTCTTGAAAATGTTTATCAGTTTGCTTACTGCCTAATAAAGAGGCACAAGGGGAGCAGGAAGGCACCATCACCAAGAAGTTTTGGGCTTGCAGGCATGGTCACCCAAAACAAACAAATTGGATGAAGAGAACACTTAGAATACATGCACTTTTCAGTAGTGCAATTTTTATTTTTTTTTTCAACCTCCGCATGGGGAGGTGCTTTCTGTGCAAAATCAGGAGGAATGCTGAACTTTCACGAGAAGCAAAAACTATTTAAGTTTTTGTTTTCACTAAAGGAATTAATTAATAATTGCTCAAAAGTCCTATCATCAATACTTGTATGCTTATATGAAGTATGCAAATAGCAAATATTTTAATACCTTTGAATAAAATGAAATTAAGTATAAACAACATGGATGTTTATAACATCAAGCTCTCTTTTAGGATTTTAGCATTTAACTGGTAAATAAATACTTTATCATTTGTAATAGACTAGTTCTACCAGATTATAGCAACTGAAATGGTCTGAGAATAAAGTACTGAGACTAATTCTGCACTTAAAATTTTCATTACAGAGTCAAAATTTTATTTATAATTAAAACTGACTTATAAAGTCTTCCCAAATGCCAGCAGAATCTAAAAGCACTCTTGCCATGTGGACCAACAGCAAAAGAGCGCACTTCCGTGCAGGATGCATGTGTGTTTACAGTGCAGAGGAATGATTGTACTATGCTCCATCTGATTGGTAATCTAAATATGGAAATCATACATTAAATCAAACAGACAGAAATGTCAGCTAGATTCAAGTAAAAATGTGTTCAGTGACTTTGAAAGTTCCCACCGGGGCATCAGATGCTTGACCAGCCAGCTCATTAAACAACATGAGCAAGATTTGAAATTTCCTGAGAGAAAAAATATGCAGAAGCAGACAAAAATCATTATCACAGAACCAGTAAAACTCTCACCATTTAGACAAAGAAATATATATTTAATATCCATGTTGGGATTTAGTTGGTAGACTGAGGACTTTAAAACACTGTATGAAAAGAAGTATTTGTAGTAAGCACCAAGACAATAATAAATGTTGATCTTACCTTGCCCTATCGGAAATACAATGGTAGGGCAAAGTATGTATTTGCATTTTTTCCAGCAAGTACATACCTAGGAGAGATACAGAGCATTTGCATATATATTGCTAGCAATTGCCTGTCAGAAAATCCTCATCTACGTCAACTGAAAGCACAATTTTTGGGTGCTGGAGAGTGACCTTTTGCTTGCCTTGGAAGGCACTGCAAATTAAAGGATTTAGGTAATATGATAAGGACTGCAATGATCCGCCTGGAAATGAAAGATTTCACTGGTAAATTGCTATAGCAGCTTGTAGAAACCCATGCAGGCAGATAAACCTATTTTTGCTGACACTCCTATCATTTCAGTTGGGCTCGATTTGCTCCTACCCAAATGTACAAGAGAGACCATCTGAATCTAGTATTAAGAAGATTCCTCCTACGAGAATAAGTTGACCCACAACGAGTAGAAACTGCAGAGCTAATTTTTATATAAATTAACATTGTCTACCTCCCCTACAGACTTATCCAACAAGAAATGAATTTTAAAAATACGGCACTTTCCCATGAATCCTTCAGGCTTTTTCCATGTATATGCTGCTCACATTCCACTACAATACTATAATTTTCTTCCCAATAACTTTAGTGCACATTTCCTCCTTCATTTTTAGACACTTGAGCATGTGAAAATGCTTGTGAAGCATGGTTAGACACACAAAGTCCATGTACCGATTTATGCCAAGGTTAAAAAAATTAAGTGTATATTTTACAGAGAGGCAGTTTGACTGAGATACGTAAAACCAGAGAATGGGACCAGCAACAGAGGAACACTTGATGCTGGAGAACACGCTGGAATGAATTGCAGTCCGCAGGTCGAAAAGAGCAGTCCCAGTACTTGCTATAATTAGGCAAAAAGACATTCAGAGAATATCTTCATTCCAAAAAAATCAATAAGAATTAAAGGTGAGAGCAGGATGATCCAAAGTTGGAAAGAATAAAATGTGGAGAATATGCGGGAATGGTCTGATCATTCCAGATTCTAGATCAAATTTTTTCTTTACAATTTATATCACAGGGCTTATGGATGGCCACTAGAACTTCTAAATAACTTCTTAAAAAAAAAAAATCCAACAATACAACGAAATTACAAGAATGAAAGAGGAGTCTTGGAGACTAGAAACATCCAGAAGGGCTAACAAACTTGTTCACACAATACTTCACCTTCTGGAAGCTCTAACACCTCATTTTGCTCCACCACATTCCAGAGAGATGTTAAGTGTAAGTACGATCCAGTATACAACGAGTGGCAGTCTTGTTATGTCTATATTTCTCCAGACAGTTAAATTCAGAAGCATAATGTGCTGGTTTTCTTTTTTCTTCATACACCAGTCTGTTCGCATATATATACACATATTGCCCTGTGTGGCCTAAATGGGTGAATTATACTCTGTTTAAAAAGGTGATCTGATACGAAATGAGTTTTCTTAGTGTATGTTCTGTGTTGGAGAATGTGAAAGGGAAAAAGAAAAATCTGTTTAGCCACAGAAGAGAGTCATGGGAATAAAACATCACCACATTTGATCTGTGTCTTCACCCCTAGAAGGAACTGTCTATAGACAAATAGTATTACTGACAATGCTGCAAGTGAGATTTTACTGCATGTCTGACATAGATATCTCCACTCCAGGTGAACTTTAAATTTACAGTTATTTTTGAAGTCGCCATCATCTGTATTTTACAGCTGCTTGTAAAATATGTCTGTATGGTTCAAACTCAAAATACTGAAAAGCACTTCTTTGTTATTCATATATTATTAGCTATTGGTTTTTAGACCTCATTTTTGTTTTCTGTAGTTGTCATTCCCTTTTCCTTTGCATCTGATAATTTAAATGTCAACAAAAATTTCTAGATGAATTTAAAAACTACTTGATGTATTGTCTCTGCTATACATGTCACAACACATAACAACCTGACTCTTTCAATATTCAGAAACATGGGAGGCTGGGGATATGTTGTTCTTGGACAACTTAAGGAGGCTTTTATTAAATCTATTTGTGCATTTTTTCCCATTCAGGTCCCAATAATAATTCTATTTTTAATTTTTAAATACCTTGCACAAACATAATCCATAAGCAAAATGTAACTATCTACTCCTCATTATTTGCAGCTTTAATTCACCTTGTAAGTCACTATCAGCTATGTTCGCCATCTATTCTGTATGATGCTCTCTTAAAAGCTAAAATAATAGTTAGATAGAACAATCTCCTCTGGTTCCATCTTCTGAAGCCCTTCTCTCTTTTTTATTGCTCCTCCTATAAATACGACTTTAAGATAAGACTGCAAGGTTACTGAGTACACCACAGTATCTACTATCACATTCCTTTGTGTGACAGTGACCATAACATGCCCCATAACTTCAACATGCCTCCAGCAATTCCTCAGCTGAAGAACACAGATAAGGCAGAGATTTGATCTCTTCCTCAGTTTCTGCTCCAAAACAGGAGTGAAAGCAGAGAAGGCGAATCCTGGAGCCTATCTTTGTGTAAAATAAGTAACTTCCTTGAGCACTGGCAAGTTTATCCCATCTCAGGGAGGCCTGGTCAATTCGTCTAGATAAATACAGCAAAAGTGACAGGAGGAGGGTATCAAATCCAAAGCAGAATTTTATTCTAGAAGTCTCTGCCACTTATCAGTGTATCAGGAAATTGTAACCTCACACAGGTTTACAAAAAAAATGAAAGCAGTAGGGATCTTTCATTTTCCAGCATGTCTGTGTTGGTCTCCCTTTTCTCACAAACGATCAATTTCATGTATCTAGAGAACAGTCTAGAAAAATGCCCAACCTGCAATCCTACCAGCAAGTACCACAGACAGCTTAGATGTGTTTTGAGGCATCTGAAATAGCCACTATGTAAATTATGATCACAGAATCACGCTGGAAAAAATTAAGCACCGTGGATTTTGCTTAGAGTATACATCCAGAACTATATTATATTAATTGAAAGGCTGAATTCCTGACTATCAATAGGTACATGACTAAGGTGACCAACACTAACATTGCCAATACTTCCCACAGTACTTCCCGAGCCATGGCACAGAAAGGAAATCAAAGATGATTAGGGCAAGTCTACCTGCAAGCTGGTAGTGAGGACAGCACAGTGTATGCATGACTCTCACGGATAACGATATAAAAAACAAATACATGAGGTCTGTGTACAGAGATAGTTGGGCTTTATGAATAAACCACTGTAAGAAAGTGCAATTTTTCTTGCCAAATCACAGTTCACTATTTTACTCCAAACAAGCAATTATTATCATGAAATCTGCCTTTTCCTTCCAGAACTAGCACTAAACACCCTTACTCTTTAGATAGCAACAGTAATAACCAAAAAAGCTAGTTATAAAAGCCCAGAAATAATCCCAGTCTATGCTGAAATGAGTTTAAGTGATACCTAAACTTAGGAACTGAGCTAAGCTGCAGCATTGCATTAAGAAAGAACATTTAAAGAACTGATAGAAAAAACACCATAGATAATGCCAGTAGAACACATTTCAGGACCTCAACCTCTGGTTAAACTGCAAGATCATATTATGCTGGCAATACCATACTACCATTACAAAGTTTTATTCTATTTTGGAATTGTCTTTGCGATTAAAGAGCTTAGAGCTAGGTGGGTGGTGCCATCAGGTCAAGTGATGTTTCATTTAACACATAAAAGGTGGATCTAGAAAGCTGGTGGACCAAAGACGAACTAAAAGAAAGCTCCAGATTTTCTATCTTATAAATATCCTCCCTCCCTTCCCTACAGCAGAATATCATGGGTAGATTTTACTAGGTTATTTTAACGTAAACTATATTGTCAGCTATATTTTCATCAAAAACATGTCAGGACAAATAGTGGTGCTATCCCTCCACAACAGCAGTCAGTGCTTCAGCTCCTATTTCCTCCAGCCACACCACCTGATTTTAAATGCTCATTGATGCATAATGTTACCCTAGATAAGTGTCAAGATACATTTCGTAGCTGCAGTGCCTCTATACCTTAAGCTGCTAAGAAAGCATGCTTCTCCAAATTCAGCAGTGTTCTTCAAAGCTGTGAAACATGATCACCCAGTGCACATTTAGTTGGCTTCATAAATCAGACAATAATTATAATAAATGGCTTTTTTTTAAAAAATAGACTTCTCATGCTCTGAGGCTTACATTACAGATGTTTTAGCATGAAAAACAGAATATCCTCTTTCATCTTACTTAAGGAAAAACACATATTCAGTAGAAACATTCCCTCACTGATTCACCTTCGCAAGTCTTATATAATAATTTGTCCAAAACCCACATGTACTGAATTCAAAACCATTTGTAATAAATAAAGAAAATGTGCGAGAAGCCTTTTAGAAATAAAAGAAAGTCAAAGTTGAGTGCCTGATACCTAAACATGTCCATTTCAAGGTTATCCTTCTGTCACATCTACTGATTAGATCACAGTTCAGCTAATCGTTACTCCACCGTGGCCAGATCTTTACAGTGAAGCACAGTGACTCCACTTGTGCCACATATGCCATTAAAACATAAAACTCCACAGGCAGATTTTTAATTTCTCATTGAGTTTACATTGATAAATTCATACAGTATTGCAGCATTACTGGCATTTCTACTCTTGCCCCAGCTCAGTTTCACCCTGAGAACTGCACTGATACATACATACATGAGCAAAACAGAGAACAAAAGTTTTCTAACCATTTCCCTCCCTTCAATCTTTCCCCCTTCAAAAATTAGCTGAGTAAGTAGCTATAATACAGAAATACTTCAGGGAGAGCTTTCATATTATTGGAGAATTCTTTTCTACAGAGCAATCCAATCCATGACACAGTTTTGCATTAAATTGCATTAAAGAAAGTATAAGGCACTAGAAGTTTTCTGATTTTACAATAAATTAAAATAATAACCCTAACTCTGGACAATTGTTAGTGACAGATACTTGAATGATGCATCATAATGCAAGTTTGCTACTTGTTTTTTTAAATGTTTACTACCTCTTCTGGCAGAAATCTCAGAGCTTTTATTAACAACTGAACAATTAAATGTAGGAGATGAAGGAAGAAAAAAAACCAACCAAAACCTTGGGTCTCTGTTATTTTCAGGGAGCTATACCAGCATCCCACATGAGATCACAGCCAACTCTGTACCACAGTGAGAGTGGCACTGAGCCACAACTAATAAACCATGCAGAGAGGAAAAGCATGTTGGCTTGTATTCAGCACTGTGCTACAGACATCTCTCTTACAACCAGCCAGCTCAGAGCATGGAGTACTTGCTTGTCCTTATTTGTCAAAAGCTATTAACAAGGCAAGAGGTAAATGACATTAATTACATAATTTATTTATAAAATCTATAAAATACGTTGCATGTTATAACAGTGTAATTAGAAATAGTGTGTTGTTCCATGAAAATGATGCAAAGGAATAGTTGTTAGTAGCAAATATAACTCATTTATACCAGTTCAAGATCTTTCAAATTAAAATTGGGAAACAGGTACTCGAAAAATTTTCCGTGACTCTTTTTTACTTAACTATGTAATTCAATTGAAATTAAAATAGTTGTGCATCATAAAATTTTAACAAAGTTCCTCAGTGAAAGTTTTTATAAACACTTTGACCTGAAATCAAATATTCAATTTTTTGGTTTGCCAGTTTCATTTTGTGTTCAACATTTCACTCATTTTTACTGGCCAAGCACAAAATATTTATTGGTTAGTTCATCTGCTTTCCTGTTCCTCATGGACTTGCTTGTGTTTTCTCAGTATTTTTAGCTCCACTTGATCAGAGTGCCATATTATATTTAACTTAAGTTATCCATTCAGTATTTCTCCCTTAATCCACATCCACACCCCCCAACCCATCCTACTATTAGACTTTCATACTACTAGCAGTTATAAAACAAACACTTGTCTTTTACAAATCAATCAACAGTACCAGTCAGAAAAAGTTTTATTTTCTACTGCCTGAAAACATGATCTATTGGTGTGAAACAGACTATTTAGGAGGGCTCACGATTATTAGATTCTGGTGAGAACAACTAATTTTTACCAATTTTACCAAGACCAGTCTCTTGCTTCTGCTCAACACAAAACCCTTCAAATCTTAATCTTCCTTTTCTCAAGGATGAGGAACATACAGCACATCACTTTCCTCCAGTGATTGTGAGGAAATCCTGTATTTTCCTCCTGTAAATAGCTACTGCAGAAGACAGCTTATTTCATCCTGTAAGATTGTTACAAGAGCAACCTCAAAAGAAGGAAAAGAGGCAGACCTGCTGCTGAGCTGAACACACGAACAACACAGACTAATGATCAATAACTTCAGTTAGCATTTTCTTCCATGTGTTTTAAAACGAAGCAGCAACAGAAGCAGATGTAAAATCTGAATAGTGAAGATGCATCTGAATATATTATCTGATCATTCACTCTTGTTCCANACTTTGTTGAAGTAGATCTACCAGTGAAGATGCATTTGAATATATTATCTGATCATTCACTCTTGTTCCAGAATAATAGAATGCCAAAACATTTTCTGATAAAGTCCCTCCTCAAGAGCAGCTTTTGCTGAGATAGAAAGGACATATACCAGCATAGAGTCCAACTTTGCTGAAGGAAGGGACATCAGTTCTGGAAGTAGTCAAACGTGTACAAACCTCCTTGTCCTAAAACTGCCAGTGGTTTGATCCTTCGCATTACTCAGTATTCCTGTCTCTTAAGAAACAAACATTGATTTGTGACACTCTAACTGTAGAAAGTACAGATGCCCACCTCTTTATGGATATACTTACAGTCATAGTTCTTGTCCAAATACATTTAAGTTTCAAAACTTGCCCTTAATGAGCCTGAATCACTTCTCATTAATGGTTATTGATGTTTCATTTATGTCTTCTTTCTTCTCCAGTGATGGTTCCAACACAATCCTTCCATAAACTGTCTGAATAGAATTAAAGAGGACAGGGCAACACAAAAGCTTGCTATTAGGGTAGCCAATAATCTGGGAATCTAATTTCTGTTAAAAATATTTAGCTAGTGTCCTGCCCTGTGCAGAACAGCAGAAATAGTACAAAGAAACCATCCATCTCATATGCCAAAGCAGCACCAAAAATTCATGGTCCTGAGAAGGCTCTGTATATATAGACCACTGCCTCAAATGAAGAGAAACATCATGGGAGAGAATGACAGAAAGAAAAAATGGGAAGAATGAAGATCCCTGTGATAAACAAAGGAAATCTCTACTAATAAGCTCTCATCTAAGAGCCGTTTCTCCACATAACATAAGGTTTTGGACAGGAACAGTTCTAATTAAGCTGAAGTTAAAGGATATTAAGACCTTGTTAAAAATGGAAGCTTATATCAGTTCTTTGTTGGGTAATGAAAGTGCAATCTTCAGCTATAATGATGCTGAAACAAATTTTAAGAGAAGTTATTGCTGCATGGGAGAAATAGTAACAAGAAAGCACTTCTAAGTACTTCTAACTTTGCACAGATTCCTGCTATCTCTTCACAGTAAGCTAGTGTATTAAGCTATGCAGAAGTACACAAGCTGGCGAGCTAATGAAAAGCTTGGATAGTGGTAACAGTGGTGTGACTGGAATCAAAAGTTACGACAAAACCTCCCTGGAAAGGTTATTATTAATAATATAAGAATAATATCTGAACTTCAAAAACAGCTTGTCTATATACATGCTGCAATCATCACACTGCTCACATAATGCTTACTTCCTCATGTGCACTATGAAACTAATAGTACCAAATCAAAGATGATAAAATCTGTGACTGAGGAGAAAAGGGTTTCGATCCAAGGAAAATTTTATCTTATATTAGAGGTCTTGAGCATCAAAAACACTCACATACTGTAAAAAAGCCATAAGCAAACCCTTTTGTTTAGCATATATGACAAATTAGTTAAAGAGATTAAAAGGCTTAAGAGTATAGAAGGCAGGACAAGACGAACTCCTGAAGGAACACAAAGAAAAAAATACCTTCCTAAATGTAGAACTCACTGCTATCACTGGGATATCTGAACAAAACCTTGAGACGATAATCTCTTTTTCTACTAGATCTAGAAAAACTTGGGGGTATTTTTGTTTCACATATATGTCTTCAAAATGTTCTGCTCAACCATTCAGGCTGAAGCAGACACATTTCTCAAAAGCATTTAAGACACCAGCAAAAAACAGAAGTAGTTTTCTCAGTTTGGATTTCTTTAAAACACAATTCCCAAAATTCTTTCACAATATAAAACTGAATTATTTGCATAAATGCAAAATATTAGAATTAAAAATACAAAAGCATTCTGAAATCTCCAAATCTTTACTAGCTCATCTACTACTAATGCCTGTATAAGCACTAGCAAATAATGAAGTAGACTCAGATACTCTATCTATTTGAATAAAAATATTATCTTTAAATCTCACTCAGCTTTTGGTCACAAATTCATTTCTTGAGGATGTATTTTTAAGGTTGTTAGCTTTTAAAAAACAATACAGAGCATACTGTTAAAAATATGAACCAGTCTGTGAAGTGTGTTGCTTCATCCCCTCATACACAGAACTGCCCTTGAAAAGCTATTTGCCTAAGGCTCATGGCAGGCAGCATTCCTTCTTAAGCCAGGGAGAAATAGTAAAAAACCTAAAATAACTGTATTTCTTTGCATTTTTCTGGCAAATTCCTGTTTTCAGAAGAGATTCAATGCTGAAAGATTCTGAAAAAAATGAATTTTAAAGTAAACTGTACTCAAAGAATACTGTCTGAATACAGTAACTTTCTTATAAACTTGAAATACTTCATTGTAACTATACTTATGTCAGTTCTGAAAGCAAAGATTCTGAGAGCCGTTTTAGATGGATTTTGGGTATTTATTGTAGCTTGGTGGAAAGCAAATTTTGCAGTTATTTATACATACAAACACAAGACGATCCATCGTGAATGAGGAAGACTGGATAAGCATCACCCCATTTGGGATGAGCATTTTCTGGGTTTTGTTGCTTATTCTATGAAAACTGATCTAAAGAGTTTTAATGTTTCAAGATTATTCCAAACTCAAATACCTCCTTGAATTTTTCTTAATGAATTTTTTTTTCTTTGAACTCTGCAACAGAAAGCTGAAATACAACAGGATGATACTCCTGAAGCCTCTGATCTTCCCCTGAAATTCATGCATGTTTAGACGAAGATGAGGTTCTAAACTGTATGAAACCATTACGATAGTTTGAATTAAAACTTTCTCAAATTTTGTTCCCTAATTTTCACAGCATTGCAAATGTAGTAGAGCAGGCACAATAGAGAGTTTCCTGAATAAAATGCCAACTATGCGGGTACAACTAGAGCTCCAGGCACAAAATGGACACAACAGCTGCTCGTGGTACCACACACTGCTTCTCAGTCCCGAATCCTGCAGCCATCCCAGAACTACAGTGGTAAAAATCTCTCAGTTGCATTGCCCTCTATTCTCTTTTTCTGGATACGAATACCAAAACAAAATTGCATATTAATATATTTCCTGGATTATTCACAATCTATATAGTGAAAGGCTTTCCCGGCTCTGTCAGAACAATGTTTTCTTTAAGTTAGCCAAAAAATGGAAAGAATACATTTAAAGTATCTTTACTTTAGTGCACACTGGTATCTTTTAGTGCATCTTTTGGAAAATGGAACACAGTAGACTAAAAATCACCACCTCATAAGTAATAATTACATGCTTTGTTAAAATGGAGAAGACGCTCCAGTTATGCATTCCCACATTTAATAGTCCCTCCATGATCTACTCTGTTTTTGAACACTTGCCACTGAACATTTCCACATACTATACTAACCTATAGAGCACATTAACTGTGTAGAATGCTTGTGACAATGAGAAAAATACTGAATGAAGAGAGTGAATGACTTGCCCTGAGTGAAGCTAGAAAAAAAAGAACCTGAATGTGCCATTTGTAATAGGTGTTATAATCATGTCAGTCAAATGACACTCACTCCAGAGCAACCTGTATTTTCTAAGTCAATCACCTATCTGAAAATGACACCAATAACAAATTTCCAAAGGATGCACTGTATTTCCAACCTCAAATACAGACAAGATATATTCTTGTATCTGAAACCAAATAAAAAATAAAAAATAGAATTTTAATAGAGTAAAAATTAATATTAGAATACAAGGAAGTGGATGAATGTGGAGGTAAGAATAGAGATGCTGTAGTTAAAGAAGGAGCAAAAAGCTTAAAACAGAATTAGTAAGGGTACAAAGGGAAGCATTTACTGCTGTAGTATAATTGTATTTCTCTGACGTAACTGTGGAAAATCACTTGAGGTAATTTTTGAACCCTTAATATGTCCATTTTGAGCTTCAATGCTGTCTTCATCCATAAAAAAATACTTAACTCCTGGTTATATTCTTGTGATGTTTATAAGGTAGCATGGATAAAGGGAAAAAGTGAAAGTGAATAATCCATGGTGAAATTCAAGCTGTAGTGAAAGAAGGTGAGAAAAGCGTATATGAAAAAACCACAAGATTTACTATGGGATAACTATACTTTTCTTTCTTATGGCACCGTCTGTATAGATTTCTGCTATACAGTGTTAAAAAGTATATCAAAAAGATTATCAGAGTCCCCCAGAAAAGTTACGGCAGGACAATTCTAATTAAGAAAGCAATGTAGAATTTAAATGCAGTGAATAATATTGCATTTTACGTATTTCAATATCAGAATGATTCTAAGATGTGCAGCAATGTCTTCCTTTATAGTATTTCAGTAGATTATGCAATCTCCCTGCTAACCTAATCTATACTGCAAATAAACACACAAATTTCAGAGAGTCCTTCTCTAAATAAGGTGTTCCTGCAAGTATTTATAGCTCAGACGAAATGTAGCTTCTTGTACAAAGAGAATCATGTCCAGGGGTCAGCTCACAATTGCTTTCAGAGAAGTTCAGAAGATCATTTAGTAATTTTTAATAGTGAAATTAGAGGAGAGAGATTTTTCTATCATGTAATAAATTACCAAAAGCCATCTGTTGAGAGGCTTTTGTTCCTCCATTACTGGGAGTTCCAAATTTAAATTCAGACATGTCAGGGAATCCTACTCTACTTTGAAGGGCAAGTGTTTGCTCACATAATGGAAAAATTCCTCAAGTTTGTGGGTGCTCCACTATTTATGAAAGTACTACTCCTGAAAGAAGTACATAAAAATTGCCATAACAGCTCAGTCTAAATGTGCACACAACTCAGTATGATGTTGCTGGTGCTAAGAAACAAATGCTTAGGGGATAAACACATGACATAGAACATGATTTGTTTCCTGGCACATACTTACTACCTCTTGCTGCCTTTGGTTCAGGAGCATTCCTGACCTAGATGCTGCACGCAATTCATCAGCTTTAACAGCCATAGTAGGCCTATCAGCCTAATTTCTTTATTTGTATCTATCATTTATACTCCAGGCTTCCATATGATGTTACATCAATCATGAAACATCCAGTTCTGCTACACTTGAGCAAGTATGTACTTTTATTAATTTAAAACCTGCTGCTGAATTTTTTTTCCTGTCACAATTTCTGATCTGTGAAAAACAGTGAATAATTGCCTGTGACTTTTTTTTTAATCCTATTCATCCTGCACACCTCCACCATATGTTGTTTCTTGGTTAAAGTGAAAAATTCTACTCTATTTAATTTCTTTGTGTGGAAGCTGTTCCAAAACTCTGCCTAATCTTATCATCCATACCATACCCCTACTAGAAGTTAATAAAGTAGTCAAGATTTAAGCACATCTGAGATTTACAGTCATATAAATAGGTCTTCTGTTTGGTTCTTGATTTTTTTAGTAAGTCCTTATTTCTTGTTTTCTTTTCTGAGTATACAGAAACATACTTAATACATTACTGAATATTAAGAGAATCTTTTCAGAGCATTATCTTAACAAATGCAGTTTAAGCTAAGATCAGCACTGCACCCTTTCTTACCTGTAGATACACAAAAAAAATATTTTTCATAGTGTAGACACTACAAGATGACAACCCCCTTTAAATACCCAGAAAAGATTAGAACATAAAGAGAAACAAAGACTAAAGTTCGAAAGAATTAAGTCAGGTGAAGAGAGTCAGGTTAGCTGAGATTTGGATGAAGCCTGGAGGTGGCAAAATAGGTTACAAGCAGCTGTTTGAGTTTTGAGAGTCATAGATCCTCAGAGAGTGGAAAGCTGATGAAAATGGAAAATGCCATGAAAAGACCCTTCCAAAAAAAGCCTGAAGTTAGAACAACAAGTAAGGCAAGATTAGGTCACCAAGATAAGACTAGAGAATGTAACTAGAAGCTGTGGTAGATTTGGGTTGGATGAGAAGACAAATTGCAAAGCCAGAGGGGTGTACAGCATAATGTTTTCGCTGTGGCCCTATCATTATACATAAAGGTTTTTAAAATAATTTGGACTGTGATTTTAAAAAATAGAATACTGACCAGGAAGCTGGGCTGCCATGCGATTAAATTCCAAAGTAAGTGATGGGCTGTAAAATATATTCATTCAAATGAACATTTTACATTCTACTCTAATCTATTCTTATTAATTATTAGTGCAAATAATTACAGAAAGAAGTCTTCTGGTACTTAATTCTGAGACTCTGACACTACTTGGTACATGCTCAGTTTTCCTACTTTTTCTGTGAAAGTCATTCTGGTCTGGTCCTGAATATACCCAGACATACAGGGAGCTTGTCTATATTCCTTCCCAATGCAAAAGAAAAAGAGCTACAATTGTAATATTACTCATATGTGAACTAAGTCTGATTGGGATGGAGCTGACTTTCTATACAGCAGCTGGCTGCAACACGGTTGCTGTGTTTTGGATTTGTGATTGAACAGTGTTGATAACACACCAATGTTTTCGCTGTGGTTGAACAGTGCTTGTACAACATCAAGGCCTTTTCTTTCCCTGCTCTGCCACCCTAGCGAGCAAGGCTGGGGATAGGAAAGAGCTGGGAGGGAGCACAGCCAGCACAGCTGACCAAAGGGATATTTCATACCATAACATTTCGCTCAGCAATAAATGCTTAAGGAAAGGAAGAGGAAGAGGGGTAACATCAGACATTGCAGTATTTGTCTTCTCAGGCAATTCTTCTGTGTGCTGAGGCCTGGCTTCCCAGAAATTGGCAAAACATCTGCCTGCTTATGGGAAGTATTAAGGCTCTTTCTTGTAGTATTGGAGAATAGAAGTTATTAAGAAAATGGGATTTCAAAATTGCAATTGGAAAAATAAAAAATTGGCATGAATTTGAAGTCAGAAGCAGAGTGGTCACTTTTAAACGGAAGGTTTAAAATAAACATAGAAACAACTTTTAACCAGTTGTGATACTGTCTAGATTGAAACTTGATCAAGATTTCTGAACCTGTGTCCTATGTATTTCTTTTCAGACATCAGAGAGAAAACATAATGAAACAGAGCACAATGGGCATAGCTTTTCTTTTGAACCTCTAAAAAATATTTTCTAACATTTTCATTTATTTTCCTAAATGAAAGTTTAAGCACATTTAATAATAACAACAAACTTTAACTCTGAAAACGAAGGATCTAGAAAAACATATCCATAACCAATGATGAAGTTATTATGACTTTAACAAACATATATCCATGTTACAGATTCCATAAGCAGAGAAAATACCCAAACTTGTTTAGATAGAAGTTCCTGGCTAACAAGCTTCAATCAGTGCATCCCTGCACCACAGAGAAGTACAAGAATTAATTCTGAAACTAGAACTGAAAAGAGAGATGGAACACCCAAGCGGCAGCTGCCATGCAAACAAACAACCCTTTCCCCTCAACAATACTTATCAGCCCAGACACAGCACTGGGGCTGCACAGCCTCTAGTTCTACAACAACTTCTGCAGTTACTTGATTAGCTCATAAACTTCTTGATTGCAGACTACCACAGGGCATCGTAAGAACAAAAAGAAGAAATTTCCTTCTAAGAATTTGGTAACTGTGTGATAAGAGAAGACACGTTTTTCTGAATGTAACTACTATTGGTAGACAAAGCTGACACGGAGCTTTAAAGAGGTTACAGGAGACTGTTTTGGGCCAAGATGTAAAAATTATTAGAACTGAAAGTTACTAAGTGCTTAAAAAAGACATTTTCTTATGTTCTGCTTTGCAGTCTGCTGCTATGGGTTTGCTTCAGACAGTTGAAGTTGTTCCTATAGGTTAATGAGCCATTAAGCTTAAACAGCCAAAGGACACATGCAATATTAGCCATTTTTGCTAGAAACTGCCAAGGAATCTCGTAGGTTGAGAAAATTTTTTTTTGAAGTGCAAGTAACAGAGAAAACATCTAGGGACTTGTTCATATGACTGGAGGTAAAAATGATTAGGCAAATGAACTACAGAACATCCTCTGTGATAAGGTTTATGGAGGCTGTTTAGACTACAGAGAAGCCAAGTGGGGAAACTGGCTGGAGAAGAAACCCTGGCCGCTTAAGGTCTTAAGCATGTTTTAATTATCTTGAAGGAAGGGCAAATACAATTTTTTAAAGGCACTCGAAAACTCTGCTTGCAGTTGAAGCAAAGGTTTGTCTCAATCTCCCAGATCAATAAGAAACCATAAGGACAGCACGAAGCCAATCCTATGTATATCAACTTTAAGAAGTGCTTATTAGATTAGACTCATCCTCATGAATCCCTTTAGGCAGGTCTCAGATCTTTGGAAGTTTGTCAAGTACAACTTTTTCATTAGATTCGGTACTTGAAATACGCAGCACTTCTGTAATGTTCAGCATTGCTCCTCTGCATAACAGAGTAGTCTGGGCTACCACAGACAGCTCTCCAGTCATCCTAAAAAAGATCACCTGCTAAAATCACTCGATGCTTATAAATGAGCTCAGGAGATGAGAAAAGCAGAAGTATTTTTGTAAGCCAATTAGTTAAGACATGCTAATACAGTCAAGTAATGGACAAACAACAGAGCATGAACTCGCACTAGAAGGCTGTTGCACAACAGGGTAACTGTGGATAGAATTACCAAATAAACGTTTCCTCTCTATACAGCATTACTGATACCAGCAGTTAAATAAAAGAAACAGGCATGGCATTCATATACCGTAAACAGGCATCGTAACCTATATTGTAAAAGGCTGTACAAAGGGGAGAGGGTGAGAACTGGCATCCTCACAACATGGAATTTGTAACCTCCAGCAAGACAGAATATGCCACTGATTTTCAAACGATGAGCAAAACCCAGAAAGTATGAACTACAATACTTCCAATTTTCCTCGAAAACTGCTAGACAGATTCCTCCATGTGAAGATGGAAACTAAAGTTTTACATCCACAGACTTAACAATGCATTTATCAAGTCTTCAATCACAGAACCACAGCGTGGGTAAGGCTGGAAGGGACCTCAGTGGGTCATTAAGAGCACATTGTCCGGGACTGCATCCAGAACTGCACATAGCACTCCAGGTCAGGCCTCACC
>VZRR01009511.1:1206-74319 GCA_013398015.1 Oreocharis arfaki
AGGAGTCTAATAAGCGGCTGCTGTAGCCACCTTTATCTCCTTTTCAATAAATAGGAACGGAGGAGATGCTGTGGTGCGGTCTCCACAAACTGGGCACGGCCACCTTCTCCCCTCCCACGGCGTGTTTCTCCCCTCCCATGATCCCTCCCATTGGCTCTGTACCCCCAGTCCGCCAAATTCAAACCCCGTGTTCCTGCACCATCGGGTGTTCTGTATCTTCCCCCGCCCACTCACAGGGGTATAACTGTGAGTGTGAAACACATTGTCTCACTTCTCCTGGCACGACCCCGGTGCCAGAATAAACCCCACACCATCTGGAGAAGCCCCTCCACCTCGTCTCTCCTTCCTCAGCGTGCCTGTACCATCGGTGGGTTGGGCGAACCCCTGCTGGAACTTCGCCAGCCCTCCCGCGCCTCTGAGTGATCCGGTCAGCCTCTCCCTGGACCAGGTGTGTGCTCAGCACTGTAGCCAGCAGTGCTGCGGCACATCTGCATGTTTCTTAGAAAGCCTACTGTCGTTCTTGCATCTTTTCTATGCAAAATTAAAGATAAAAACCCCCACCATGTCCCATGATAGTGTTTGTAAGTTTTTCACATTTATTTGCATCTTTCATATTTAATTAATCGGTTTCTCAGTACTGAAGTCTTTGATAAAGGAAAAGGTCAGAAATACTAAGTTGAGTAAACTTCTCCCTCCTTTGTACATATGTGAAAAAATAGATTAAGCTATAATACTGTTTGCTATGAAAACCAAAAATGTAATCTACCCCTGTTCTTTAAAAATAGTTGTGTAGATGTTTTCCTTGTCCAAGAGCAATGATCAACTCTTGAAATTCCATAAAGTCCTCTGCAATTTGTTTGATATTTCCAATGTTTTTTTCTTTCAGTGTTTGCTTTTTTTTTTTTTTTTTTAGCCTAGTGAGTCTTTTTTTCTGGCTTCATTTTTAGCCAGAGTCCTATAAACATTACTGATTCTACTGAAATAATTTATTTTAAACTGTGATAATCATTTGAACTAAGCTTTGTGTCAGCTGTTCCTGACAGTTACAGAACAGAATCATAGCCTCATTAAGGCTGAAAAAACCTGGTATGGTTGGTAAGTCCAACCATTAACCCAGCACCACCATCTTCACCATTAAACTGTGTCCCCAGAGACTGCGTGCCTATGTTTTTTGAACACTTCCAGGGATGGTGGCTCCACTTCTCTAGGCACTCTATTCCAGTACCTGACCCCTTATCAGTGAGGAAATTTTTCCTAATGTCCAATGGTAATGTGAGGCCATTTCTCTTGTCCTGTCATTAGTTAGCTGGGAGAAGAGACCAACTCCCACCTGGCTACAGCCTCCTTTCAGCCAGGTGTAGAGTGTGATAAGGTCTCCCCTGAGCCTTCTTTTCTCCTCATCTGCTCCTCTCAGGACTTGGGCTCCAGACCCTTCACCAGCTCCATTGCCCTTCTCTGGACTTGCTCCAGCCCCTCAGTGTCCTTCTTGCATTGAGAGGCCCAGAACTGGACACAGCACTCAAGGTGTGGCCTCCTCAGTGCCAAGCACAGGGGGAAAATCCCTGCCCTGGTCCTGCTGGCCACACCATTGCTGATCCAGGCCAGGATGCCATTGGCCTTCTTGGCCACCTGGGCACACCCTGGCTCATGTTTAGCTGCTGTCACCAGCACCCCCAGGTCCTTTTCCTGTGGGCAGCTTTCCAGCCACTCTGCCCCAGCCTGTGGAGCTGCCTGGGGTTGTTGTCACTGTGCCGGCAGGACCCGGCTCTGGGCCTTGTTGAACCTCAAACCACCGGCCTCAGCCCATGGTCCAGCCTGTCCAGATCCCTCTGCAGAGCCTTTCTGCCCTCCAGCAGATCAGCACTCCCACCCAGCTCGGTGTTGGGCACGAACTTAACTGAGGGTGCACATGATCATCAGTGAAGATACTCAACAGTGCTTGTTCCAATAGGGAGCCCTGGGTAACACCACCTGTAACTGGCCACCAGCTGGATGTAACTCCCCTCACCTCCACTCTCAGGGCCCAGCCATCCAGACAGTTTTTAAGCCATGAACTGAGCACCCAGCCAAGTCACAAGCAGCCACTTTCTCCAGGGGAATGTGGTGGGAGACAGTGTCAAAGGCTTTAGTAAAGCCCAAGCAGACAACATCCACAGGCTTTTCTCATCCACTAAGTGTGGCACACTGCCACAAAAAGAGACGAAGTTGGTCAAGCAGGACCTGCATTTCACAAAAACGTGCTGGCTGGGCCCCAAAACCCTGATTGTCTTGCGCATGATGGCACTCGGGCTGAGCTGCTTCATGACCTTCCCTGTCACCAAGGTTAGGCTGACCTGTAGTTTCCTAGATCCATCTTCTGACCCTTTTTGTAGATAGATGTTACAGTTGCCAATGTGTAGTCACCTCCCCCATCAGCCAGGACTGTTGGTAAATGGCTTGAAGTGTCTTCTTGGTGTCTTAAAATGAAGGCATTCAGTATTCATATATTCATATGAATTACTCATTCATCTATTCTCTTTATTAATGTATTTTCTTTAACCTTTGTCACTGTTTCCCCCTGCATGCAATAAAGGATGGAGATTTTCATTGGCCCTCGGTTTGTTGCTGATAGATTTGCCAAAAATATTTTTTGTTGTCTTTTTCACTAGTAGTTAGACCAAGTTCTCTCTGGGCTTTGGCCCTTCTGATTTTCTCCCTGCATAACTGCACAGCATCCTTGTAGTCCTGCTGAGTTGCCTGCCCCTTGTTCCAGAGGCTATAAAACCTCCAAGCATTCCAAACAAAGCTCTCTGTTGAGCCAGGCTGACTTCCTTGCCCTCATTTTTCAGCAGCTGGGGAAACACTGCTCCTGTACCTCTGAGATTTCCTTCTGCCTCCCAAGACTCCATTGCCCTTAAGGACTACCTCCTAAAGGATTCTCTCAACAAGTTTCCTAAACAGGCCCTAGTCTGTCCTCTGAAGATCTAAGGTGGCAGAGCTGCTGACCCCTGTCCTTACTTCTCCAAGAAGCAAAACCTCCTTTTGTGATCATTTTGCCCAAGACAGCTTCCAACCATCACATCATTCACCTATCTTTCTCTGTTCACAAACAGCTCTAACAACTCCTCAAGCTGTTGTGAATCTGGCTGGAAAGTGTCCTGTTACTATGCTGCATAGTTAAATCTACTATTTAAACAGTAACACTGATCATGGCTGTTCATGTTCACATAACACCACAGCACTCCTAAAAGACTTGGGAGTTTACAATTCTGATAACTTCATTTATGAATTGAGATACGATGCATGATAATCAAATTCATTCCCTCAAAAGTTGCTGCTACCACCAGGAAGTTTATTTTTAGTGAGATAAGGTATCAGTAAGAAAAATTCTACAGGTAGTTAAATGTAGCACACCTCTATTCTGAGATGACCTTTAAAAACCCAAAAACAGAAAGACAAGGTAATTAAAATTAGTTCGCAAGGTTTTACATACTTTTATTGAAAAGAAATTATTTTCTGGGCAGTGCAAATTGCAGCAGCTCACAAATTGTTTCTACTAAAAGAGCCCTTTCTTTAAAGGAATCTTTATATAACATCCATATCTATTCAACACTCTCAGAACCAGACCCTTAAGAGTCCACAACAATTTTGAAGGTAGAATACAGAAACAGCAATAAAACATGACTTTTCAGTTAGCCTAGACATACTAGTTTTGAGACGAGGTTCTTTAAAGAAAGCCACAACACAGTCACTGGATGTTGCATTTACTCAGTTTCAAAATTACATCAAAATCCTTCGAAAAGTTATTCAGTCTTTCCAAACAGTTAGCAATGCTTTTAGTGAGTTCTAGTGGAGGAAATATTCCAATTACAATATTGTGTAAGTCAGTACACTAAAAACTAAAGTTCAGTAAAACTGATGAAACCAGCTTAAATTTATAACTGAAGCAGTTTATATGTTGTATTAATGTATAATATGAATAAATCTCTTAGTGTACTCTTTACACTGAAGAGTTCACAGACAAATGCAACACTTTCACATTTACTTCAAGTCATCTTAAATAAATTCAATTTAAAAACACTTTCGTGGTAGCATTCCACGTGTCACAAGCAATCACTTGTACTCAAAAATATGCATAAGTGAGAATTGTTCCTCTGCCCTCAAATTTAATGTTACATAAAATACCAACTAGTCACGTTGAACATTTTGAAGTAGAACTATACTGAGCAGCATATGTAACTGAAGCCTAAGCAAGCTAAAATAAAACTAAATCAGGATTTTTCTACAGAATGCATGTCATCTGTTAAAAATATTACAGGAAAAGGTATCTACCATACTTAGCAGAACTTGCTCATATTTCAAAAAGAGCTGTGAAGGGACAGTCAGCCCTAACTAGGTCAGGGGTTGCTCTGCAGAACAGGCTAAGAAGATGCTCCAGTCACAGCCACCAACTGAGTATTGTGCAAGTTACAGGCTAGGAAGGATGAACAATTTTAAGTTTGGTACATGCAAAAACCCCACCTTTCACTCTGTTATAAACGATTTCCAAATTTATCAGGTTGTATAAAGAAAGAGTAAATACCCTGTCTCAGTACCTATATACATGTGTAGGCATTGAAGACCACTTCACAAACACTGAACTACTTTAAAGCTTAGTGTTCCTTCACGTATTATTCAAGTCTTCAGAAGCTGAAGCTGAAGTTGCATTTTTAACGTAGTTTACCTGAAATTTAAGTTACAAGAATACTACAAATGTTATTATGAGGAAGTAGTTACATTAACTGCTTCCCCTAGAAGAAAAGTGCAAATGTACTAAGTTACTTGTTTATACATTCTTGGCTTTACCTAAGGTATGTAGTAGGAAAACAACATAAAATTCCTAATAATACAATGAAAGCAAAGCCACAGATAAGGGGATACACTTTCTTTGCTAGGTGAGGTTCAGAGCTCTCAAGGTAAACACTTTTCAGCGTGGCAAAAATATCTCCACATCTGTGAAACAACACTGTTCACCTGCACTATCTAGTTCTTCTGATTCACCTCTACTCCAGTAAGAAAAGTGATGATACAGAGTTTTGATCTACTGCTCACACTTCTTGTAGGTCCTCTACCAACATGAAAAGGGTCCATGGCATGGCTTCTTCAACTGGCAGTGGCCATGGACTTAAAGAGAAGGGCAGAAGATTCTGGTGTGCATACCAGACACATAAAATTGTTCGCAGAGTTGCATGTCCAGTAGAAAAAGAGATCACTAAGTCATTGAAACCTCCTCTAAATTTAAACAGCACTACACCCATATTTCATGGGTTTGTGAATGAGTAATCTTCAAAAATAGAGGCATTGTTGACAGTTCCACATAGAGGATAAAGTAAAAATTGAAAATCTAATTATGGAAGGTTTATATCACATTTTACCATCTACCCTTCTAAAGTACGACTTAAAATTAGTGTACACTGGTTTTACATTGTGTTACTGAATATTTTAAGGTCACTACCTTAATCTGGAAGCATGACTTCTACATAAAAGCACATAGCTGGACTGACATTACACCACACTACTTCTTTAAGAAGTTTTTTTTTTTTAGTTTAATTTGACTTCTTGAGGAGTAAACTTAATCTCTAAAGGCAGATTTTGTCCCCAAGTATGCACAAAACACTTTCACCTCAGTATCACTATAGTATATCCATAAATAATTCAGCAGGAAAAATCCAACTAACCCCTGCCCCCAAAATATAAAACAAGTTGCTAAACAATGACACAGCCCCTTCACTCTGCAACACTTTTCTCCATTCTGAGTTTTCTCTGTGCAGTTATGCTGCCTTCCTGTAACAAACAAGGATGTTAATAAATAATAAGGGAAGCATTTTCTTTACATGGTGTAGCTGCATGTAAGTTTCAATGCCACCTTTAGATTTACGGATTCTTTAGATATTAAAAAGTAGCACCACTTATTTCTAACTAATAGAGTTGACTATTCTAATAAACTTGAGATGTATTTTGAAATAGTTTAATGGGAAAGTATTTCTAAACTACTCAGAATTTTAATAACACCAATTAACTACTGTAACCTCATTATAATTATTAAATGAAATCCAATGCATATTTTATCAGGGAAAAATTTTAAATTGTAACAATATCACCAAAAGGAATTTCAAGGCATCCTTGTAACACTCTTCCATTCCCACTACATGTAAATGTATCACATTTCAAAAACACTATAATGACACAACTATACTGAACCAATTATCCAGTCTAGGACAAACGTTTATATTTTTCTGTAACCACCAACTTAAATAAAGTCCCCTCTTCAGAGAGCAGATCTGGTGGCAACACCCTAAGTCGTGCAAACAAAACAAAACCATAAACTACAACATTAAATTGCAGCTGATGTAAAGTTAAGCCACATCCAGGACGCCAGCAGCCACTAGCTGCCTTGAAAGCCAGTCCAATCCTTCATAAAGTCCTGTACCACTTCGGGCATCACAACCTTGAATATACCAGCTACGGCCACAGCAGAGTTTGTGGAGACTCAACAGCTCTGTGATTTCTTCTACTGAGAGAGCACCTGCTACATCCTGCAAGAGAATCAGATACAAAGACTCAATTATTCTTCTGTATTATATTTGAAGCCATTTTATTGGCTTAGACTGAAGCTACAGATCCCATAAAAGCTCTTCAAACACAAAAGACAAATCAAACAGCTAAGCATTTACTACTTGATACCATAAAAACCCCCTGGTTGTTCAGTCTACTAAGCACTGTTAGCACCAACGCTTACTTGACCTGCATTACACATAAGAAAAACATCTACATTCTATGCTTTCCACATTAGCACTCCTTACCCACAACAGAGGGTTTAGAAGGTTGGAATTTGATAGACAAGCTGAGGAAAAGAGAGTAAAACCAAATCACAAGTACCTGTTTATTAGCAAAGATCAGGAGCAAGGCATCCCGCAATTCCTTCTCTGTTAATAATTTTGCAAGTTCACTGTAGGCTTCATTGACCCTGTCTCTGTGACTGCTGTCAACAACAAACACCACCGCTACGAAAGAAGAAGAGAAATGTTTTACACATATTCAAATATAAACTCTGAAAAATTAGCTTTCAACTTACACAATTCCTTTTTTCTAGAAGCTTCTTATTTGAAGTTTCTCAGCAGTACACAATTTCAATTTTAAATCCAGGATGACTGAGAAATTCCTTACATACTTTTATATTTTAAACAGAAATCTAGAATTCATCCTAAAATAGGGAAAAAAATCTCTAATGTTTTTCCTAGTCTAATACAAAGGCAATGATATTTTAACTACTTTGGTCTAAAACCAGATTTACTATGTGTGGATTAAGTATCTCAGTTTAAACCATCCTTGATCCATTTATACTCCATTACCTCCCATATGACTGTTCCAGTTTCCCTTAATGGGCTGTAATATTCACAGGTTCAGCCAAATCAGCACAGCTTGCTTTAACTACAGACTACACAATCCAGAGAAGATGGCCATGGACCCAACATAGCAGCACTAGATTTTACTATGCATCTTAGTAAGATGCCAGAAAGACTGGAGAGTCAAGGGGGCAGAGCTAGAGGACAGAATTCAAAATAAAGGGGTTTGCAAAAAACCCCAACACTAAAACTAAATAAAATCTACTGCAGTTATGTACCAGGGTACTACTGCTCAGCTTTCTCTCCCACACTTCCTCAAAGCAGGCATGATTCTACACTACTTTACACGGTATGTTTTAAGAGGATAACAGAAATCCCAAAAATACAATTTTTAGAAGTTTGAAAAGATGAGTAATGTAAAATGTTAAAGTTTGCATTTAAGGCTGAAATAATGCACAAAGCAGAGCACATGAGCCAGCGTTTGTAATTCCTAAGTATTTCAGATAATTGTGAATGAATCAATCAAGAGGAACTTCTTTCTGAACTGGAAAAAACCTATGGAGGATTTACAAAAGGACAACATGAATTTTTAAGTTGGCACTACATATATCAATGTTTTCAGAATCAGTAATCTAGTCTATAATCAGGTATTACACTGCAATAACAAGTCAGAAGTTACAGAACTTTGTAGAATTTTTTAAGTTGCTACCTAAAGGCTCCTAAAAGCTGAGTATTTTCAAGTGCTATTTATATTTCGTACCTGGCAAGTACTGCTTCTCACTATGCAGACTTTGGAACGCTGTACCTTGTCTGTTGTCAGCTAGAACCAATTCAACAGAGGTTCTAATTTTGTTTGGCTCCGTGAACTGTCTGATGGATTTATGGAGAATGCACCTTTTAACATGCAGTAGACACTATGACCAACTGGATTAAAATTTATTAGCTCATGAATCTAGCAGCTGTACTTTGCATCAGATGAACAACTTTCTACTGTCATAAATTATTTCTATTCATAATCTTTCTGGCTCTGAAACACAAGCTAGAAGACAAAATGCAGTTTAAGAGTTGTATCAGTATTACCTTGCGTATTGAGGTAATAATGTTTCCACAAAGGCCTCAATTTGTGTTTTCCTCCTACATCCCAAATAGTAAACTTTAAATTCTTGTATTCAACTGTTTCAACGTTAAAACCTGGAATAAAAATATTTAAGTTTTACAGTCCTGTTCTGTATGAACACAAAACAACCAAAATCAGTAAATAAATCAAACATTCAGAAAAGTCATTACGTTTAAATTGTAGCTACTAACCTATTGTTGGAATTGGCTGCATGAATTCATCTTGCTTTAACTTAAACAAAATAGTTGTTTTGCCAGCTCCATCTAATCCTAAAGTAACAACCCGAATTTCCATTTTTGGTCCAATATGTACCCTGTTGTCCTGGAAGAAACGGCATACATAAAACAACAGCAAATCTAGGAAATTCAATCTAGAAAACCCTTACGTTTAAAACACATATTTTATCAACGTTTCTAAAATGATTACATGGATGGTCTCCAAAAGTACAAGGCACAATCATCAATCACCTCCAGTAATAATAGAAACAAAAATATCCAATAATCTCTGTAGTGAACCTGTAACTTCTACCTGAGTCTTCTACATATCTTTCAGAAAGTCAGCCAGTTTCATTATAGTATGTCTGTATTTGATAAAATTTCAAATTCTTTCATCATTCTTGGCTGAAACCATGTGAGGAATTGTTTGTAGAAATTAATTAGAATTCTCTGTGATTACTGCTTCATTCATGGAATAACGAGGGTATGCAAAACAGATTTCCCTGGCCTTACCATCTCTGGTCTCTGCTGAAGAGGAAAGAGACAGGCAGAAGTGAAAATGTTGCATTAACATGGAAATTCAAATAAACAGAAGTCACAAAATAAATTATTTTGAAGAAATTTAATTTCTTAAGTCAACAAGAACTGACATAGGATCCCCATGGAAGCATTCATTTCCTTACAGCAAATGCTTCAACAGCTACAGTTAAACCCTCATTTTTGCCTCAGCAGCAATAGATCCTCTTCCTCTTTCACCCATTTAGAACCAAAAAAACCCATACATCAAAGTACTTCTTATTCCTTGAGTTTCAAACTTATTTACTTGCCTATAAGGAAACTATCATAAATAATAAATACCATATAGATACACATCAAATAGAAATACCATTATCAAACTTTGAATAATTTCATCCCTTTCAAAGAAAGTGGTACTGAAATTACATTGAAGCAATAAAACCCAAACCTACTTAGAAGATGAACCACGTCTAAGCTAAGCTATCAGTGAATACAAAGCAACTATTAAACAACTGACTGTTTAATGAACTGAAAGAAGTTGGGTTTTTTTAAACATTATAAACTGAAAGTTATAATAGTAGCATTACATTTAAAATAGGTGAGCAGTTGTCAGGAAACAATCAGGTATGTTTTCAAAGAAAGGTGTTTCTAGAACTCACAAATGCTATCCAACATATTAAAAAGAAAACAGCTAATGTTCAAACAAAGTTACTGATGTGATCAATGTCAAATGAACATTTCTCACCCTAATTATAACAGCACAGAGAGCACAGTGGTTTGTTGCTCCAATACCACATTGCACTCATGTGATAAGACACTGTGGCTCTAACTGATACTGAATTGTTTCAACTTGTTGCAACAAATACAGCATCATAATGTACATATATTATTCCTCCTTTATTTTAAATTAGATTTGGGACATCATAAAGCAGATAGCTGTACTTCCATGAGATAAAGAATACCTTTGTAAAAGTGACAGGTATGCTAGCATCCAGCTGTACATGATCTGCAAGTTCTGTAAACTGCTGCTGCTGTTTCTGTAATGTCTCTAGCAATCTTGTAATTTCCTGTTTGGCCAAAACTACTCTGCAGTCATCCTAAGCAGACAAAGAAAACAAAAGTATGCTTTTCCTTTAGTAATTTACTTTTTAAAAACCTAAATAAAATATAGATATGATTGCTAGAAAGAAGGCATTTTAAATATAAATACTCTACTTCAAGAAACTAACATTTACAAAATAGATTTATTTAAAATTGCAATACAAATACAAGTATCTTGACATTTTTCCTTAACACTAATAGAAACTATATAGTTCTGCAGGTTAAAGATAAGAACCAACAAACCAATGAACTTTCTTTACAAGCTATTTAAATTATAAAGTAGTATAAATTATGAGAAACAATAACAATGTAACATATAAAGAATATTTATATTTTTCCTATGTAATTCCAACAGATGGAATAGATCAAGTACTTTGCAGTACACAGCAACACATTTAAGAGGAAAATATTAGTATCCACCCATTCATGATCAGAACATTTGTACAGCTAAATTTGACTAAGTGTCCTGAGTTGCAGTATATTCTATTACCATCTTCATGAGCTGTGAAACCAGGTGGGGCAGTGCTTCTTTGCCTCCTCCCTCCGGGCTCAGTTCTGTTAATGAGAGCATTTGTGCCTTACCAAAGGACTCATAGATAACAGACTCCAAACCATCTTCTGTTAATGAGCCCATCAGTGCCTCACCGCCCCATTGTGAGATGCTCCGCCTGGGAGGGGGCACTGAACATTTCCCACTTGGATATAATCAGGGGTTTCTCAGGCAGAAGGGGCTTTCTCTCCGCTGGACTTCCAGAGGACGGGAGGCTGCATCGCTCGACCTTCAGGCGAGGACCAGGCCCTTTTCCACGGGACCGCTGTTTTCACCGGAGCTGCTGCACCCACCCTGCTCACTGGGAGCCACCAGCGCTGCTGCCGGCTGTGATCAACCCTGCTTCGGGAGGGGAAGCTGCCGGCTGTGACCAGCGCTGCTCCGAGAGGATAAGCTGCCTGGCAGTCGAGAAGGCTGCACTGGGTGACTGTGCTGTTTTGTAATAACTGCCATAGTCATTGCTGTTTATTGTTTTGTTTTGTTTTATATATATATAAATTAGTAAAGAACTGTTATTCCTATTTCTCATATCCTTGCCTGAAAGCCCCTTAATTTCAAAGTCATAATAATCTGGAGGGAAGGGGGTTACATCTCCCATTTCAAAAGAAGTTTCTGCCTCACTTAAACAGACGCCTGTCTTTCAAACCAAGACACTAAGCAACAAAACACAAGCTCTAAACAAGTTTGGGAAAAAAAAGTACAAATAACACATTCACGAAGTAGCTTCTCACACTCTGGTTATTATGTGCTACATATATTATTTACTTTTTCCTATCATTAAACTGAATGAATAAGGGATCAGTCAGATACTGCCATACAGCCACTTTCTTCACACATTTAAGATGCTGAATTACCCATGTTACAAGTGCTACTGAAAGAGATTTAATCCCAAAACATTTTCTCCTACCAGCCATGTACGACTGCCTCCTTCAAACATCTATACTTGTAATTGCAACTGCAAAATCCTTCTGATAAATTCTGTACGATTTTTTTTTGCTTCAGTCTTGTCTTGCCTTCCCACTAGTCTCACAAATACCAGAAATTACTCCAGAAAAGTCATGCCATAAGGGTTTCCAGCAACTGGAGGACTCTACACTTTTGTACTGATTATCTTTGTCTAACACTCACTTGTAATAAATACTTAAATCTCATGTTATATCATGATTGTTTTAATCTTATAAGAAAATAATGCAGAGTACCATCTAACCTCTTTTTTTGTAGTCTAAACTTAATTTCTAGTTCCACGTATTTTCCCATATGCTGCAGCTCACTTGCCAACCTACCTGTTGTAAAGTCTTTTCACAGTGAAGGCAAGCCGTTGAAACCTGTGACAGGAGAATGGTCATGTCTTCTTGCTGTTGCCTTAGCCAAATCAACTTCTCTCTCACATGAGCATCAACAACACTAAGAGCCATTTCCTCCTGACGACAAAGGGTTTCATGAAGATCAGAAAAATAGGCTCGGACACATGAGCGAGCATTTTCTGCAGTTCCTGGTACCTAGAGTGTTGCAGCAAGGAGATCCAAGAGATTAAGGACACCAGTTGATTCCAGAACCACATTTTAAATTTTATTCCAGATTCTAATTTATTTTCACATCCGCTTGGCTACATCACAGTTCAAGTCCCAGCGAGGGCTGATAAGACTTTCTGTACAATACCATGACCATTCAAGAAGTTACTCCTATAATCAAGTAGCTCATTTGCATGCATAGACACCTTACTAAAAATGACCAGGGAAAAAAGCCTCAACTAAAAACGACCAGAGAAAAAAGCCTCAGTAGCATTGTACCACCTAAGAACACACACAATCTGTACACTAGCAGTGACACAACTTTTCCCACTGCCTCCGTATTTTCATGTAGCCTAAAAACATTGTAACACACAAGTTCCCCCCTATGTGCTGACCTAAGCCTCAATACTGACCCAGTAGTTAAAAGAACTTGAAGTCTTGTCCTATAAAACCTATGCATAATTTTCAAAGAAATTCCTTATCCTAGTTATTACAAAAAAACAACTAATCTGTGCATGTGGGGGAAATAAAACATTTTAAAAAGCATACATGTTCAGTATGGGCCATTCCAACTCCATCTTCAACTATTTGTTCTCCTCCTTCTATATGCTGAACAATTCCAACAAGTTTTCTGGAATAATCTGAGATTTCTTCTGTGAAAGTTCTTATACAGTGAGCCATGTCTAAAATGGATGCACGAATCTGGTTCGCTTCTGGTTCCAAGACAGAGTGCTATTAATTAAAACCAACATATTAAATATCAATCATAACTATCTTCCGTAATATTTTCTATTTTACTACATAATTAATATACATGTGCAAGTATATGGGCATATATTTACAGATATATATAGGAAAGCCAAATAAGAACTTAAAACCATCTTGCAATTTAAAAATACAATAAGGACTTACAGATTATGCTGAAACTAACTCAGACATCTAGCAATTACACACTTAAACTTGCCCGTTTATCATAATTTATTATAAAAAAAGGATGGTTACATTGCACCAGTGATGTGATGTGTACATAGCACCTGCATTATGAAAACAGCTTTTAAAACTGATGGCTCAATATTATGAGAAGTTCAGAAAAGCAGCAGATAAAGGGACTGTTCTTCATATATATGTGCACACATTAGTAATTCACTGAGTTCTCAGAAATTTTTGTCTTTATTTTACCATGGCAACTATCTGACATGAAGGGAAAATGAAAGAATGGGATGAAGACACATCAAGAGTCTACCCTCCTTTCCTGACAACCTTCTGTACTTTAATTGGAGAAATAATTATGCAAGCCACCCCATGGCATGACTAGAAACTAATTACTAGCAGTACCTTATGACCTTGATGCTTCCCATACTCTTTGCAGACACAACACATGAGAGGACTCGTCTGACAGCCCTCTTCTAAACAAACAAACTCAATGGCATGCACTTGGTGTTGGGAGCACATCGTCTTCTCGTGAGGCTTATCAGCAAGAGGTACACGCCTGTGCTTCGCTAGAGTCTTAGTAGAATGAGTAAGCTGGGAACAGTCTGCACACAGGTGAGTGGCACAAACAGTGCAATACACGGATGCAACATGGGCTTCATCTTCATCGCAACGAATGATACTCTAACAACAAAAAACAGGCAAAACTGAAGTAGTCAACACTTAATCCCAGTAACAGAGGAAAAGTCAGAAGACTTGTCAACAATTCAAGCTTTCTTTAAAAGTTATACACTAATAAATATTTGGACTACTTTGAAACTTGATTTAAGTTTTCAATAAACTTATAAAAACCAAAAGTTTAAAGTTTTCAGTGATTTTATAAATCCAAGCTTCAGTGCAAGTTGTAAAGTTTTGGAGGAGAAAATAAATCCGGGTCCAGGAATTTCCTCCAAAGCAGTCATTATAGAACAGAGAATTGGTTACAGAAAAACAAAATACCAGTGATCAAATAAACACTTAGCAAAGTTATCTACATCTAGAACGGTACTGCAAGACATTTTGCACACCAGCTATTAATACTGAAATGATAAAATCAGCTATTTTTGGTAATGAAGCACTACATGATGTAATAGAATTACTATAAAAGGCAACTACTGACAAGAAGAGCTGAAGTCTCTAGGATTAATTCCTAAGGAGTTTTACAAAACTGTGATTATAATCACTGTAACTAAAATATCAAAATGAGTAATCTTTTCTAAAAATCCTAAAGGCATAAATAAAAGGAGGAAATAGTATGCATACTTATTTTCTGCTTTAGTCAAGTACAAATCAGCACTTAATTATGAAACAATTAATTGAAGCCTTAATACTAGATACTAGAAGAAAAGAATAGTATTATTGGTGAAATTACATTTGGCAAAGAACTGATTTTCAATTTTTTTTCCTTTTTTAGAGATACTTTCTAGCAAACATAACAAATTTTTTCGTCTTTTGTTTAAAACTCAGTACCTCTCCAGACAGAGCAAGGCCTTCTTCAGCTGTCCCATACTGCCCAGCAGGTCCATTCTGCAACCGTTCCAAAAGTTCCAACAAAGCAAAGTTCTTTTTCAATCCCCAGACACCAGAATCTCCTATTTTTGACAAAGAGTTAAATAAAAGGGAGGAGAGAAAGACAAATCTGAACATATAATTTTGAGAAATTCCACTAACTACAGTTGAGATTCTGACAAACATTAAAAGCACATCAACTACATTAATTCTAACAAAGTGAGATACAACTAACATTTTTTCTACAAGCTCACTCCATCCTCTTCTTCCCTTCAACCATTGAGCTATTTAGTATTTATGCACATTTTCCCTACTTAAAAGATGCAAAGATTATCAATGGAAGAAGAAGATTATTAGAGAAACCCAATAAAAATACTTGTAAAATAATCTGCAATACCCAACAAGTAAAGAATACAAGGAACACACAAATGCTGTGTACCACAATAATTATTATTTTCAGAGGTACAGTATTTCTACTGTACTAATGGAAGCCATGAAGAATTCCCTACTGACAAACCTTATTCCCTGAATCACAAGATGCAACACCTATTGCAGATCTCATTCCAGCAAAACCTAAGTAAGAGTTAAAACAATATTCAGAAAGAAAACACAAAGTACTACACTACTTGATAAAAAGGAAGATCACTAATACTCCATAGAGCAAAGCAGAAATCCATGTCCATGTCAGGATCACACTCCTGTATGATCCTGATTTTGCAGAAGTTAACATGAAGCAATGAGATGAGAAGCAAAATCAGAACTGCATCCCAATAACTGCTGCTATATGGTATCTGCACACGCCACATGGCATATGAGAAACTTGATGGTTGCTTCTTCAAGAAATTATCATCCCTTGACTTTTTTTTCAGCATAACTGTCATAAATTTAATGACATTTTCTCTGTTGCAAGGAAAAGGTGGCTCAAGAGATCAAGCACCATCTCTGAGCACTGGATCATTACTTTTTAGCCATAAAAAAATCACAAAATTGTTGAGGTTGGGAGGGTCCTCTTGACATCACTTTGCCAAAGTCAGCTAGAGCTGGTTGCTCAGGACCACACCCAGGCATCTTTTGCAGATCTTCAAGGAGGGAGATGCTATCACCTCTCTGGGCAACCTGTGGAAGGGCTTGGTTACTCTTAGAGTCAAAACTGTTTCCTTATATGCAAACAAAACTTCCACGTTTCAGTTTGTGCACACTACACACCAGCTGTCTACATGAATTCATGAAAACAGTATTCCCATGTGTTTTCCCAGAGAGCCCAGACTACTTGAATTGTCCAGTTGTCTTAAGTTGTTTCCTAACTCCTAAATTATGCTACCCTGTGGCAGTCTCATAGGAGTACATACCCTTCATCCTTCTGGAATTCAGTGTCATCTCACTGATCCTTTACAGACCTTAAGCCTTCTTTCTTCAATATGGAGATTTATCAAACACTCCATATATTTTGATTTACTGTTAGAGTGAAAATGCAGTTCTAAATGACCAGACAGACAACAACTACACAGTTATGAGAAATATCCAGTTAGCAACCAGACTGGATACCTCATTGCTTTATGTAGCTTCCAGTTTAAGTTCATGAAACGTTCTTCCATAGTCCATCTTCCTCACAGTTTAAACTATAGACCATAGTACTCTATTTTGAATTTGGCCACTGAGAAGTTATTTCCCTCAAAGATTAAAGGCAATAAATGGATGCTACTGTTTTCCTCTATCTATAAATAGGAGCATTTTTAAACTATTTTATCCTCCAACACCCTCGATGGGTATAAAACAACACTGATAACCTGTTAAAAAAAATATGCTTACCAGTATAGACCATGCATTTGCTGCTTCCAGAAATGGGCCTATGAGCCTATGAAAGCACTGGTTAGTAACTCTGAAGTTGGGTATAAAGCAAGGAGTCAGTGCTTTTCAAGTCAGCGATCTCTGCAGTTACCAGTTCCAAGTTCCAAGACTTCTCTGCTACAGAGAAGCATTGCATTGCCAACACCCAATCTAAGAACAGTGCACTTCACAAAATAAGTTGCAAACAAACAAAATACTTTAACTTTTATTTACCACAGATCTTGAAGGAGTTAACAGAAGGTATGTTCTGTCTCTCCGCAATTACACTAAGCACCAGCAAAGTCAACTGCCTTGATACAATTTGACTTCAGAGCTTAGTGATTTTTTTAGTTCAAGCACTCCTAGCAAGATCACTGGTTTTTTCACAACACAGAGCAAAGAGTCACCTCTTATAACAAACTGGAGAAATACAGAGCACTATATCCACTTTTACAATATAATTTACATCAAAACAGTTGGTAAACAGAGTCTGGATTTGCTAAATATGTATCTAGACAGACTAACTCTCAGAAAACAAAGCACTGGAAAGTGGCTACATGGTTCCCTTCTAGGGTGTTTAGCACTCTCCCACAGCAAACTGACTATGCACAACCTTCAGCTTTTACAGCATACAAAATACTCACATTAACAACAAACCAATATAATGGCTGCTGATACTAACACAGACTTCCTATTTTCAGATTAGCCACTAATCCAGACAGCGATTAATAGCCCAGTATAAATGGATGTACACGCACCAAAAGGGTAAACCAATTTAAGGAACAGATTATAATTCCTAGTCTTGAAGCGAACATTGTCTTAGCCTTCAGGTAAACACTGGGTAGGGCTGAGAGAGGAAGAAGCTATTCAATCACTACAGAGCTTCTTATAAAAGTATTTTCTTTAACAGGTTTTAATATTTATTAAAATAAACCTAGACCCTAAGAAGTACTCTTCTCAGTTTACAACCTTGTATCTGCTTTTAATCATGTTAGTTCTGTTCTATGTATAGCAGTGAAGAGAAAGTCAAAACAGAACTAATTTACTGAATTGCAACCAACAAGAACAGAAAAGGTAAGTCTGCAACTATTCTGAATTTCTTTCAAGTTTCATAACTCTAGGCTGTCATGAGAAACAAAGTTACACTGCTCTCACATTCTTTCTATTATGTATCATGACACTTGCTAATACAAGTACTAGCAATTGTATAACATGTCCATATTGGTCACAGATAAAAAACAAGCGAAGCTTACATGCTAACTTTTAATCTACTAAAACAGGATTTATAACCAGCAAGCATCCTATAAAACACAGAATCACAGAATAATCTTGATTTGGAAGGGACCCACAAGGATCACTGAGGCCAACTCCTAGCCCTGCACCGGCCATTCCCAATTAACTGCACTGTGTGCCCCAGAGCATCCTCCAAACACTTCTTGAACCCTGGCAGACTTGGTGCTCTGACCACTTCCCCGGGGAGGCTCTTCCAGTACCCAACCACTCTCGGGTGAAGAAACTTTTCCTGATACCCAACCTAAACCTCCCCTGATACAGCTTCAGGCCATTTCCTCAGTCCTGTCACTGCTCTCCAGAGATAAGTGATTGGTGTCTGCCCCTCCTCTTCCCCCCACGAGGAAGTTGTAACTGCAATGAGGTCTCCTCTCAGTCTCCTCCAGGCTGGACAGACCAAGCGACCTCAGCCACTCCTCATACAGCTTCCCTTCAAGGCCCCTCACCATCTTCATGCCCCACACTGGACACTCTCTAGTACTGTCCTTCTTGTCCTGTGGCACCCAAAACTGCCCCCAAACACTTGAGGTGAGGCCACCCCAGTGCAGAGCACAGGGGACAATCCCCTCCCTTGCCCGGCTGGCCATGCTGTGCCTGATGCCCCCCAGGACATGCTTGGCCCTCCTGGCTGCCAGGGCACTGCTGGCTCACGTTCAACTTGCCATCAACCAGGACCCCCAGGTCCCTTTCCATGGTACTGCTCCCCAGCCTCTCATTCCCCAGTCTATCTGTATATCCAGGCTTGCTCCAGTCCAGGTGCAGAATCTGGCACATTGTCCTGTTGAACTTCACATGGTTGGTGACTGCCCAGCCCTCCAGTTTGTCAAGGTCGCTCTGCAGGTCCTCCCAATCCTCAAGGGAGCCAACAGCTCCTCCCAGTCTTGTATCATCTGCAAACTTCAAATCCCTCCCAGTCCTGTGTCCAAGTCATTACAAAATGTTGAAGAGCACAGGGCCAAGGATGGAGCCCTCTGGAACCCCCCCAGTGACAGGTCCCCAGTCTGATGTCACCCCAGTCACTGTAACCCTTTGTGCCTGACCCGTGAGCCACTTGCTCACCCATCACATGATGAGTTTATCCTGCTCTGGGCTGAGCATTCTGTCCAGAAGGACACTGTGAGAGACAGTATTGAAAGACTTATTGAAATCCAAAAAGATGATATCAACTGACTTCCCCGATCAGCTTGGTGGGCTACCTTGTCGGAAGCATGCATTCGCATAAAAAAGTCATGTCTCATTTCACGGGTATCTATCATGAAGTTTATATACTTGCGAAAAAGGAACTTTGCTCCTTTTTACTCTAAATCTACCTATAAAATTTTTACGTACTTGAGCCACACATTTTCTATATATCTGACCGAGCATTTCTTTCATATTTAAATCACCATAAGATGAGTTCTTTAAATACATCCATTTAATCTCCTGGACTTTACCTCAAATTCTGCTTCAATCGCAAATGTAAAAGTCTGGTGATATCATCCTTGAGCCTACAAAGGATGTTTGTGCCCACTACAAAAACCATTACACAATCTGACTGTCATCTCAAAAGAAGAGTAAGACATGAATAGCAGGAAATGTGTCAGCCAGGAGCAAGATAGTGACAGAGTGAAGATATTAAGACTGACTCCAGCAAACAACATAAACATCAATTTCAAAAGCATGAAGCTTGACTGCAGAAGTATTATAAATAATGAAAGGGGTAAAGGAACAACTTTTGTCTAATTGTGTAAACAGATTTGAGAGAATGGTTAACTGCATTTTCTTGCACAGTATTCTTAAGTTTCATCTTGGCACTCAAACACTAGCAAAGGCATGTGTAAATGTAAGCAACACCAATCAGATGGATTCCATGAAGGAAGCCATCACCTGCAAATCTCTGTGAACAAGTTTTAATCATAGAAAATAATTTCAGCTCTGTAGCAAGAGAGAAACTACAAAGCTTTAACATAAGCACATCTTTCCTAAAAATTCCCTGGTCTGCATATTAATTTTAAAAAAACCCAGAACCCCCCCCCAAAAAACCTAACACCCCCACAAAAAAAAACCCCACAAAAAGACAAAAAACCAAACAACAACAACCAAAAGAAAACCATCAAAAAATACACACCCCCCCCAAACAACAACAACAAAAAAACCAACCACCACCACCAAAAAAACCCCAGGAATCCAACATAGGAAGAGAGAAAGCACTTTACAAGAAATTATTTGCCTTTTCTCTGAAATTGACATACTTTAAGGAAAAGCTTTAAGAGGAGCCTCTTTTTCTACTGACACCATTTACTAGATTTTCTCTCATATAAACTGTCTGAATCAACAACATCCAAAACATATGATTTCAAAATTTTGAAAATCAAACAAACTTTTCCACTACACCTTTTTGGTTAAAAAATGTTAATCCATTTGAAGACAACACCTCACATACCTTCAGCATGTACATACTCATTTAAAATTCTTCATTAGAAGATTAATCACAGGCAACTTCATTAAAGAATTCTTTAAAAACCCAACAAAAATCAATGTTTTGTCTACTCTGCAATGCAGAATGATTTGGGCAGGCTTTAGCCCTATCTACTCACTACAAAATGTTTTCTCTTGTAACAAGATTTTATTAACTACTAGAAAATTTTGCTAAGCACGTAAACAACATTTCAAATTTCAGTTGCAGAACATAAAAATCCTGATTCACTAAGTACTTCTAACCCTGCCTTCACAGATAGTTACATATACAAAGAAGAGACAGCCTTGTAAACTTACACCAAGAGTTCAGTTCCAAAAAAATACAGCTACATCAATCCCTATACAGATCCCCAAGTATTTATTTCAAAATGTTCCTAAGATTATTTAAGAAAACTTGGATGAATATAGTATTAAGTGCTTCAGTAAGGAGAGCAAAGAAAAAAAGTAACCATAGGTTAAACAACCACCTAAAAGTCTCTATAAAATCCATAGTTACTGATTAAGAAACTGTGTTCAGCACAGGTAGCTTTACATCCTAATTTTACAGCTTTTCTCTCAATAGAATTTTCTCTTGGCAGTGGTCCCATAAACAAGATTTAGATACTAAATAGCTCTCTGAGACTAGAGAGAGTTATTTCATTAAATTAATTAAATGGTAGAATAGCAATAGGGTGAACATGGAGCTTGCTTTCTCATATCTTCAAATGGAGGGGAGGGAAGTCTGAAAAGCTCCCTTGGGCCCCGAGTTGTCCCTCCCAGCTCCTAAGCTCTAGAACAAAACAGAACTACAAGTGAAGCAAATTTAACCAATAGCAGCAACTACTAGGTGATTAGAGCAAGGTCACAAATCTACAGATGTCTCAAAGAGGGGCCATGATGAGCTGCACTCCACAAAACATCCCGATTTTATATCCTAGAAGCAACAATATTTTTCAAGGCTGTTGGATATGGAAAGACTAAAAGCGGCTATGACCTCCCCCTGCCTCAGATCACCAGGCAGAACACTTTTGTTCACGTTAAGTATTTTTATTTTCAAGCTGTTTTGCTAAGATTTTCTACCTATTACTTTTGTGAGCAACTGTTGATCACGGTGCATTATTCTTCTTTCTAGTGTTAGCCAGCAGGATGCAAGTCTATTATCCTCGATACAAAAGGATCCTGAAGCTTTTCATCCCTCTTCCTAACTGCAGGGGACTCGGATGTTTAATAACATTTCACTGCATTTCACCAAAAGCTCCTCAGGAAGAGGAAAAAAGAAAAATCTCTGTGTGTTTTTGTAAAGCTTCATTTTCGCCAAGCATGAAACACACAAAAAGATATGATAGGATGCTTTCAGATGCTTGGGAAAAATTGCACAATAAAAATTAAGAAGCAACAAGTGTCCCACTACAATAAGAAAAGCAGTCGTCTTGGACAAAAATGTTTCATAACAAGACTTGAGTGTTGTGCTCTAACATTCTCTCTCTAAAAGCATAGCTTAAGAAATCTTGTGTAGCTGCATAGTCATAGATAAGAAGTCAAACAAACCATTACTCTTTTAACCACTCTACTAAATCAGCAATCATTCATGATGGTCATACTGATAAGTATCACACTGATAAGTATGATACTCATACTTTACCACCTCCCTCTAGACAGAAAACAAACCCCTATTTCATATGAGACTGATATTTCTTTTCCTGATTCCACAGGAATGTCCTGCAGAGTACCTTAATATTCCTCGCAGTCTGGAATACAATTTAGCAGATTCTCATACTGCATAGTCAAATGAATTTGATACTTAAACATTTCTTTCATGGTTTACCAGATTAGAGATCTCCTTTTCTAAAGATTCTCCTCTCAACAGGTTTTTATTTTTTCCTACAATGCTATTCAAAACTGCTGGAGCCAGTTTTATTAACAAGTTCTTTCTGTTATAGGCTCCTCCGGTAACTTGTCTTCTCTGTAACCCCATGTCGACTAGGCAATTGTTATTCTGAAGAAATTGTACGCATGTGTCACATTTCGCCTAAAAAAAAGTTCCACTGCAAGAAAAAAGCCGCATCTTATAATTTCAAATACCATGTGCAGACACTCATCCTGTTAATAGCCCTCTGCTACCAATTATTGCATGTATGAAAGTAACTTAACATTGTAAAAACCAGGTGTGTTATCACTGATCCTTCCCTCTAGGTCACTTCATCATGAATTCAGACAAATCTGTTTGTCAAAAAAGCTATTTAATTACATGGGTTTAGAGTTTAGGACAGTAGGAAACTAATACTCATGCAGGAACCCTCAGAAACATTAAACAGAATAGTCCCTTTGTAAATATAGGTATACAAAAAGACACCAATGTATAAAGCGTGCAAGCTCAGGTTTAAGAACATAGAGGCAAAGTATTTCCTTTCTTTTCCTAAGATAACTACTTTACTAATGCTTAACAGTGGTATGAGCTTCTACAAATGAAAAGGAACACCGCACATTCATTACTTGGAAATATTATCACTAAGTGGAGCACTAAGAATCTATGTCTAGCACTATCTTCTGCATCAGTCTTCTTGACTGAGATGTTTCAAGGATGTCAAACTTGTATTTTCTTACCTAGCTCAGTAACTTGTCGATCAAAAGGACAACGAACTGCTCTGCCGTGAAGGGGAAGCCGAGTAAGACAGTCATGGCATACAGTATGGCCACACAAAAGCAGCCGGGGAACTTTGTCCCCTTGCAAAGAAAATACATCTTCACAGACCCCACACTCAAGAACCTGTAAGTTAAAAAACACCATATTTCTTTTGGAGCGAATTAGAAAGCAAAACTTCATGCAATAAGCCAGATGTCAGTTTATTTTACAGAAGTTCATGCAATCACAGCACATAAGCTGAGTCAGTAATTTTGCTTTATGCACACAACTAACGATCATACTATCGATTTTTTAAAAGTAAATAAATAATTAGACACAAACAGAACATTTAAACTCCTCAGCATCCTGTCTGATCACCACTAGTTCCTGCCCACTTCATTTAATACACTGCGACAAAACAAGCCTTCTGGTCAAGAGGCATAATCAGCAGAAACATCCTCGCAGGAAAAGGAACGGGCAAGCAAGACTCTGCCAGAGCAGAGTGTTGGCTAGTGCAGTTTCCCCTAGCAGACGATGCTCATAAAGAGGTCACTCATACCAAGTGAGCCACTTAGCAAGCTGCAAACGCAGCACCAAGCTAGCGGGAGCAAACAGCTGCGTGCTGGAACATCTCAAATTATTACGGAAAAGCAAAACTGATGGTCATTTAGAAAGAAAAAAAACCAAAACCAATCCATAAGCCGGGACCCCAGGGACACCTCCTGTACCACAGGCCTCTCACGCCCCGTCCTCGGCCGGCACCGCCCGCCCTGCCACAGCAGCTGGGCCGAGCCGCCGCCTCACCTTTACCGCAGCGCCCGCCGGGCCGAGACCGCCACCGCCAGGCCCGCGGCCGCCCTCCGGTCCGGCCCCGGCCTTGTTTACAGCCAGGGCCGCCATCTCGGGGAGGGCGGAGCAGAGTGGCCCCGCAGGAAGGAGCGGGGAGCCGCCGCCGCCTCAGGCACCACCCCGACAGGCGCAGACGCCGCTCCGCAGAACTACGGAACTGCAGAACTACAACTCCCATCGTGCTCCGCCGCGGCCCCGGCAGGCGAAGGAGGCGGTGCTGCGCCTGGCTGCCCGCGGAGCCCTGGGGGCTGTAGTCCCGCCCGCCGCGCTGCAGCCTGGGACGGGCGTGCCCGCTGCCGCCGCAGTCTGCGCGGCTGCTCCCGCTCTGCCGGCCGTCCCGCGGGGTGAAGGCCATGGACGTCAACCAGCCCAAGCAGGAGCATTTGCTGGCTCTGAAAGGTACTGGTAGCGCGGTCCCGCCGGTTCTCGCCCGTCCGGCCCTGATCCGGGGGTGAAACAGCGTGTCTGATCCTCACCCGAGGGTGTTTCTCTCCCCAGTTTAAGACGTGGAGCAGGGAGCGGCCCGGCTCTCGAGGCCCGCGGCGCTCGGTGCCTCAGGGCATAAGGGAGCGGTGTGGACTGTTCTGCCGTGCCCCGCACACCACAGGGTGTGCACCTGGCGTGAGGGGCTCAGCGCGGCTGCCCGGCTGTGTCAGTCCTTTGCACAAGGCTTCAGTTACAAGAAAGCGTTTAGCTAAAATTTTCTTTCCAGTTCCCCTGCTGCGTCTTTTGTTTGTTTTTCAGGACGAGAGGACAGTCTTAAACTGCATCGGGGACGTTTAGGTTGTGTGTTAGGAGGGATGCCTTCTTAGGAAGGGTGATTAGACATTGGTATGGGCTGCCTAGGGAGGTGGTGGAGTCACCGTGCCGCAAGTGTTTGAGGAAAGACTGGACGCGGCACTTGATGCCATGGTTTCTTTGACAAGGTGATGTTCGGTGTTACCTTGGATTCCGTGATCTCAGACATCTTTTCCAACGCAGTGGAGTCCGTGATTTCCCTTTGGATGGCTTTTGCCTTTTTCACCTTATGCTACATGTGCAAGTACGAGGCTTACGTCTTTGAGTCAGAGATCACGAATAGTGAAAATACAGTTGTGTACAATTGTGCGTACTATTGCATGCCTCCAAAATTAATGTAGAAATCAAGAGAGCCCTGTGAAGAATTTTATCATTTCTGAATTATGAATGCTGCTGGTTATGTATGTGTGATAAGGAGCTGGTTAGAATCTCAGCTTTGCAAGCATTCTAGATCAATGAGGCTGCCCAGATGGATAAAGTGGTACAGGTATGAGTAATTTCAGAGACCATCTCCTCGTTTTAAAACTCTCCTGGACAAGGTTTTTAATGGTGTCTGCATCCGATAGTAGGATCGATTAACCATAATCCAAAGCTCAGCAAGCTCTTTTCAAATACGTATACACATACAAAATAAAGGCAAAAGCCTGAGAACATGAAACATCATCAGCTGACAAGTGCATTTTGGTAGTAATTAATCCAAAGGAAACGGCTTTTTTGGGGATCATTTTGCTTTTATAAGAAACCAGTGCAATCCTTGGGTTTGTATTGAATTCGGTGCAATGTCCAGGCCATAGATTTTGCAGAGGTGGGGAAGGTGTGAGTATTTACTTGCTTTGTGAGTATATTAAACAAAATCTTGACAGTGGCAGTTCTAGATTTTATTATTTTAATAACATTGTATGTTACTGCTCTTCATAAGGGAACCTTAAATGATTGCAAATTTCTTGCTGGGGCAGGGGAAAGGGGGAGAAGGGTAGGAAATAGGAGAGCAACACTGTGCGTGTTTTACTTATGTTTCATAACAATGTTTGTAGTTCTCCCTTCACCATGCGCCTGCACTTAATATAATCTTTGTATGAAAGTATAAAGCCTTCGAGGACTTAATAAATTATTTAGTTATTCCAAAAGTGTAATAAATTAAGAAATTATCAGTTCCTTAAGGATTAAAGCATTGTTGCATGTTGTGCTTGGAAGCTTTGAGGGTAAAACTAGATGTATAGTTCCGATACAAAATGGAAGCAGGCAGCTTTAGTTTGCCTAGAGCACTTCCCTTTTACCTTTTTCCTTTAAAAACTACTGTATCAGTCAGTACTGTTTCGGGAAGGGTTTCTGTAACACATGTGTTTTCTAGTTGCTTTATGTGCCGTTGCTTAAAATGCTGATACACAGGAGGAAAACTCTTAAAAAAAATTGTCTGCTAAATTTGAGAAAATAGGCAGTAGTAATTGTGGGCCTTTTAATATGCATCACGACGATATAACAGGAGTAGTAATGGATGGCAGGTATGAGATGGTGACAGTAAAAGAGTTCTCTTGGAAAGGGACTGTTTTGAGTAAAGAGTGTGTGTGCGGATAATGTTCAGAGTACTGAAGCTACACTGGTAATGAAGGAATATAGCCACTAATGTTCAGCCTAGATAAAATAGAATGTTCTGATATGTATCTCACATATTTTTACTACCCATTTATTTCTTGAAAAATATCCTAGCAATGTTTGTCTTAATATGGTAGTATCTTATTGTTTTATAATACTTCTGCTTTAGGTCCTGTTTTCCGCTGATCTTTGCATCATGGGGCAAGGAAATTCTTGTAAATAAGATGTTTCAGTCTAGATACGAGAATCCTAATCAAGAGGCTGTTTTCCTAAGAATCACTGGATTCCTGCTGTTCAAGCATGGAAGTGGTCTTGCACTATCGACCACATCAGAGAGATCTGATAAAACTGCAGAAATTTGCAGAAGCAGCAGTGAAGGAGTTTCCCATTCGCCAGTTACCAAGATTTGCACCCTGGTTTCCAAGTGATTTACACAGACTTCCCCTCAAACCAAAAAAGCAGGCACCTGTTATTTCTTGTGAGGAAGTGGAAGAATTGAAACAACTTTCTACACCTTCAGAATATGTTACAGAATCTCCTGATTATGACTGCACAAAAAATCTCCTTGAGTTTCACTCTAGCATGAAACGTGGTCCGACTTTAATCCAAGCACAGGCTGTTCAAAGACCCATTAACATGGACTATCAAGGAGAACCACCACCTAATGGAAAACAAAAATTGAAAAGGTCTTGGAGTGTCTCTCTCCCTAGCACTAAACTCAAAGAAAAGATTCATCCTTTATCTCAAGAGCTGCAAAATAATTTGGAAAGACTAAAGCTGCATGCATTTTGTAGAGCAAAGTGGACAATTGAACAGTCTATTTGTAAAAATCAGAATTTGGAGGATGTATGGATAAAATTGAATAGTCTCATTAAACAGAATGAATTGCCATCTTGCAATGCTACTATCCAAAGATCTGTGGGACAGATATGGATTTTCTGTGATATATTATACTGTGAATACATTAGAAGTATTCTTAGGGAAAAGCTTAGCCTTACAGATAAAATGGATTTGCTTGTACATAAATATGGAATTATATTTAGTTTATAACTTAAGATATAGTTTAATAATAAAATTACTGTCTGAAATATAAGAGTCTTTAAGCGGTTAAGAATATGTAGACTTTAGAACAACTGATACATTAATGGTAAGAAAACTACTTGTATTACTTTGCTACAGTTTTTTGACTGTAATGGTATATTTTAACTTTGTTTTGCCTCAAGACTTATAGTTTTGTTAAGATTAGTAAGTTTCTGTTTGGCTTAGTACTGCGTTTTATAGCTTTTCTCTACCTTGCTGGTCTAAAGGAAAAAATTAAAGTAAAATCCAGACTATTGTGGTAAGCTATGTCAGATAATAAAATTTATGCTTTCAATTAAGCAAAGTACATCCTCTCTGCTTCTTTGGAATTAGGAGAAGGAAAAATGTTTTTAAGTGAGTTGTAATAATTGCTATAATAGCTGTAATTGACATTAAGTCTTTCAAGATCTGATTATTTCCTGAAAGTAGTGTGTGATTTTTTCTAATGAAGGCATATCCCTCCCATGAAATACTAACTTACTTTATGTGGCATATATGCACTGTCTTAGCAATGTTAGCTATATTTTCACAGAAATATTAATGATAGCTTCAGTGGAAGCTGTGGGCTGAAAAATAATGAGCAACTTAATAATTGCTGGTTTACATCTTTGATAATAAGATTTTTTTTTTCCTGATGTTTCTGTTCTTTTGTCTCTAATTATATTTGGGAACAAGAAAACACTAGCTTCCAGCTAGAAATGAGGAAAATAAGAAGTGAGACTTCTATCTGAAACCTCTTATTTCTTGTCTTTGAGAATTTGAATGCCTTTTATGGTCATAAAAGGCTGAGTTCAGCATGACATTTTGTCTCCTGAGAGTATGAAGTGTTCCAAGGTCGTGCTGTCCCTGCTTAATTGAGTGCTTGGAGGGTCAGTAGAGAAGTTAAACTGGGATCAATATGACTGCAAGGGTATGCATTTGCACTTCTACTAATTCTAGATAGCTTTGCCATAGCAGGAGGTCAAGGTCTGTAGCATCTGGAAAAGGGGGAAAACAAGTGTTTAGTATTTGTAGATTGTTAGGTCGTCATTAATGCTGGTCACATCGAAGTGCACATAAGCATAACAGAGATCCCTCCATGTGAAAACAAAGTATGTTCCCCTTGGACTTACATTTTTTATGACATCCTTATGTTGAATAATTACATTTTATTATAGGCATTACTTTTTTTTTTTTTTTTTTAGATTAAAATTGCTCCATTTGAGTCATTGACACGTACTTTTAAACTTTGACTGAATTTTAAGACATTTGTAAATTTCATGTATTGATGTTTGGGGTGTTTGTGGCATTTAATATGACCACTTAGCAAAACTGATGCAAAATGCTGTCTCAAGTAACTGAGGGTTGTTATTAATTTTAAAGCTGATATAGCCAGATTTTTCACTGACATGGTACTTCTGATCTTAACATTAATAGTAACAAAATTTCTTCGTGCATCAGCATTTTGGAAGATAAGATGAAGTAAAATGCAGTGTGATTTGAGTTCTATTTAATATATTTTGTGTCTAGGATCTCAAAGGTAAAGAGATTCTATATTTTCTAACATTAAGGTTAGAATAATAAAGAATTTAATGTAGCTAACGTAGTTTGTTTTGACTTCATTCTGTGATGTGTTTATTTTTTTTCTGAAACATGACTTAATTCCTTCCTTAGAAACAGTCAGCAAATACTAGTTTATACAGGCTTAATGTAAATTTGGATAAAATTAGCTAATGCCATTAATACAGTCACACTGTATTAATTTGATATACTGACAAAAGAGCTAAACAATTATTGTCACTGTAGCTGCCAGCTTTCTGCTGCTTTGGGTTGGCTTATATGTGAAAATGGTAGATGCCCTGCTAGCTGTGAGCACCTCAGCTGGTAACTGTTTTGTAATAAAGAGTGAACACCACCTTTGGTTGCTCTACAGGATTACCACAGTCTTGGTTAGCACCAGTCTACAAGCTGAAATCCAGGCTTTCATTTTGTTCTGTTCAAGGAATGGTTTATTCATAAGCATGTGTAATACAGTATCTTTTCTTTTTCATTTTCAGTGTTGAATGTGGTTCACTATTTACTCTATTTTGTATCTCTTGGGTTTTGTGTAATATACTTCATGGTTCTAAGTCTTCAAAGGTCCTGTTTTTTCAACTTTTTACTCTAAAAAAGAGAACATATTATCCTTTTTTCATGTGAAAAATGAGAATTTTTTGTGTAAATGCTTATTTGCATAGGTCTGCTGTATGGTAGTATAAGTTCTTGTGAACCAATACAGCCCACTGTACCCAAATGTATATCAAAGTAATTGAGCACTTTACACCAGTGGAAACAGTGAACGCTGTCTGGACACATTAGCTGGACCAAAGTGCAATAAAAATAAATCCCCCATACATATCTCAGTGCAAGGGTGTTGATTAACTCGTTGCAATCAAGAGAAATCCTTTTGATTTCTTTTTTAGTTTTAGTTGGTTTTATGTTTGTTGAGTTTCAAAGAAAAAAGTCCAACAGTTTTTACATATTCAGATTAACATCTAAGATTGAAAATACTCAATTTTGTTTCATATGAATCCTTCATGGTAAGTTATATACAAGTTTAGGGCCTTTGGTTAATTTGAAGAGAGAAAAATTCTTTTAAGAAGTAGCATCTTAAATCTGTCATATAAGTAAAAATAATCTAATTTTGAGTGTGTGTTAAAATGGCCTTTGAAAATACTTCTTACTTGAAGTAGAGGTTTTTTAAGAGCAAAATCTCAATGATTTTGATTTTTCAGTATCAATAAAATAATTTCATTGTAAGTATATTTGTGAGGTTTTTGTGATGGTTTTGCAGTTTGAGGTTGAAGTTTGTGACTTACAGAAAAAGCAGTAGTATAAATAATGTAGGCTTTTTAGTCTTGTAACTCTACCTTGTGTATGTGTTACAGGTTAAGGTGTAAATGCAATTTCTTTCAGGCTGGTGTTTGATTGAAAGAGTCCATATGAGATCATCATGTCCCGTTCTAGAGCAAAAAGAATCACAGGAAAGGTCACAAAGCACTTAGTGCTGTACCAGGTGTAAGACCTTTAGCTCATCAAATTGAATGCAGTAGATTAGTAGGTTAGTTCACCAGGAGTAGAAAGCAGGAGGGAGCAATGGCATTACCAGTGTTCTTGGATCTCAGAATAGCAGGGAGTTTTTCTTATATTGTGAAAGGCCATGTGATCCTTTTTCATGCTAAGATTTCATTGGTGGTTGTGGTTTGTTGGGGTATTTTTTTGTGGAAGAAGGCAAGGCAAAATTATACTTGGAAAAAAAAATTAAAATACTGGTTTGATTGACCTATGCTTTGTTTTTTGATTTTTGCAGTGATGAGGCTAACCAAACCTACCTTATTCACTAATATTCCAGTGACTTGTGAAGAAAGAGATTTGCCAGGTAAGTCTTCTCTACTGACTGATTATTGTATGTATTACCAAGTTTAAGCATTGTGACCATCTAACACTTAGATGTTGGAGGAGTCATGACCTCCCATATACTGTAATCTGAAGCAGCAGTGTATTTTAGGTTTGGTAATAGCTAAAGGAAAGTACCAAGGTGCACTCTATAGCTCTTGACCTATATCTTTGGAAGATTGGTGATGGTGCTTAAACACATGACCTCAAAGTCTGAGCCATAGACATACACAGTGAGAGGCAGTTCTGTGAGAGAAATGTGTAAGTGGGAAAGATTGGCATTACTATATTTTTTTTTTATCTGGAGAAATGGCCCTGGTAATTAGAACTAACATGTGAATGTTCTATAGAAAAACAATCTTGCAAGAATCACTGGTTTTGAGTTATATTGTGCTTGGTATGCCATCATAAATTGGAAATCCCTGGGTCGTCTCCCAGAAATAGTTGAAGTCTGGAAATCAGGTGTAAGAGAGTCAAAGGAAAGGTTCAAGAAGAAAGGTTGTGTGGAAATACAAAGCAAGCAGGGGAGGAAAGTAAGTGAGATTGATTAGTTCTGTTATGTGATGTGGTTTAGATGGATAGAATTTCTCTTAAAATTCAATGTTAATTTGAGCAATGCCTTTGGGATTGTGCCCTTCAGTATGTATATACTGAATAAATTATTGGACCCAAGTGCCTGGAAGTTAAATTATAGCTTATAGGCAGGCCTATCGATATGTATTTCATCTCTAAACAAGTTTATTGTAAAATAAATATATCTAAAATAAAATACATCTAAGTCAGTGATTAAGTGTCTAATGTAAACAGACCTTTAGACTTAGCAAATATTTAATTAATAGCAACTTGGTATTTTTGCAGGTAATCTATTTAACCAGCTCATGAAAGATGATCCTTCTACTGTAAAGGGTGCTGAAACTTTGATGTTAGGAGAAATGCTGACTTTGCCTCAAAATTTTGGGTAAGAGTGAATGATTGTAACTGTAATATGCGAGGTTTAGGATTCATTTGGTTTAGGATTCGTACTTCTCTTTCTATTTGAATACCATTGTTCTCCAACAAGATGTTCAGTCATTTTAAAAATAATATATGTCTTGATTTAGAAATATATGTATGTATGCTGCCTACTGTTTCTTGTCTGTAGCCTGACTGAACCTAATAAGGATTGAAAGTTGAAGGAGATTTGCAGCTGTGGGTGAATTTCTAAGGTAATACACTACTAAAAACCACATCTTATACTAGCAGAGTTTACTGCTGTGATTTTTGTAGGTACTGAAAGCCATCTTCTTAATTCCTCTCAGATTTTTAGCTAGAAAAAATTCTAGTTTGTTCTCTTTTAAAGCTGTTTGTCTTAGAAGGGTGTCTTCAGAAGTATGGGTGTGCAAATGCCAGTTTTCTGCTAGGATTTGATCTGGCAAATGTGTATGTGTGTGAACGTAGAAATGTTTCAGTGAAATGCTCTGGTTTTTTAATAACTGTTACTAAAATGATTTTATTTTCTTTTTCTTTCTTTTCCTGAAATACAGAAATATATTTCTGGGAGAGACGTTTTCCAGTTATATTAGTGTGCACAATGATAGCAATCAAGTTGTCAAGGACATACTAGTGAAGGTATGTGAATAGAAATCCACTTATAAAAGATTTATTAAAAAATACAATATGATGATTATATTTTCTGACAATATATTGTATGTTTAATGCTAATACATAGACTTTAGGAAATACATGTCACCTTTTCCAATCCAGAAAATATATGTGGTAATTGGAAAGAGTAAGACATAAAAATAGAAATCATTATAGAAATCTTCAAAGATTAAAATGAAAAATTAGGATTGTATCAAAAAACTGGATTTATTACAGAATCATGGAGTTTAAATTGGAAAACACCTGTAAGATCAACAAGTGCAATTGTTAATCCAAGACTGCCAAGTCCACTGCTAAATGGTATCCCTAAGTTCCACACCTACACAGTCCCCTGCAGGGATGGTTGCTCAACCACTTCCCTAGGCAGCCTGTTCAATGCTTGATAGCCCTTTTGGTGAAGAAATTGTTCCTGCTATCCGATCTAAACATCCCCTGGTGCAACTGAAGGCCGTTTCCACTTGTTCCTATTGTTTGTTACTGGTGAGAAGGAGACTGGCTACAGCCTCTTTTCAGGTAGTTGCAGAGAGCAATAAAGTCCATCTCCTGAGCCTTTTTTCTGTGGCTAAACACCTCCACCTCCATTGACCTTCTCTGGACAGAAACTTTAACTTCTTATTTATTAAACTTATTTAAACTTCTCTGAAGTTTATTTCTTCTCTGATACTATAACTTCTCCGAAACTTACTTAAAACTTCTCTGAAGAATTGGTGTAGCAAAACTTCCACAGCTAAAAAAGTGGAGTTATATTGACTTACCTTCACTTTCAATGAGGTCTTCAAAGCAGTTCCCTGTAAAGCGTACACTTATCTGTATATTGTATGAGTTATTTTCTAGCGATTTGGCTTTTTGCGTTTATTGCTGAACAAAGAAAACACTGAGAGTAGAAATGTCAGAAGTCATTGAGGAACGCAATGTATAAAGTAAATAGAGATTTTGTAAGCTATGTGATAAAGGGCTGGACTGTTTATATGTTTTAGAACTTGTTTTTAGATTTGTAAGTATCTCGTCATCTTAATATATATCACAAAAGGTGTCTGAGTCAAGAATATCACAGAATATTCTGAGCTGGAAGGGACCCGCAAGGATCAGTAAGTCCAACTCTGTAAGTCAGTAGCCTATGTGGGGATCGGACCCCTGGCCTTGGTGTTGCGAGCCCCATGTTCTGACCAGCTGAGCTCTTAAAATATATTTGAAAGCATGTAGGGTGCAAAATGCTCAGTGAAACCTAGTACTTTATAATATAAGTTACTTTTCCTTAGATTGTGTTGAACAGCTGTAGTTCTAACCAGTGCTTTGTTTTTCTGTGTCCAGGCTGATCTTCAGACAAGTTCTCAGCGTTTGAACCTTTCAGCTTCTAGTGCTGCAGTGGCAGAACTTAAACCTGACTGCTGCATTGATGATGTGATCCATCATGAAGTAAAGGAGATAGGAACACACATGTAAAATTTTAAATTTTTCTATGATTAAATGAGCTTAAATGAAACTGCAGTACATGCATGCTATTCTGCTTTTGATATAGTACAAGATTTAAAGTAACACAACCTTTTTTTTTTTTTGAAATTTTTTTTTTTCAGCTTAGTTTGTGCAGTGAGTTATACTACACAGACTGGAGAGAAGATGTACTTCAGAAAGTTCTTCAAATTTCAGGTATTTCATGAAGTATTTTACTCTACTTTTAGTAAGTGTGTGAGTCTGGAAAACCCATTTTAAAACATCTGATACTTCAAAAGCGTTTTTACATACCAAAAATCTGTTCACTTTTAAAAGTGAACTGTTTAAAAGTGAACCATTAAAAGCTGTGCTTCAAACTTCACATGAACGGGTAGTTTCTAATAACCACACAGGTAAACATCTCAGAACTAATAAATATTGTATGTAATAATTTTTATTAATTCATTGAGAAGAAGAATCTACTCTTTAAAAGTCCCTTTTTATAGCAGACAGCTCTCTGACTATTTTTGAACACAAGTATTGGTCATTCTGGCTTTGATACATCTAACCATTATATTGTAACCATGATATTGTAAAATTCTGGTTTTTCTTTTAGTGTGTGTAACCTTATTAAACTGGAATTAAGTAGTTTGGTTTTTAAAGGAATTTAAGTAAAGAAGTCTAATGTGTTCTATGTAATACCCACAGAAGTAATTGAGAGAATTTAAACATTTTGTTCCATCCCAGAAGTTTCAAGACTTGAGATAAGAGTGACCGAGGAAAGCAGGAAACTACTCTGATCTGTGGACTGGTTCTGGCAAGAAAGAGTCTGTGGAAATATTTGTATTCAAGGATGTTTAATTTTTTAGAGAAATATATTGAGACTTGGGTATTGGTGGGCAGATCCTTATGGAATGGAGGATTACATGATATGCTTTACTGAATACATTTTTAGATACTCTCACAGAGTGTCTGGTAATACAGGAGCATGATATAGTTTCGTCCTAAAGCTGTGTTGGGGAGGTTTAGGTTGGATACTAGGAAAAGGGTCTTCACTCAGAGGGTGGTTGGACACTGGGACAGGCTCCCCAGGGAAGTGGTCACAGCACCAAGCCTGCACAGAGTTCACGAAGCATTTGGACAACGCTCTCAGACATATATTCCTGGGACTTGGACTTGATGGTCCTTGTGGTTATCTTCCTACTCAGGATATTCTACGATACTATGGGGTGATTGCATTTTGTTGTTTTCTAGTATTCTATCTAGATACTTGAGAAAAAAGAATTTCAGTCTTTAGAAGGTTAAATTCCCATGCATTACGAAGAACACGTGAGTGCTGTTAGTAATTGTGGGCCTTGAAATGCCAAGTATTGATTAGTGAAAGGTGTTTCCTGACAATCCTAGGGAAAATGGTTCCATATAAGTTTTTGTGTTACCCTCCCTCTGAAACTAGCATCTCTGTAGAGTTTCTTCATCTTTAGTGAAGCTAATTTTCATCTTTGTATGCTTTGTCTTGCTCTTCTTGTGAAAGTGCTTCCCTTTCCATTTCTCCATTCTTTTCCTCTATTCAGTGTTCTGTTTCTCTGTCCCCTCTAGGCTTTCTCTGATTGCTTACACATGCATGTGCAAGCTTCAGATCTCATCTTCTTTCTGTTCCCTAATGTTATTCTTGTCTGAGCTTTGTACAAAATGTTGATTTGTCTCCTTTAGATTTTGTGTGCAAACTTACTTGTGCACTCTTTTCAGGGTTCTGCGTGCATGGTGTAATTGCCATGGTTTTTAAATAGTTGAAGCCAGCTATGTGTCAAATGTGAAGCCCTTCATTCAAAGAAGGAAGTATAAGAGCTTCTCTGAAAGTATATATACGCTTCTACACCTTCTATAAATACTCTCTGATTCATTATGAGAAAAGTATTGCACTGAGAATTTTGGCTGTTAGTTTTTAAATTTGTCATGGAGACACCAGTAGGAAATCTGAGAACAAACAAAAAGAAGCATTACAGAAAACTGCACTACGTCTTCACAGTGAGAGTTGATGGCTGCTAATGATTGAGATGTCACCAGCTATTTTATAACAAAAAAAATTACGCTTTTACGAATTTTCAGATTTTTCCGTTTTATTTTCTATCATCTTTTAAGTTGAACTGGTGTTAGTAGGTTTTAATCAGCTTCTTTTCTAAGCCAGTGTATGTAGTTTCATACTGATTGATAGTGCCTTTCTCTTCCAAAGCTTTCTCTAAGGAGTTAGCAGCATTATGTTTAAGCTGCTAACTTAACTCCTAAGAAGGAGTGATTCTTCCTAGGATTTGGTGGTTGTTTGGTTTTGGGGGGTGGTTTGTGAACCTCACAGTAATTTTTTGTCTTTTACTGGAATGCCAGTTGAAGTTTACTGCAATGAATGAAAAGACTTTGTTTATCAGAAGAGAGAGAAAAAATTCAGCATGTAGGAAAATTTATAAGAAGCTCACTGAAGAAAAATATTTGGCAGAAAAAAATCCTCTCTCAACCAACAAAGACCTAAATTAAAAATGTTAATTCTTTTTTTTGACTAGAGAGAGAGAGATAGTTATGAATACTTGAAAGAATTGAACTTCATGCCTGTTAAAATGCAGAAATCTCTGTGAAGACAACTTTTTAATGTTGAATTCTTCAGTGCTAAAAAATTTGTTGACAATTTGGAACATTAGAGATCTCTCAGGATGCAGTGCACTTATAGGCAATCAAAAAACGTTTCCCTGTGTAATGGGAAACAAGTGTCTTAAGAAACAGAATTTAAATTTGTTTCCCTGCAATTATGATAAAAGATTATTTCTTTCAGTTACATCACTTTATATACATTTCATATTTGAATATGTTAACTGCAGTGGCTTTATGCACAAAAATCAAGCACTTAAGAACCAACACTTTATAGTAGTTTATCGTATAACACTTCATATTTTGTAACGTCGAGTTGCTTTTTATTGCTGATTTAATCTCATTAGATTAATATGATTTAGTATTTTTTTGCTCTATGTATTATGATTTTTAAAAATTTCTTGAAACAACTGCATTTTCAAGGAAGAAGTGAAGGCTAATAAGCTAAACACATGGATAGTTCCCTGTTTCATTTATGTTTAGAGAAGCCCTCAGGAACTTTTGCTGCAGAGCTCTGAAGGACTTGTAAATGTTAGAAATGTTAGATCTTGCTCAGAGTTGAAAGCAAATGCAGACCACTGCAGGACCCAGCATAGGTATATTGTTGTTTTAAAGACATGGATCTACTTAGAGCACTGGATTTGAGCAGTTTCATAAGAGGCCACTGCTTAGGTGGAGAATTACTTGTTTTCAGTATGAAGAGACTGCTTAGTAGGAAAGCAGTCAAGTGGGCACAAGTAAGAAGCAGCAGGGGTATACTCTTGAGTTGATTCTGTCATATATTCTGTCATGCACCTGCTATGTGTAAGATCAAAAAAAAACCAACACTTTTTAGTAAAAGACCCTAGCACTTCAAAACAGTCTATTATGTAGTTCTCTGAAAAACCAAGTGTCAGTCTGTCTTTTTTTTCTGTTTTATTCAGGTTCTTAAACCGCTAGATGTGAAAACCAAGTTCTACAATGCAGAGGTGAGAACTGTGTGTATTGAGGTTTGTTTTGGCATGCTGCATCTGTTACTTGATTAAATTCAAAGTCCTTTGTAAGAACACCTTTCTGAGAAAGGTGATCAGTTCTAAAGAGGAAAATGGTGGTAGATATATATGGTTTAGTTTAAAAATAGATAGGATTTTGATGAAGGGGCAAAAGGACCTTCCTGTAATTGACTAACAATTTTGCATATATTCCAGTTTCCCATTAATTCAAATACTTTCAGTTATTGCTTCTATATTTAGGCTGATAGAGTACTTACTGTAAGGGAGATTAATTGTTCATAAAGGAGATGACAATTTATAAGACTGGGGAAAATTTAAATTTAAATTACCTAAATTTAAATATCCCCTATTTAACTATGACCCTTCAGTTCAGTAATTTAAGTTTTAGGTTTGTGACAGTTATACACAGTGTTTCAAAACTAAATGACCTTATATATGCCTTCGGCTATTTATTTGGACATACTTACATGTCAGCCTTTGGCTATTTATGGGAAGATTTTGGTACGTATCTGTAGGCCACAGGCTTCAAACCATGCTTTGACCAGGTGTGAGGTACCTGAGCAGGATTGGAGCATAAACGCATAGCACTGGTTGAGGCCTTTATAGAACTGCTGTTACCTGTAAGTGGGAATGTCAGGAAATGTCTGCTGCTGTGATTTGAGAATGAAAATAACTCTAAGAAATGATATAATTTCTCTGGAGGCAAAATAAATCTCTTATGTAGTGTGTGGATTATATTATTGTTTCAGATATAAAGTATGTGGTAGGGAGAAGAGGGACAGATATCTTAAATGGTGCTGTCTCTTTATAATTCATGTGTAAATGTTGTGATGAAACACTTCATAATTACTGGAAATTAAAACCTCTCTAAGGTAATTCTGGGCAAACTTGACATGGATAAAAAATACTCTTTTTTTTCACAAATTGTTATACTGACTGGTCTTGATAATGGTCTTAATTAACTCTCAATTAGCCAACAATTCTTCATGGTAAAAATCTATGAGAATCTTTGGTGTTTGAGCTGGTACATGAGGGTTTGAGTTTTGCAGGGTTTTTTGTGTTTTATTTTTTCCTCTGTAGAATTTTTAAAAGGCTTTTCGATGCCTTTTGTTCTTCCTGTTCATGAATTTATACAACTCCCTTTACCATCTTACCTATTCAGTTGATTGAAAAAAAATTTTTTAAGAAAGATTTTGGATGATATTAAGTGAGCAGTTTTCATTTGCCTAGCAAACTGGTATAGTAGCACTCCTATCTGATTTCTGAAAGTATATGAAGTGTTGCTATGTCTTGTGACCATAGAATTCAACTAACTTCTAAAAACCTAGAAATAAGTCTTTGGTTAGATGTGTGTGATACTACATTGCTGTGAAAGCACCAAGAAATTCATCCTGACTATTATCCTTGAGAGCAGGGGAGAAAAAATGGTATGTGTCAGTTATTAGTTAACTAAAGATCTCTAAAGGTTGACTAACCAGTTAAACTGTTATCATTAATATTACGGATGTGATGCTGTCTATTCATAATGCCTGTTACTAAAATTATTTTCTATTAATATTCTAATGATAATCCATAATTTAATTTCTTCTAAGACAAGGAATGATGCTGAACCTTAATCTTCTTGCTTATTGCTTATATTGCAGTATGGAGTTGATGGAGTTGATCACTGAATTTTATGCCTAGAACACATGCCCTGTTGCCCTAACCTGCTGCAATCCTGGGATTGAATTACTCTCTCACTGACTTTTATGTGCCTTGAAAAAGGCTCTGTAAAAGGTTCTGTTCCTGCAAGCATGCACAGGGAAGCAGACAACAAAGTTTGCAATTAAAATTGTGTCTTTGGATTGATGGATATTGAAAAAAGAGTTTTCCTTGATGATATTATGCCAAATTTTGTTATACCTTGCAACATGGTAGCTTTGCTAGGACACATGACCACAATATTTTTGAGACATTATATATGCAGATACCTCAAATTATCTGTAAGGTGACAAGGACTGTTTTTCCATTTCATATACAACCCATTGCATGGATTTAAATTCGGGACAGACTTTAAACTTGCTCAAAAACTAACTCTCTTTTTTTTTGAGTCGGTTTATTCTACCATATCTTGTCTTGACTTGTGTGCCTTAAGCTCTACTTTGGATTGGTTCTGAAGCAAAGCTAGTAAACCATGTAACCATACTAGCTATAAGTTATTAGAAATGTAGTTGTCATCTTTGTTTGCATCCATTTTTTATTTATGTTTCTGTCTTACTAATGCTATCTTGTTTAAATGGTGCAAAAAAATGCAGAAATGCATTTTGTTTGGAAGTTAGCCTCCTTTTTCTTTAACATTTAACCCTAATTTCTCTAATATGTTCTTTTTTTTATTTTCCCATTAGAGTGACCTCAGTTCTGTGGTAATTTTTATTTATTTTTTTATAAATATATATGCTTTTTTAATTGCTTAACTGTCTCTATGCTTGTTACTGACATTCTTTACAAACATAATGGAAAAGCAATGTTTGTTCTGCATATCATAAACTGATGTTTTCTCATCTCTATATGTGCAGCTAATCATTTAAATGGTTAGCTCTTTCTTTAATACCCATTGTTGAAACTAGAACTTGATAGTTACAGATTCTTGCTTGTGGGGGTCCTCCTATAAAATGCCTCACCAAAATTTTATTAGATCTATTATTTGAAAAGAGAAGTTATTTCCTTCTAAAATTTTTCTGCTTTTGATCCATGGAAATGTAGGTTTCACTACAGCACTGCTTGTGTAAGCTGTGACAGAACTTTTCACATCTGGTTGGTGGAGACAGTGGGTTTGAGGAGAGAGCAGCAGTTGGATGTTCTTCCTTCCTTTGGCTAGCGGAACTGCACTTCACAGTTTTAACTGCATGTAACAGTTGATTGAGTTACTGTGTTACTTCTGCAGTCTGATTTCACTTTAAGGTGTGCCTTGTATTAAAATAAACTGCATATTTTGAAAAGGTTTTCTTTAACCATGTAATATTAAACCAATTTAGAAATAACAAAACTAACTTGCTTTTTCATTATGCTGCTTGTTTTTACTTTTCCCTTTCAAATTAGCTTTTTTAAACTTCTGCCTATGGTTGCTGCTTTGAAAACTACTAAAATTTGGGTGAATGGACACTTTGAGCAATGGATTTATGGGATATAAATGGTATCGATTTAAGTGACAGTCAGGTGGTAGTAGTAATGATTACTGAGAGCCATGTTTTAGTTGGGGTTATTTCCAGTTCCTGCAAGCCTGAGGTGTCACTGTAACCCATTGAGGTTGCACAGTTTTCATTACTATATATATATGGTGCTTTGTATTTAATGTGTTTATAAAGCAATACAAAAAGTTACACAACCATTCTGTATTTCTCCTTCTAACAATTTTTTAAGACTAAATATATTTCGGCTATTTTGTCCCACTTTTATTTTGTAATTTACAAGCAGGACTTCATTTGTATAAAGAATCATTTATTTACACCGATCAAAAAGAAACTGAAATTTTTGTTCCACCTTCCTCACAAAATTACTTTCTTAAAATTTAGCAAATCAAAATACTCAAACTGCTTCAATCTGAATCCACAGAATAGACTATTTCAGTTGGAAGGGACCTACAAGAATCATTAAGTCCAGTGGTCTGATTCAATAACTCTTTTGTAAATGCTGATTTGGTATCTCCCTTTTTTTAATTGGCACTTCTTTAATTGTGGTTTTCACTGTTCTGGGGGCTCATATCTCTAATAGGCTGAGTCTTCCATAATTATTCTATCCTAACATTTCTAGAGATGCAAAGTGACTTCACTGGTCTGCAATTCCACAAAAGAAGTGAGTCAAAAACATCTCTAGTTCCATGGTTTTTCATCTTCTGAAGTTTAACAGTCTATAGCTTTCATTTCTGTACTAGAATTGGTCCTTGGATACCATCTTGAGGCATTAGCCTGAGATGTTCTGAAGGTAGAGCACAGTTAAATTGTTGTATGCATACAATATTGGTAACCTTTGGCATGATGCAACTGAGTGAGAGGAGGGGCTGGATTTTGCGTTTAGCTAGAATGCTAGTATTTAATAATAAAATCTCAGAGCATGTACCTGAACTATTTTACTTCAGTTAAAGAAAAACACACACATTTACTTTAATTTTTTATAGAGCTTGATGCACTAGTAATCTGGCATGGCATGTTGTTGTGCACTGCAATTCCTTACCATTTATTCAGTTTTTTAAATAATTTGGATAAAAGCTTGATGCTATTAAGTTTATGAAAGTCTTGGGAAGTGGTGATTTGATGCATTACAAATAAACAATAGCTAGAACATAGCAAAATTATCCCACATCCATTGTTTGGCAAGATACCTGTTAACTAACACTTTTGCTCCTATTGTTACTGGGATTAAGGTTTTTTTCTTGCATTAATTAATTTGATTTGCAGGCATGAACTTAACATGTGTGACTTTTTTTTTTAACAATAGGGCTGCCTGCTCTTTAATAACGCTAATCATATTTTCATGAACTTGCACTTTTCTTTTTTTTCAGACAGATGAAGTGTTTCTGGAAGCTCAAATTCAGAATATCACTACCTCTCCAATGTTTATGGAGAAGGTTTCATTAGAGCCATCTATGATGTACAATGTTGCAGAACTGAACACAGTTGACACAGCAGGGGAAAGGTATGTTCAGATTCAGGACATTCGGCTTTAAAACTCTTTGTATTAATATTTCATGAGATACAAATATTAGTTAATCAGTTGTCTGTAATGGGAGGATTGTACGCCTTCGCTCTAGTAAGATAAATTCCTACAATGTATTCAACTGGAAAATTTGTTACAGTTTTCTTTTCATAGAAACTATTCTTAAAAATCTATAATTCTACCTAATAGAGAAATATCCAGTTTAATCCTCAAATAATTTGTAACAGTGAGGACATAATTTGTAACATGAAAACATACTATTTTTTCAGTATCTCCTTTATAAAATTTAACCCAGACCTGGTTTTGACCTGATCTCTGCATACATACTTAGCCTTACAGAACCCATCTGACTAGTCTTTGCTTCCTATCAGTGAACTAACTGTTTTCAGTTGTTCTAATAATGACTTAGCTAGGTACCAGTCAAGATGAATCAGTGGTGCACCCTTATGGAGTCTTAGAATATAAAAATTTGTCATGCTGAAATAAATTAAATTTCATTTAGTTAAGCACGTAATACCAGAATAAGTGACCTGTGGATACAAGAGCTTGTGAAGTTAACTTTGGCTGTTTGTGCTTTGCAGTTGCTTGGGTTTTTGGAGGCGATGTTTGAGTGCTTCAGCAGTGGGGGCTGAAGTGAAAATTCTGTCTTCTCCTTGCCTGTTGAAGAATTCACCTGCAGCATAATGAAACATTGTTCTTACTAAGTGTTTGCATCCACTGTAATAGTTTTTCTCCTGAACAGGAATCTTAGTTTCATGATGTTGAGATTTACTGAGGGAAGAAACTTAGCAGAAGAAAAATTACCAGCATTTTTGTTTCAATGCTAAGATGCCAGATAATAAATTATAATGTAGGAGTGGATTTCTATCTTATTTCTGTCTGGCTGAGAAGAACAGGTTTTTTTATTTTCATGGTCTCCATGGTTTATTTCTCCATGGTCTCCTTGATGCTACATAAATTCTAGAGTTGTTTTCTGTTGTGAAAACAAAAAAATATTCTGTGTGTTTTACCATTAACAAACTATGCCTACTCATATAGTAAGACTGGTGGGGGATGGGGAAAAAAGTTGGGTTCTTAAGTCTTCTTCAAAGTAACTGTTTAAATTAAGACCCAGTGTTTTTTCCTTTCAGTGAGTCTACTTTTGGCGCAAGGACTTATTTACAACCTATGGATACACGTCAATACTTGTACTGTCTAAAACCAAAGCAAGAATTTGCAGAGAAAGCTGGAGTAATAAAAGGTGTAACAGTGATTGGTAAACTAGACATTGTATGGAAAACTAATCTGGGTGAACGAGGAAGGCTGCAAACTAGCCAGCTCCAAAGAATGGTAAGTTTAATTTGAGTGTTAATTTAACTTGGCATTCAGTTTTCAGGAAACTCGGTGAACAATTTAATAACGACTTGGAAAAGTGCAAGCTCCTTACTTTCTGAGCCTCATTTTTATATTCACACTTTTCTGTATGTATTAGAGTGTTATTTCCTATATTTCTTCAGTGAAGTATGGATAAGTTAATGGATTGAGTACTTTAATTGTCAGAATCCAGTAACCAGTGTTGCAAAATACATTTGTTAAGAGTAAAATTAACTGCTTGGATACCATTTGGCAACAAACTGATAAAAGAACCTCTTTAAATATGTCAGCTCTTGACATGTAAGTCGCTCTCAAATTCATACAGACATTTTAGCTTGGAGTAACATTTTTTTGATGCATAATATTATTTATCTTTCATGTCCATAGTTTTGATTGAGTCTGTCCTATTCTGATTGATTCATAAATTGTTCTTGAATTTGAAGTTGTAATTACTATCTTGTGGATGCTGAAAAGCTGCTGGCAGAGAAAAATCCAGCATTTTGAAAGTATTCTGTGGAAGTCCTTGGTTTCCACGTAAACAAGCAAGATGCTTTTCTAAACATCTTGCAGGTGTGTCCTATTAGGAGTCTAACAGGTGGTGTGGGGTCTGACCAATCACTTGCAGAGGTGGTTGGACCAGGGACCAATGATCCTTGCCATAGGCCAGTGCAAGGATTATATAAGGCCTGCCTGTAATTGAATAAAGGGGGATATCATTTCCCTTAACCTGAGCTCTGACTCGGACCTCCATTTTTCCTTGCCGCCCGTGCTGCAACTGCAACACTATCTTGCTTAAGTCAGCTCCACAGCTGTCTACTCTAATGCCTAAACCTCACTTGCATCTTCTCATTTGAGGATGGTGAGAGAGAGGTGGAAGAGTAGTTAAAAAAAACGTTGACAATTGAATCTCAGTCTAAGTTTACATAGCTTGTGATTGGGTCTCTGCATCTGTCTTTCCCCCACTCCCATCTTCTAGTACATTGAACAGTTCTGTAGGGAAATCACATCGACTTAGAACTAGGCAAGCAAACTTAGATCCTGGAAAGTCACTGAAAAGTCACTAAGTCACTGAAATGTCTCTTGATTTTTAACTGAGGTGCTGAGTATGTTCATAACCCCATCAAGTTAGAAACTGCCCTTTTTCTAAATTTAGTTACATGTGTTATTTTGAAACTTGTTGCTTATTTTTAACAATAAACTGTTTCATTTTCAACTGACCTTCCTGTAATTTCTCTTTAGAGACATTTCTTTTCCCTCACTAAATCAGTATTGTCTCACTCTGCATCCCTTGTTGAACCTCTGAGAATTGCATGTGAAGCACGCACTTCAGCACTCCAAGATAGTTTTGGTCATGCTTTGTTTCGCGCCTTGTGATTAGCAGAAAAACATTTAACTATTTTGTGTAGTTTGAGCAACATCTGTCTTTAGAAAAACAGCAGGTAGTTGGGGTTTTTTCTCCTCTGAGTTGCAGTGCAACTTTTCTTCTGTTAATTTTTTAAATCCTATGAGATTATTTAATTTCTAGATGTTACCCTTAATCATTTTCCTCCTAATCCATTTGCCAGCACTGTAACCATTGTTTCCCACCCAGGCCCAAAAAGAACTGTGTCCCTCAGTCATTGTTACGGTTCAGATCAGAAATGGACCTTTGAAATGAGTACCCACATACCATAATTTGTGGGTTTGGTTGGGTTTTTAGTTGGGTTTTTTGTTTGTTTTGGTTTTTTGTTTGGTTTTTTTATGTGGCTTGGTCTTGGAATCCACAACTATGGTCTCTTTGGGAGGCAATAAACCAGGCAGGTGCATGTCCACAGTTTGCCAAGGGTGCTCCACCTGCTCACAGGCATTCAGTACAGGACTAGAGTAGAACCAGTCTGAAGTTAAAGAACACTATGCTTGAGTAGCACAAGTGGGAAATTGTCTAGTTGATTCCATAATCTGAGCAATTACCTCAGTTCTGGATAAAACCTATGTTACTCCTCTTGGTGTTACTTCAAGGCCTTTACCTCTAACCATCAGTTCTTGGCGGTATCTCATTTTTGAGTTCAGGAGGTATGGTGCAGTATAGGCCTCATCTACTCTGATTCTGTTTTGATTTGGCTAGTTGATGCTAAGTTTATTTTCTAAAATACTGCCTTTATTGTGGGTTTGTGTTTGTTGAGGTTTTTTCTTAATGTATCTGGTAAAAGAAGAGCCTAATGTTAATTAACCCTGTTGTTTAGGGAACTGAGTGTATGTAATTTTTCCAGTCAATTCCTCCCTGTCACCAAATACAGCTGAATATATTTGCATTTTTCCAGTGCTGAATAATTACTTCTCTTTCTTGCAAGGTTCCAAATGTATGTTGCTTGACTGATCTAAGTCTGCATTGGTTGAACATCGCTTTGCTTACTCTAATGTCCAGTTTAATATGCTTTTTAAAATGTCATCTGTCATTAGTCTGTAGCAAACTCTATGTGACTAAAACCTGTTCCCAGCCTGTTAGTCACTGACTTTCTGGACCTCTTTGGGAATATCATTCAACCACATTGTAAATACAACTTTCAGTACAGCATCCTTTCATCAGCAGAATTGGAACATTTACAATAACAAAATAATAAAGATCATCCTTACATGATGAAATGTTAAACCTATGAAGAATGCGCTCATCAGCTGAAGATGGAGAACTGCTGTGATTTCTATACTAATCAAAGGCACAGTCAATCTTCTTTCTTCAGATTTCTCTTATTCCAAGCTTCTTCCAAGAAATTAAAACTGTAGTAAAAATTTCAACTTCCTTTTCCAACATCTAAGAATATACATTCTTGTTCCTTTCCAGGCTCCTGGTTATGGTGATGTAAGGCTTTCATTGGAGACAATACCAGATACTGTAAATTTGGAAGAACCTTTTGATATTACATGTAAAATAACAAATTGCAGGTAACAATGTCATGTGATTCTTGTACTTTTTCCTGAGTGGGTGAGTTGTGGCTGGTTTTGTTTCATGTTTCAGTACTTCCTCCTGAAACCACTTAAACCTGGTCTTCACTGTGATTTGTAGCAACACAAAACTACTTGAAACACAGAAATTTTTTTTAAAAAATGAAGAAACAACTACAACTAAAAAACTTCTGTCATGATCTGTTAATACTGTCTGAACTAGGAGATAGCCATAAATCTGTAGAGGAATTCCATGGATCTGTCCGCAGTATTATTTACGATTGCACCTCATACTTAAATCACAACTCATCTTAGGGTTGCAAGAGCAACATTTAAATGAAGTAATTCTAAACAGAAGTTGAGGCCAGGGACTAAAGCATGTATCTGGCCTGCAGATGCTTCTCCTGAAAAGCTTGTAGTCTATCCAAAATGTAAGCACTATTCTGTTATCCAGTATTGCTAAACCCATGAGAGGATGCTTGTGTCAAACAGCTCTCTGCAGCTGAATTACGATGCATCACAATAAATACTGCTTGCTGCCTTGTAATTATTTATGAATCTTGATTAATAGTAACCTGAATAATAATCAAGCTTTTACATATCTGCAATCTGTGAATATTTAAAAAAGCCCACAGATTTATTCTTGTTTTTCGATTTCCTCTAGCAGTGAAAGGACTATGGATCTGGTTTTAGAAATGTGTAATACTAATTCCATCCACTGGTGTGGAGTTTCAGGAAGGCAACTTGGAAAGCTGCACCCAAGCTCATCCCTCCATCTTGCACTTACACTGTTGTCGTCAGTGCAGGGATTGCAGGTAAGTTATTAGCACAGTTTCATTGTAACATAGCTGTTTTATAATATTAACTGTTCTTTCTAATAACAACTTTTATAAATATTTTCCCCTTCTAGAGTGTCTCTGGCCTAAGACTTACAGACACATTTTTGAAGAGAACATACGAGTACGATGATATTGCACAAGTCTGTGTAGTTTCTTCAGAAGTCAAGCAAAGCTGAAGAAAAAAATTCTGTAGTTTTGCTGGGCTTTTTTTTTTGACCAACTTCTTGATGATTTTGCAGTCCAATTGTATTAAAATGAGTACAAACAAAACCAAATCCCTACATAGCTGTAAATGTAATAATGATTATTTAATTTCTCTGAGCATTTCTTGAATGTTTTAGAACCTTTTAAAACATGCATATGCATTTTATTTACTAAAAATAAAACCTTTGAAACAAGTGTAGTTCTAGCAAATTATATTTCATTTACATCAATTCAGGACAGGAGGATGAGATTGATAAAAAATAGTAGCATTTTGTATTTATTTTTCTTATTTTATTTTTTTTTTTTAAGTATTTAAGCCCTTTTAAAATCATGGTTCTGACAAAACTGCTTCAGTTCAAAGGAACTGACCTTTTACAGACAAATTCCTGGAATCGAAATCCCTAAAAGAAATAATAGGGGATACCTGCCCTGGCAGTGTATTTGCATGGTACATGTATAGCCATGGGAAATAAAACCTGCCAAAGGCATGAAATGAAAGAGTGCCACTGTTGAGGCACGAGGAGCTAGGAAGTGGAGTATAAGCTGAAGACTGTGTTGGTTGTGGCTCACTCTTTGAAGTGGAAGCAATACAGCAAATGTGTCCAAATTATCTGTAGTCGAGTGTTGCACATCTCTGCACTACAGGGCATGCTGTTAACAGGCATGTTATTTTCCAGTTAGTAGGAAATTGAAAACTAAAACAGCAGAACTCAGGTAGTTTTTTATTGTTAAAATAAGGTAGTGCCAATTATTCTTTCCATCCCACAGCCATTTAAATAGATTTTTAAGAAAAAGAAGGAAAAAAACCCCCCTGCGTTGCTGCCTTAGATGAAGTTCTCTAAAGCATATACAGAAGGAAGTTGAGGACCTGGTCAAGCACTACAATGTGCTTTTCCCTAGCTTTATTTTGACAAAAACTGGAAGCATTTTTGGCTGAAATATCTATGATCACCCAGAGGTAGCCATTTAATAGATAAAATGGTGGCGGTCTTTCCAAGTTTAACACTAGGTAAACTAGTATTAAAGACTGTAATCAGCAGGTTGTTGGCACTTAGCAACTTCAGGTAGTTTTGACAGTATTTTACTTAAGGCTTTCCCATGTATAAGATCTTAAAGTGTAGAATTCAATGTTAAAATATTGAATAAATTTAGGACCAGCTTTGTATATTGAGGGGCTAAGTCCATACGAGAAACAATAAATTAGAACTGTATCCTGCCTAAGTGATAAAATCCAACCAACATGAACAGGTATTTTAAAGAATAAAATTTACCTGTTACCTGAGATACATAAAAAATTAAACCAGAAAGCCACAACTATACAGACAAAAAAGTATATAACTTTATTTATAATATATCTTCAAGTTAAACTACACAAATTGAAGGAGATGTAACCACATGGCAATAAGAGGTAGGAGAGATACAGAAATAGCAGACAGGTTGCATTATGCCAGTATGACTTTCTCTAGCTATGAAACAGTCTACTCAAAGTTACGGAGCTAGTTCTATCTCAGTATGCATGAGTGGTTTTACTTTGCACTTGTTACAAAACCAAGAGTGCAACTGAAACAGTTTCGAAGCTGAATATTTCATTAAATGTCTTTATGATCATAGAAGAATATACTCCCATGCAAGTAGGTTACAGGAGTTTACAACTGATTGCAAAATATTTTCTTCTCTAATAAATTACCATACTTACACACTGATGGAACAGTAATGATACAAAACCAATTAAGTGTAAATGCGGATTTGCTCAGTTGAATGATAAACTGCAATTGATCTTAAATTAAAGCAATATTTACAGGGATTGTGGTTTACCACTTTATCTAGCAGAATGCAAAATTTTAGCGCAAGATACAGTGCAGTTACTACACAGGAAAAGATTCCTTCCACACCCTGTGATTAAGACATGTTGCATGACTGAAACAATCTAGGCAATTCAAGGAAAAGCAGACTTTAGCATAAATGATCTCTCTGTTCCTGGTTTCAGTGGAAAAGCATGTAATGACAGCTCCTGTTACTGGTTTCACTGTTTTTTGTTTAGGCAATAAAGCCCTTTCTGTTAATGCACAAGAAACAGACAATGTTTACTAGTAAAGTATTGTGCCAGTCAGTTGTAGCACATTCCCAAAGGCTTAGCTAATGCTGTTGACGTTTTAATATATACTCTGTATTATCTGAAGTAAAACCTAAACACAATATTGTAGCATGTGAAATGAAAGTTACAACTCTGTGAAGATGATTTCAAGAGTAGTTTTCAGATAACTAACCAATGCTTTGTTCCATTTAACCTTGGAGATTGTTCTCCCATAAACTGTGGAGTTGTGGAGCTTGTACTTGACAATACTACTTTTGCCCTCTTTGGATGTTAACATATTTTGTAGTTCTTAAGGAACTCTCATGAAATTCTTGACACTCTGTCTTGCAGTAGAAAAGTAACTGACTGCATGAGCATTAGTGTTGCAAAGTGAGAATAATTTGAGTTTGTAGAGAGGTATTGGCAGAGCTGTCCAGTCCACCAGGCATGTTTTGGTTCCCCCTTTCAAATTTAGTGAAATACACTTTGAGCAGTTAAAGATGTGAAAGAGAGGATTAAAAGGAACTGTGAAGTTTAACAGGATACATACTAGGTGCAATGCTTCTCTCCTGCCACAACACACTATTCCAAGTAATACCTGTACACTTTTTGTAGCCCACTCACAGCCTCCATAAATGTTTCTTCTAAATGGTATTCCTGTCCTACTCACTGTAATTGAATTTAAGTAACAGTTTCCTTGAATGGATTAGATCAGGATCTGAGCTACCTCTGAAAAAGGATCCCTTTAGGGATTCTTTTTCTTGTCATCAGGTGTTGAATCAGAAGCTATTACTTGAAAATGTATTTAATGTAAAGCTTAAGTATCTCTACAGCCTCAAGAAGGCAGCTACACCAACTTAAAGAGAGAATTTTTAAAAACATTTTAATGCTGTACAAAGGCAAGCTATTCAATAAAGTATGAAATGTCTTAAAATTGTTTATCTATTAAGCTTTACCGCTTTATTCAACAGATGGTAATATGGATTTCCTAGATTTGTGTTTTCTCGAATTCCTTTCATTTCTCCTTGGATGCAACTACATTTTTCTCTCTGGTTTCATAGGGTAAGGTTCATACCATAGATGCACAACTGTAATTTGTTAGAATCAGGTACATTACATAGCCCCAAATTCTGCATTTGCTTCTGCTGGGGGAGCTCTTTTATGAGTACAAGATCAACTGGATATAAAGTCTGATGTTCAGGAGTTCCTGTGTATTTCTCCATTTGGGAATCTATTATTACTCCTTCACATACCTCCTCCAGACTAACTGGCCACGAGAGATCACTTTGTCTAAGAAATCAAAGCCGGCTCCTCAAATTAGTTAAGATATACAAAGAGGAAAGTGCGTTGAAAACCTCCCTGGGCTAAGAATAAGTGTACTTTGTATCACAAAGCAGTGTGAACAGTAAGCAGAATTTAAAAAGTTAACATACTAGACATACAGAAGAGCAGCAGTCTTGAAACAGTAATATTAACTGAGCAAAAAACAAATACTATAGAGTGGAAAAATCTTTTAACTTAACTATCTAACCATTATTTTAGATAGATATGTGTAATTAAACTTTAAAAAAAAATCCCCAATTGTTTAAGCCAGTGATTTATCACACAAGAATAGAAAAAGAATCCTTCTAAGGCAGTTCTTTTTTAAAGTTTTCAGTACTAGTTATTTGTACAGTCACAGGCTCAGTTTTAGCTTATTACAGTTAAGAATTTTAAGTTTATATTAAATACTGTATACATATGGAATGTAATACAGCTTGCCATGCCTAGGAACATAGTGCTGTAATTCTGACCTCCAGGGCTACCATCATGATGTGAGGGTATACATGGCAGTAGAAAAGCCTAAAACTTCTTTCTCTTTCCTTTCCCAAGCCAAGTTCCATTTTGATTTCTTTGCATTATCTTACACAGAATTATTGTCTTCTCCTTCTCTACAATTTGTGGTACTCCTTCATATGCAGTCATTTCCCTCTCTCCTGCCCAGTGAAGTTGAAAAATATTTCCTGTTACTCATGAAGGCCCCTCCACAAGTCTCCCCTTGAGACATCTCAAGCATGAGTTTTGAGTACACTCTATACTCCCAACACTACCTTAGTGCTCATTATAAAAGGGCACATCAGATAGGTCTATTGTTTCAGTATGTCCAGTATTTTCAATATTTCAGTATTTCAGTACTGTTTAACCAAATACAGCCATCATCATTCTCACCATATGAGTAACATGTCTTTTACACTTGTATTTTAGAAGTAGCTGTTAGGCAAGATCGGCACGCTACAAAACTTCTCCCCAGTCAGTAGCCCCGGAGGTCAATCCAATGCACATACTGAAATGACTTGGACGTGGGGATTTAATAAACCACCTATTCAGTGTATTAATTTTCAGAGGAGTAACTATACATAAACGCTATGTTCCAAGTTATGTGCAAGAGATCTGTTTACCGGATTTATTCTTGTTTGCAAACACACACAAAGAATTTTCTGTCTTCTATTCAAGCAGAAGAGTTACAATGGTGCTTTTGCTACTAACTATGGTATGCATTTTGGGGTTATATATCATTCCAATTCATAAGACTCCTTGAAGTCAGGAATGTTCTTCAGTGCTGCCACTCAAATATCTGCTCCGGATATGATTTCTCAGCTGCTCTATGAGCTCAGGATTCTGCTGCTGTATCTGCTGTGCAAACTGCTGCCCCCTGTGTTGAACAGTTTTAAGTGAAATCAGCAAGTGAAAGCAGCATTTGTAAGAAAACAGGATATGCCAATACAGCTGAAAGGTGCATTACATTAAAATTAAGATTAAAGATATCTTGATTTACTGTCTTAAGGTATTTGCAGTATTATGACTTTATCTGGTTAAAGTGTCTCCAAACAGGATGATCATCACAAATTTATTTTCATTCTTTAGTACTATTACTTCTACTTGATAACATGGAGGAGAAAAGTATCACCTTACAAAATACATTACCTTTTATGGTAAAATAACACATCTGCTCCAGTGATTTATTCTCTTCTTTTTGAGAGGATCCACTCTAACTGCTTAAAGTAACTACTCTTAGGGTTGACATGCAACCTTATGTTAATGGTTCCAGAAATACAGTGTGCAGCTGCCAACTTGTACTTGTGAACAAGACATCATTAGCAGAAGCCAAGCATACTGTCAAATTTTTATATCTTGCATGATTGAAGCAATAACAGATCCATCTCTGTAACAGTTGTAGCTTAAGAGTTAAATTAATAGGTGGGACTAATTCCACGTAAAAGATAAGCGTTAACACTTGTTTACTAACAAAAAACAAGTAAGTAAAAAATAGGACTTCACAAAAAGCCTAACTTGTCCTCTCTGTTATTTCTACATTTTATGCAAGTAGCAAATTATCAAGACTCCTTCAATCTACAGTGCACATCATCATAGATGTCTGTGTAGAAAAATGTGTTTTCACATATTTTTTGTGGAAATAGCCCTAGATTTTTGCAGTGATACATTTGTGTCTGTGATGTAATTATAAATTACTTCTGCCCTGAAGAGGTGAAACTTTAAAATAGTTTGAAATTAGCTAGAATGCTGAAATAAAGTAAAAATGTGTGCCCTTTAAGAGATCTTGGCATATAAGCAAATGGCATGTTTTTGTGCAGACCCTTCCACATGGGTATCATCATTATACTACGAAAGCCTTGGGTCCTGGTTTTTGTAAATGTGTTCTTTATTATACTGAGTTCCCTGAAACATTGCTTGTCTAAAAGGAGGGATGCTAGAGCAGAAATTGGTTTGACCTGTGCTAAGTAAATCTGTGGCTTTCCTAGCTAGTATCTGAGATATCAGGTAGTAAATTTATCCACACAATTTGAAAGCATGTGTAGGAGTACTTAAAGATTTAAAGGAATGTTTTAATAAGTGGCATTAGGAAATAACAACGTATGAGAATCAGAAGGTGAAGCTGAGCACACAGCAGTTCAGTCATTCCAACTGATGGAAATGTATGGAGCAAACAAACAAGGTCATGGAAAGTACGTCTTCGAGTTCTCGGTTTTAATAGCAAACAGTGGGAAGAGGCCACAATAGAATTCTCTTGACACTGTACCCTTTTAAATAGATGTTGCGCAGTTATCCTACTACAAATGTGACATTAAAACTGTGGAGTTCTTACTTACGCATGGATCAGGCTGGATAAATCCGAAAGGCCACCAACCCCAGCAGCAGGGCCACCAATGGCATTTGACATCATCCCTGACATCCTGGAACAGTTAGCACAGTGTTGGTATTAGGTGTGTAGGGACCTCTACTGTAAGCAATAAGCCTGTTCTTTTTTGAATTGCTGAGAGGAACTAAGTTGCAAGGAGAAGAAACTACACTTTTGCAGTAAGCAAAAATAAAATTACATTTTCAGTAATATATTTACATTTCAAAAATACAGATGTAAGTACTATACATCTTTTATTAATTCAAGTGTCTAAAGACATTTGTTTTAATGGTACCCCACTGTAATACTTACAGTTGTTGAATCTGAGGATTTTGCATTAAGCTTGCTGCCTAGAATAGACAACATACAGCTGAAATTATAAAACATTTACTACTTGGATATCACTGAGAAAAACATGGGGAGAAAACCCACATGCTGTATTCTGTTTTATTACAAAATTAAGTTTACATGCACAGCAAAAAGAATCACTACAGCAATGTATTTCATGGAAATGAAGCGGATACAATTTGTTATGTGTTAAAGAAAAAATAGTGATTACAGATTCAGACATGAAAAATATGACAAGCCATTGAACATAAAAAACTCAGTAACAGAAAACTGTTAAACAAACAAAACACTGAAGAACTGCAAGGACAAATGTTTTCTACTGGACTTTTTGGACAAAAGTCTATTTTGTTGCTTCTCAGCCTGGATAAATTAATTTTGCAACTGTTATTAGTACCAGGCATTAACAGTTAAGATTATGGCCACAAAATATTTTGGAGTAAACTAGAGTGTGGACTTACTTTGTAGCATGGTTTTGTGGTAAGGTATATCTTCTCTGGTAACTGCATATCTTCTTATTTTGTAGTAAGGACGAGGCTATTTAAATTTCTCATTCATTAAGATAGCTCTAAAATTACATTGTATTTACCATAGTGTAAGGGTGTCTATGGACTGATACTACAGAAAAAAACCATGTGATTTTTCAACATTAGTAATGTAATTCCTACAGAAATCAGTGTCTGTATGAATACATCACCAGTAGACAAAACACAGTATGTGCTTCTTAACTCTCTTATGAAAGGTACTACAAAAACCAGATATATCCAGTATTCATTTTATTGATCTATATCACTATATACAGATAACTCAAGAGTAAATCAGCTTTATTCTCTAGTTAATATTTAGATTTAAAATGTCACGTGCGGGTCAATTCTGTCCTTAATACAGGGTTAGTTTCTTCCATCAGTAATAAGTGTTATCTTGTTTAGCCCAAAATGGAGGCTACAAGCAATTTTCTCAAGGTCAGACAGTGAGGCAATTTTTTTACCTTAACAACAAAACAAGTAACTACACCTTGGGAAAATAACTCATTCATTCCTGAATAAATACGCTCTGTTCTGTCTACTTGACCAGGCATCTTCTGGAAACAATGTAAAAAGAGCCTTTCCCAAAAGGCAGCTCCATACATCATTGATTCTAAACAGATACAGGTTGTCGTCATGTGGCCAGTGAAGTGGTACACAGAGTTCCAGTGCTATTTAATCATGAATGCCATCAGAGAACTTACTCCCTCTTTCTTTGCCTACTGTCTCTATTATTTGGACCATGTTACCAAACCAGATGTATGGATCTCTTTTGAACGCAGCGCACTTCCACACAAAAGAACTGGTTGAAATGTGCTGTTCCAGTGAAGCTACCAGAGGGCTCGTAAAGTATTAAATGCTTTCTTAAAGAAAATAAATTTGGGGTTGTTTCTGCGGGGTTTTTTAAAATTTTTTTTTTCTCCAAATTCCATTCTACAAAGTTAATTAATTCCATTTAGCTAAGAAAGCCATGCAGGGAAAAAAAGAATACTGAGGGAGAAACACACAATTTGTTATTTTATTGAACATAAAAGAATGCACTATATGCTATTTATATTAATTTTTTGAACTCTTAGGGTTATTAGGGATAATTTGAAAGAGTAAGAACAGTAAGGTCTCTTGAGTAGTTCTCCCAAAGGAGAGTTACTTAAGTCCTTGTATCATTGTTAATTGCTCTGTGGACAATTGAAGAAATTTTCATCATGTTGTTGACAAGAGCTTTACCGTCATACCATATATAAAAACAGCATAGCTAATCTATGTGTGTTGTTTTCTATAAGTAACAGAGAATCAACTGGAAATAAGACAGGCATTATTGGAGATACATGCTTCACATCTTGTTTTGAGTGGAAAATGATGTAAAGAAGTTGGAATTCAATGTAATAAAACCATTGCTATAATAATTATAATTAAAATTGCTTGTGTTATTGAACAACAGTTGTTCTTAAAAGTTCAGTTTTTAAAATGGGATGATGTAAACCTTGAGATATACTCACCATACTAATGAAGGCAGGATTGTTTATCAAGCTTGCCATGTCAAAACTCAGTCCAGTTCCAGTCTACAAACAAATTGCAATTGAAGCTAAGTTTCCTACAAAATCCCAGTTAAAAGTATTGTAAATAAAGAGATACAGAACAACTTACAGGACTGGACACGTCTCTTAGTTTCTGCTCTGCTATTTTCAAATTTGACTTGTAAGAGTCATTCTCTGGATCAAGATCCAGTGCTTTTTGGTAACTGGTAACTGCTTCTTCATATTTATTCACTGAGGTCAGAGCCAACCTAACGTGAAATAAAGAAATCCTGGTTAGAACATAAATGATCATCAAAAGCTAATGATAAGTTTTCTGTTCTAAGTAAAACAGTATCTCACAATTGATTTTTAGCTTGACTACTTTAATTAAAACAGGTTTTGCTATTGTGGTACTACTGCTTAGTGTAAGCACTTGTTTTTGCAGAAAAGGGCATGCCTCAAGAACACATCTTGCATTGTCTCTCCCATATATATGCAAGTCTAATTAAAAACTTGGTATAATCAAGTGACTTAGTCCGTATTTTAAGAGTACAAGCTGGATCCAGCATCAGTGACTTTTTGCATAAGCTCTAAGTGGTTTTTCCAGTTCTTTTGACCCAAGAGATTATTTGGAAACTTACATGGCTAAGTAGGGCAAAGATACTCTTAATCTGAGTTATGCAATGTTAAGAAATTGGACCTACAAATACATTATTTATTTTTATATATATTAAAAACCATATACTTTTATATATAATAATTATTGTATTAAAAATTTGAACATAGAAGACGTTTGGTAATTATATTGTTGTCTTTACACATTTATATATAAAATATTAATATAATTTTAAAATGCTGGATGTCCAAGTTTCAGCATAATGGATTTTTATCTCAAGATCAATGTAAAGGTTCTCCTTTTGGATCTTGTACTTCAACAACCTGACAAATGGGTTATACAGCATAATAGTAATATCTCTAAAATGCTGTAAGAAACCCTTGTATCAGGGAAGCCTTCTTAACATTTTGAGAAATACTGTGCTCCAACAACTCATGAGAGCACAGGACAGACCTACTACTTTTAAGCAGTATTTGTTTTCAAATTCAATTAGCTACTATATTTAAAACATCATCTTTCTTTGAACTACTCTAGAAGTCCATCTGGTTGCAGTTTCAGTTCTATCTTCTACTGTATTTTCAGCTTATACTGACCAAAAAACTAAACTGATTCCACATTTTATAAAAGTTTTGTGTAACCCATATTCAGCTATTTAGTACTTCAGTTCACCACCTGATGTGTGCTGAGTTACACAGACTGGGTTGATAAGCCTGTGCCCACTAACAGACCTTGGTCTTTCATCTCATGCAAACAATTTCAGTGTTATAGATACATGCATGATAGTCATTGCTCTCAGTAAGAGTATGAAACTCCAGGAGTTTCCAATATTGCTCCTTGAGGCACCCACGCAATTTAGTGTTTTCTCTCTTAACTCAATTACCCCCATAAAAAACAGTCTCCTTTTTGGCCCATTAACTTGCCAAAATAGTTTCTGACCAGACAAGAAATGCAATCCAATATTTCTGTGATGCAATAGTGCTTTTTACAGAAAAAGTATTTTACAGAGAAAAGTTTCTTGGAGCACAGTAAAAGTCAGAACAATTTCTTTCCTCACAATTCCTACCAGACAAGAAGTCTTTCAGGGTCATGGTGGAAATACCACCTTTAACTGACATTCCCACTTTAAAATGGCTCCCATCTCTGTATATTTGTGGCACTTCTGCATCTTTCTGTGACATATAAATAATTTCTGTCTAATTCTGAGAAAAACTGGTATGTCTCCATAATGCAGTCAGAGAACACATCTTTTCTTAAGGACTTTTTGTTGAGAAGGTGGTTTCTACACTGGGTGTGGGGGGGGAATTTTCACTTATTACTAAACAAGCACGGTTTCCTCATTCAGCCTATGCCAAATGTTTACTCATCTGCTGAGTTAAGCAGTGGCTTGTAGCTCAAAATATGTCCTCTATTAAAACAACCAGATGATCAAATAAAGAGAAGCTTGATTGCCTGAGAATGATCCCACTTTCAGTTTATATCAAAGAAATATTGGTCTTACACACAAAACTCTAAAAAAATCTCCAATCTCCAATTAAATCAGCCTGCAGCATCCCTCGATATCAGTAAAATTGAAGAAGCTTGGATTGTGCTGTATGGAGAAACAATCTAAGGAGAGTTAAATGAAACAAAACCAATTCAACTACCAATTCAACCTAAAATTTCAAAATTAATGAATCATTTCAAAAGCTACTTAGTCTATGTTGGTATTAGTAAAATGAACTGTATTGTGGAAAGTTTTTAAGTGATAGAATTCCTCCACATTTTATCTTAAAATAAATATCCCGTGCATTGTTTTGTCCCAGGCCAACAAGAATTATCACAGAAAGTTTCAGGACGTGTTTCAGAATTTAACACAGACAATGCACTTAACCAATAGGTTGTTTGGATGTGGCCACTCCATACTGCAAACTAAATTTTAATAAGATGGACATGAGCCATTTTGTGCCATCTGATTCAACAAAAAAGCCCAAGCATTTTTCAATTTACTGGTATAAATAGAACCTCAACAGACATATGCAGCATCAAGTCCACTACCACAACGTACTTGATTATTGAAAATGCAAAGGTAGACATCCTGGAAGGATGGCCCTTCACTCAAACCAACAGCCTGTTAAAGCATTCCTGACATTGTTTTCAGGTAACACTTAAACCCACCTTCAAGAGGCTATACAGTTTATCTCTCAGACATTACTGAGAAAACCTGCCAAAGAGACATACCTTATTCTTGCTAAAATATCTGCTTCCAAAGAGCTATTGAACAGAAAAATTAAGGCTTTATTCCTGCTAGTGTGAAGCCCCAATGCTGTTCTCTGACAGCATCATTAACAGATTCAGTGTTCCAACAGCAGAATTTTGATTACTTGTAACTAGTTAGGAGGTAGGAAAAAACCATCATTACTTCCTAAACGAAATCCAGCAAGTTGATAAATTGAAAGAAAAGAACTGCAAACTGATGAAATATGATGAAAATGCTGGTATCAACCACATATAAAAAGAGCTGACAGTCTGACAGGGTCATTTTCAGAAAATTCCTACACTTTCAGAACAAGAAAGTCAGCTAAATAAAACAACCTGGCTCCATATATTTCACAAAAATCTATGGTGATGTACACATGGGTCTTCAATGTTTACTCAGATTTCAATTAACTTACCCCATTCTTCCATATGCTTTGCTGTACTTTGGATCTATTGCTATGGCACTCTCACAGTCCTTTATTGCTTCCTTGAAGTTGTTGAGCTTACTTTGAGCAGCAGCCCTAAGAGAAAGATGGCAAGGAGAGATGGTAAGAGCTTTGTCCAAAAAAACTCACCCAACCAACCAGCCCACAAAAAACCAAACCAAAACAAATAAACCAACCAAACTCCGAGTTTAGATTTTCACATGTTTGTGACTTAATCAATCTTACTGACTTTTCATTCGCTATTTAGGCAATGCTTCACTTTCTTTAATGAAGAAGGACAAGCAAATGTTATGAGTTAAGTATGTGCATAGGTGCATTGCTGGACTTCGGTTTTGCAGAACATGCACTCACCTCTGAGGACATAAAGGACAAATAATTCTAAGGAACAGTCTAAGATCTAGCATATGACTATGCACAAAATAAATCATAAAACCTATTACAAGAAGTGAAACCGCCAAGTAGTAGTTTATATAAAGTCATTGTTTAAGGAGAAATATTTTATACAATTGGTGTTTTCCAGCAAGAAGTATTGTTTTACAGCCATTCAAAGGAATGCTGTGATTTTTCCCTGCTCGGTTTTTTAAAAGTCAACTCATGCTTGTAGGTAAGTCACGATAACATTTCTCAATAATCTCTGCATTACTAAATTACAACTGCATCTCTATATTGGAGAAATACTAAATGTTGCAGATATTAATACAGTAAGATTAAAGACTTGGCCAAATTAAAAAGGACATTGAAACACATTAACAATCAAAACTTCTCCAGTTTGAAAGATCTCAAACCACTCTAATGTATTCTTCCTTGGTTAAAAAAAAGTAGAAATTATAATATTTTCATTGCATAAAGCATTTCTCTTTTTTATTAAAAATCCTTTCTCCTCTGATTAGCTCCAAATTGCATGAGTTTTTCTGACTTTGGCTATAATGGGATTCCATTTTAATAATTTCCCATTCATTCTTCTGAATGGGACTACATATCTATTTCAGGCTGTTTAACAGTTGTCCAACTCCACAGATGCCAGTGAAGATTTATAAATAAAAACTGGGGGCAATGCTTGCTCTCACATGTGTTTGAACAGAATACATTTTTCCATGTTCACAAGAAGATTGATGTGGCCAGTTAAAATTCTGAGAGCATATCAGCCCTCTCTTTTTGGCACTGCTGTGAACAGAAAGCAATCCCACTGAACACAGTATGTTCCCATGGCTCCTAAACAAGTTTAAGAGAAGAATAAGGTATATACTTATTCAAATACCCTATCATCCACAAAACTCCAAACTACTCCTGTTTTCTTTTAAATAATTACATACAATACTGTACTGACTGACATCAAGATTCATTTTGGTTCTCACAAATGTGGTATGTGATGATGCAACACAAAAATTATTTCTGCTCTTGCTAATTACAGCTTCGACATTTAAGCCCCTTCGAAACTTCCAGTGATTTTGGGAAGCTTTTGAATGTGGTCTGATATTTCCATCTTATACCTAAAGTCACTCATGTGATCAGTTTTCACAAGGAATATACATGATTTACACTTTGAACTGCCATCTCCAATATGTAAAATGTCAGCGAACTGCCTATTTCCTTTCTCATTATACTTGCCTCTAAACACCGGATCTTTCATTTGTATTTATCACAAACTAAACTCCGGAGCAATGGATGCAGACCTCCAAAAATAGCATAATGCAGTGGGTACAGTGCCACAAGGCCAGATTGACAGCAGTTAAGTTCATATATCTTTAAATTAATAATGGAGGCACTCTAGAGGCAGGCTCATTCCAGTAGAGCCCACAGTCCAGACTGCCTTTGCTCTTGGGCTGGTCTTGCAGGCAGTGTTCCACAAGAGCAGACAACTGTGACTAGGTTAACATGCCCTTCCAAGCTTATCTGATGCCAAATCACTATGTCTTCATGATGGTAAAGAACAGATTAGATAACAAAACTGTAGCAGCAGCATTGTTATTTTTCAACAGGTCACACAAAAAAATACTGAGTATTTACAAAATGCTTGAAATCTCCAAAATGGTATACCCACATCGATGATTTTTTTTGCCAGAGATAGCTAGTACTAGGGGAGATAAGAGAGAGCAGCTGAGTCACTAGAACACCAGAGAAAAAGGCTTTTACTATTCTCAGCAGGCTGGAAATCACAGCCTACATTATGATTTCATGTAGGCAACCCGACTCACAATACCTGATCTGAAGAGTTGTAAGTAATTTTAAAGCCCATATTACACCTTTAACTGATACAGATATGCTGAATGAGCTCACTTTCACTCTAATTTTACAAATCTAACAACAGATTTCTGAATAGTGGGGTTTCTAGCCTTGTGTTACTTTGACCTGCGTCACAATTTATCTTTAAAATAATGTTAACAAAGTCCAGGAATAAAGATGTGTATCATTTTGGTTTTACCTGTTGCAGTAATAGACTGCATTGTTTGGATCCAGTTCTATAGCCCTAGTGTAACAATCCACTGCAGCACCGTAATTTTCTTCCTTCATATGATTATTACCTGAAATAAATAATATAAAGCTCTTAAGTAGTTACATGAGACAGCTCTGTATGAAAGAAATAGAGCAGCTACCGTATAGCATCTATATAAGTGAGTTATGACTGCACTTTTTTGAGATACATTCCTTAAAACATAAATGTCATGGAATAATGCAAATAAAAATATCTACTATGTCTGTGAAGTTTATTATGTACATTGCAGTACATCATAGAAACCTTCCTCTTCTCATCTTGGTATTTCAGACTTTACAGCTAGCCTCTGCTGTTAAACAAAGATCACTTCACTGAGAAGTGTCATTGCAATTGCAGTTCCACTCTAGATTAATCAGTCTTAAACATCTTTGCAAGCCCAGTATGTTAATTTTTTAATCTCGTTTTCTTATTGTCCCAACAAGTTTCTTGTAACTATCTACATAACACAAAAAAATCAAACAAAAGTAAAACTAAGCACATAAGCCCCATTTTTGTGATACTACATAATTAATTCCTTAAGATAATGAAAAGTATGTAAAGCATAAGCAATCTAAAAGGATTCAGAGGTAAAATTTCTCACCAAGGAAACTCAGAACTTCTACTCTATAACAAAGTTTCACATTTCATATGTTTTAAGTCCAGTGAAAAAAAACCCAGAAACATTTATGTAACTTCTCTATTGACAGAAAATTCTGGACTAAGATCTTTCAAAGCAAAAGACACCTTACACATTCTTCTGTCCCCAACCCAAGGCAATCCTGGTAGTTTCTGATGACACGGTAGTAAAAAACCCTAGTTCAGAGTGCTCAAACTTGTCTGTGCCCCTGCCACTATCAATTTTTGGCCAGCTAGATCCTACAGAAGCCTTTATCTCCTAGAAATGTCAAGAAATTGTCAAAAAATTATAGACTTCCACTGACTTCTTGTACTTAGGCCAAATATTTTAACCTTCTCCTAAAATAAACAAGTCAAGGGATAGGTCAATAAGTTATTACTGATGTAGGTAACTGCGTAAGCAAAGGCTAGAAAAGTTCAGTCAGCGCAACAGTTTATCTCTGACAGAAAGCAAGACTGTGGACAAGTCCTCTGTGCTTGCACTAACTGAAACAACCGTACTTGCATTTATTTGTGAACACAGAGAGCTTAGTGAACAAAAGCAGATTTAAGTAACGAAGTATCACCAAAGTAGTACAAAATCACATCCTCTTGATAGTGCTATACTAGACTGTAATTGCAGTCAGCAATCCCTTCCAGTGAGAAGTAAAACAAACTGTACTTGCATGTATACCTTCAAAACACACACAGAATGTAAGCTTTCCTTTGTTCTGAGGTAAAGATCTGTGCACTAAATTATGTTGTCAGACAAAAAAGCCTTGCAAGTTAGCTGCACTCAGCAAGATTGCAGCAGTTAGTGTTCCTTTAAAACAAAAATTCTATCAATGACTATCAACGTTAGAATTTCTGATACTGGTCTGCGGATGACCCAGGGTGCAAGGCAAAGTTGGAAATAGTGTCAGTGCATGCCCTTCTTGTTATCTCTCTCTCCAGCTGCAACCTTGCTAAAGGAAAACAGAAAAATAGCTACATCTACTAATTTTGCTGAGATAAGGAAAAGCAACTCTTCAGTTTTAATATCAAACAAAATCCTTACAAAAAAATTACACAAATCGTTATACTTTTGAATGCGTGTCCTCTATACTGAGAATACTACCTACTGTTACAATTATACTGTGGTAATAAAAACCAGATCTTTTTACTATCAGGCCACCACTACACGTTACAAACCTGCACATAATCTGTGCTCTTACACTAAGCCGAAGTGTCAAGTGATATACAACATTAGTTAAGTAAATTCAAGTATTTAGTAGTCTGAAGGGTATATTACTTCCTGGTTCTGTAAGGACCAAGAAAGAAGATTCAGCTCCCTGATTTTGTTTTGCCATTCATTAGCCAATTTCTACAAATATTAAGGCTGGTTTGAGACCAGAGGAGGAGCAGGCTGGTGGCCACAAAGGTGAGGGAAGTTATTCCACTGGTAAGGACATACAGATAGAAATGAGGAAATCACAGTTATATAATATATAGAATTGATATTAAAGAAGATACAGACCAAATAGACTTCCCAAAGTCATCTAATTTACTTCCTAACTAACTTTCAGGCTAGAAAATACTCATAACTGAAAAGCATGGTAATGGTGATAGATAACATGTGTGTGGATATGTGGAGGATCAAAAAAACAGAAAGCAGGACACTAAGTTTTAGTTTTATCATGGGAAATTACCAGAGGCATTTCAAGCAGTTCAAAACTGCTTACTAATGCTCCTGACAGCTGACACTTGAAATGGTCCTTTGTTAAAGTTTAGACCCTTTCCATTTTTTTCAGTAGAGCTGTGGAATTACTTTGGTAAAACCACACAAAGACTAACACATAGCACATCTTAATTTCATTTCCTCAGTCAATTTCACAAACCCTTGTGGGCTGAAAGATAGCAAGACTGAAGTCATAGATTTAAAACAGCTCTAACGGCCACACCTGCAAAGTGCTGACTATTCCTACAGTTCAATAACCATACTGAGACCTAGAGGTATTCTTCACTTTCCATGAGTTGGCAGTAACAGCAAAATGAAAAGCCAGCACGCACAGCAGGTAGGTTACAACTGACTAACAAATTTTCACCTGTGACCTAACCATGTTTGAGCTCTCATCCTCAGAATTAAAGAGATAATGAGCAACTCCAGCAATTAGGAAAATGTATTTTCAGAGCCAGTAGTGGACTGCATTTATGATTACAGATGACCGATTTTAAGATAAGTGAGACATGGAACTCTTTTTGAAAAACAGTAGGACTTTTTCCACATTATTATGGAAATTTTGAGAGGATTACATTTGCCTTGCAACTAGAAGTTTACTTATTTTTCCTATAAAACTCAACTATCTGAAAATCTAACAGGTCATAAACAATGTGATTCATAAGGCATCAATCCATAAAAACTCATAACAGTCATCAGTGCTACATGCTTTTTTCCATTCCCCTCCCCTTCTTTTTGAGGGGAAATAACATGGATTCCTTCTCAGGCAGCATTAGTGACTTCTGAGGTACAGCTGCTTTCCCTTACAGAACAGCAATAACAGCTGCCAAAGGGAAAATAAACAACTGGCCTGTCTGCAATTTTTATAAAGCACACAAATAATTTCACATATGTGAAATATTAACGCCAGTAAGTTCACAAGAGTTTTTCCATTGCCTTCTGCTGGGTCAGTTTTTTACAAATGTTTGACATCACATAACCATCTCAATAAAAGCTGAAACTTGTATAACAATTCCATGTACAAACAGCCAAACAATAGCTGTTGGTTCTTTAAAGCTTCTGCTACTTAGGAATGTTTCCAACTTTACATGTTATCCCTCAGATTTTAAGCAACCTCTAGGGCCAGGAAGAGAATAAACATTATTTTCTTTGCTCCTTGACGGAACAAATCACCTAGCCCTCTTATGACATAGCAGTCACCAAAGAATGTATAAGCTGAAGTTTTTTGTGGGGTGTGTGGTACCCAACTGCTCTACTACCACTACCCACAATAATGCAAAAATGTAATAAGAGCATAAGACAATTTATTTCTGTTTTTGTTACAAACCTTCATCCTTCAGTTGGTCAGCCTTTACAACGCCCTCTGGTAAAGAACATGAGAGAGGCAGCATGTCATTCTGTATGGGAAAAAACCAAGATTTTTTCCTTTAATATGTAAGCCCTGATTTTACCAAAAACTTTCAGAAAGAACTGAGAAGCATCAGCAAACTACAAATTACCTCAGGCACATCAGGTATTTATCTCTGGGAACTGCAAAATGCTTAAACGAAGAATGAAAAACTTCAAGTGAAAATGAGGCATCCACTCTTCAGTAATTTTTATATGGAATTTTCCTTGTCTAGCTGAAATTAATTCCTCCCACAGCCCCCAAAGATTCTCATTATGCTAGCTTTTATGGAAATTTAGCTTTTTTCGTATTTTCCTTAAGTTTTCACATCATTTTGACCTATACAGCTCTTTAATATTGTGTATACAATATGAAACCTTAGCACATATTGGCAGAGTAGCTCTAAAATCTAAATTAAATTCTTACCTTTTGAATAGAATTTGTGAACATTTCTATCAAATGCTGTGACGATGCAAGATGAGTATCTTCCAGGGTAATCTTAAACACAGTCTCCAGACACTGAATTGCAACTTACAGGAAAAAAAATTAACAATATAAGTCACCAGTTTCTCAATAGAAGCATAACTTCACTGATTTATTTATAAAGTTGTGACTCACTTCCTTATTCAGCTAGTAAAAGCAGCTCTTTGGAACATATCAAAAAATAAAGAGAGGCTACCTGCTCCCCACAGAATTAGCTTGCTGGAAAAGATCTAATATATACATAATCCACATATAGTTTGGCCATTATATTTAAACCAATTCAAAATTTAATTTCAATTCTTTCAGTCTTTTAAAGTTTTTCTTAACATAAAAATATAGCGATTTAACAAAAGCACCACACCTCATAATGCAACTTTGCATATCCATGTGTCATACACCCCACCTCAAAGCACACACCTGGCATATATTTGTGTGCCATAACAGCTGGAGGAAAATGGCTCATCTTTACTGCACAGAATAAAGGCAAGGTACTTATTACTCTTTTCTCTTTTTTTGAACCAAATATATTTATTTGAAGATACTTTATTAATAAAATCCTGCATTAGTCATAAAAGTTTATCCTAGGAAACAAACATATCTGCAATATCCCTTCACATGTTCTGTGTGTAAGGATTAAATGGCCATCCAAAACCTGCAAGAATGCAAATGCACTCACAGTAAACCTAAAAATGTAGAGCCATATCCCTAGCTGAAGTTTTACATATGCTCATATTTTTAGATAAAAGAAGATCAGTGGCAATTACTACATACAATTCTGTATATATACCTACATACGTATGTATATAGACACACACAGTTACACTATTGCAAATGATAGACTCATTTTCCCTATAATCTTAAGAACCTAGTACAATGGATTTATTAATGTGTATCATCTAAATGTTTTAGACTGAAAACTGAGAAGGAACAAAAAAGGGTCTTTTTAAAGCCTAGTTTGAAAGTTTTAAAAGTCACAAAAACTAGTTTTAAAGCCACAAAAATGGCTGTTTTAACTCAAATTATAGACAACCAGGAGTATCTGAATTCATATTAAGTAGCAGTAAAAGCAGATTCTTCGTATTTAAACTTACCTTCAATCCAATGTTAATATAATAAATATAATTTGAATTATTATTTGCATTACAATCAAACTGAACACTGATCCAAAATTGGAAAAGTAAAATTACTGAAGGTTAATAACAGTAAGGCCAGTTTTTATCTTCTGTGTCACAGCTGGCAGGAAGGGGGGGGAAATAGATTTGTAAAATAGATAGTAAAACCTAGAAAATGTAATTTAAAAAAAAATTATAACATACAATAAAAATTTCTTACAAACAGTATAGCATGACACAAAGTAAAAGTTGGTAACATGTAACAATTGAATAAACTGCTAAATATGCATACAAGTTGCTCTTATAATCTATAAATCAATTTACCAGGTTCTAAATCACCCTGTAAGAGCACTGAGGGATTTGGGTTAAACTCCTTTGTCTCCTGCTATGTGAAAAACTTAATTATTGTAAACACAGATTACACTGAATTTTGAATTATATGTATTAACAGTACTTATTACCAGGCCGATTATAAAACCAGTGGAATTATGCACCTTTTTTCCTTATATGACTTAATAGGACGCCACTTGCAATAGTTTACTTACTAATTTTCCCTGCCAGTTCATTTTTACCTAAGACATTCCCTTTTCTGAATGCCTTGCCTCATTGGTAGTTTTGAATAAATTTAAAATACAGCCCCATCCCTTATCTTTCTCAAGGCATCAAACCTATGACACCAAATCTCTATGACGTAGAAGAGTTTTGCAAAATGCAGCAGTGCACAATATGTGTAAACAAAATAATTCTGACCATAGTATTATTACTACTCAGCATTTTCATCAAATAATTAGTTGGTGTAGTGAATTCCCATATTTCTCCTTTAAATGAAAAATGGGATTTATAATCCTTCTGTCTATCACAGATACAATAAAATTAGGACCTCTTATAGGATGAATCAATAGGTTAGAATAACCACTGGCTAAATGCAAGCCAACAACAGAAACCCACACAGAAATAAGCATTGACAAAACAGAAACATTTTCAAATCAGAAGATGTAGTAAGTTGTGACATGGTCAGTAACTACCCTGTTTTAATGCTACACGAAAACCTGACTCCAGTAAAGTCAAAGAAGTGGAAAACTGGTTTTTGGCTGAAAAGTTTCTCAGGCCAGACTGCCAGCACCTTACTATCCCATTCATCAAAGTGAAGAACTGTCAAATGCTGCAAGCTCAATACTATCAGGGAGAGACTTGATGCACCATGTGAGCTATTCACCTAAGATTTTTCCTATGTCTGATTTCAAAGGCCAAAATTACCTGTTCTCCCAATTAGCTCTTACCATCACCCACCTAGGTGGTGGCTGAAGCATCAAGTGACCACTTTGCAAACCAGTACAGATGCCCACCTCCCTGCTGAACAGCTGGGGCTCACACAAACACTCACTATCTGACAATACCAGCACCTGGGCTATGCTGGAGCACAGCTCTGTATCCCAGTGCCACATAGCTCCAGGATTTGTTGGTGTCCAAACACAAGTGTGCATCACCAAGTAACACAAAGGTATCACAGCCAACATGCAAACTACTCATCACTGAATAATGAGCATTAATTGGGCTGCTAAAGCCTCCTTAGTACTTGCTACCACCTTGCTTCATGTTACACATAACCTTACGCATACCAAGCATTATTACATGCATCCACTGCCTTCCTGTTTTGGAAACACTGCCTTAGAGAAATTAGTTGTGGTATATCAATCATTAAAGTAAGAAGAGAATCACAGCCTTGTGCATGTTGTAGAGAGTTTTTGCTTAAATCCCACAGAAATAGGTGCTAGAGAAAAGAAGAAAGAAAGAGAGAGCAACAGAGAGAAAAAAAACCCCCACCCCGTAAACAGGAAAGAGAAATAACTGCAATTTAAACACAGTCTAAAATACAATTTGGAAGAAGGGAAGTTTCTAGTTCATACAGAAGAGTTGAGCACTAACCACTAGGGACTGTATCACTGCTCTGGATGCTAGGGGAATATATTTCTCTGGTCTACCTTCCAATTACTCTGCTTTCTCAAAATAAGGCATTTTTATTCATCAAGCAAGTACAAAATTCCTGAAGGAAATTTATATTCTCATTGACATTACTATATAATTCAAACATGCAGAATGCAGGTTATCATCTGGTATGAATACATCCTAGATTTGTATTTTATAAAGGCTCAATTTTTTTTTAATGTTCTATGTCTTCTTTTGTTGTTTTATGGGAAATGGGAACTGTTTGAATTATTCTTGGCACAGCCACTTAATCATACAGTGTTTTATCTTTTCACAGACACCAAGTAGGTACATAAGGTACCAACAAAAACTATCAGTCAATTCTTTTCATCCCTTATGTCTCCACCTAACATTAAACACTTCAGTGAGTAAGACTTGAGCTACTGCTACTCTACATGCGCTAAAGATATTTTGCACAACCAAAATGAGGCTATTTTTCAGAATGCCCGCCTCTTATCTTCTAACACATAGCATATGGTACCATGCTTGTGGCAGAGCACAGACCTAAAATTAGGATTTCAGATCTGTATTAAAATGGTAAATTTTGCATTAGCATTTAAGCACAACTGAGGTTTTGTAATATTTTTTATTTAGAAAACTGAATCTTAAAATTGATTCTTTCATATACACTTTGGCTACGGCTACTCTAAGACATGTTACCAGGTATATTTTCAACCATAACCCAATGTTTACCAGTTTCATTATAAAAACAAAAGTAAGTCTCTTCATCTCTCATTATAAATGATTTCCAAAACCATTGTTTTCTTTCATCAGATGAACATCATCATAATCTGACACAGGTTAAATTTTTTGATGGCTGCTGCTTTTCAAATGTACAAAATGCTCCAGATTCTGACGTAAAATCAAATCTTTCGGCTTTTATTCCTTTGGGACTATCCTTAGAATATAATAACACAGAGCTTTCTTTCTTGTTTACTTTGCTGAACAACTACACTGGATAACCAACAGATAACAGAAGGAAGCAGACTCCAAGTTTATCTTTCCATTTATGCCTCTTGAGAAGCAGGACTTGCTTTGCATCTCAGCAAAGTCTCTCCGTGCCTAAGATTTCACAGAACTCAGTGATCAACTGCACTGCTGGTCCTAGACTCGCTGCTGCAAATTCCTCCTCTGGCTGATGGACAGAACCGAAGACTGCTTGAAACAGTAGAGAGATCTTTTAAAAAGATGCCATGAAAAACTTACTGCAGTACTAAGACTTTATTCTTCTCTCAATTCCACATTCTGATACCCCCTGATATGAAGTCTCTAAGAATCAGGGGAAAGGAATAAGAGCAGTATGAAGGAAAACATCAAATACTACGAGGTTACAAAGACCTAATGAGTGTCTGTAAATGGAGAAATACAGAAGGAAGTCTATCTGTCTGTAGCTATGTCTACAGACAGATGAACTTGGGTGTGTAATAAAAGCTTTACTATACTGAAAATACTCACTATCGCGTACTCTTTGGAGCCAGTACTCAAGTGAAAAAGAAATGCAAAGCATTTATCTTATTTTCCATATTCTTAGGATGTCTTTTCCCTCACGAATAACATAGAATCCTTACAAGTAGAGAACAGTTCTTCTCATAAACCAAAACCAATATAGTAATTGTTTTACTTCCTCTGTAACCAGCAGAGCTAGTAACAGATATGAAATGCAGAAAGAAACCAAACATAAGAGAGAGAAAGAAGCAGCATAAATTTGTGGGACACATACACAAGTCATTACCAGTGTCTGCATTATAGTACTGCTTAACTTAGAATCATAGAATTGTTTAGGTTGGGAAAGAACTCTGCAACTGATGTGATTTAAAGTACCTGTTGCTCAAATTAAGGCACTACACATTTGTAGCTTTATAATACTTTTTAAATGAGAGATGTCTTTAAATTAATAATCTCAGAAACATTAAGATCATGATCTTATTTGCAATTAATATTTGGTGACAGTTTCATTTACGTCGCTCCATTTACTTTCTGTGATATTATACATAAAGGAATTTAACACATGTGTAGGTATTGTATACACATACAGATACACACATATATATGTATATATACATATAAATAAATATAAATATAAATAAATATATATGAAAGCACCTTTGTTGCTTACCTTCTAAGCTTTCTTGTTCATCTGGAGTGAAAGTATCCATCTGACTCTGCTCTCTCAAGAAACGGATGACTGCATAAACCAAGCGCTTGACTGATGACATGTTGAAATTGATTTTCTGTTACGTCTTAAAAACAACAGAATCTCTTATTTCAGAAAAATTAATTCCTACAGGATGCCATCCTCCTAGTAACCTCAGTAAGAAGTATACAAAATACATAAAACCTTATCATTCACCAGAAAGCCTAGTAACATAATACCTTGAAAAAAATGGTGAAATTGCATGGATTAGGGAAAACTGCTACAATCATCTCGTCTAACTACCAGAAAAAAAGCACATATTTGCTCCAATTCATTCCTGGAGGATGAATTCCCCACAATGAAGTTCACCCCCCACCCAAGGGGTTAGCAACTTATTTTTCATTTATAGGGGGTTTTTTTATGGTTTGCACTTTATTTCTAAGACATATACACTTGCAAGGAGCACATGCTGAAGTCAAAATCAATTAAAAAGCTCCTGCGATAACTATAATGACATAAAGAAACACACTTCAGTAGAAGTTGTTTTATGATATGACATGGTGTTATCCTTTCATAAAAGATGTTCTATGGTCTTATATGGTGTTATCCTTTGATAAAAGATGTTCTACAGTGTGATATGGTGTTATCCTTTGATAAAAGATGTTCTATGGTGTGACACACATGGTGTTATCCTTTCATAAAAGATGTTCTCTGGTGTGACATGTTATTACCCTTTCATAAAAGGTGTTCTATGGTGTGACACACTATTATCCTTTAATAAAAGGTGTTCTATGGTGTGGCATGGTATTGTCCTTTCATAAAAGGTGTTCTGTGGTGTGACACGGTGTTATTCTTTCATAAAAGGTGTTCGATGGTGTGACACACTATTATCCTTTCATAAAAGGTGTTCCATGGTGTGACACACTATTATCCTTTCATAAAAGGTGTTCCATGGTGTGACATGGTGCTCTGAGCAGTTTATTGTCACTTTGGACAAAGAAATGGAACACTGTGACCTCAGTGATACTTGTGATTAGTGACACTACTGGCTCAGTCTGATTTCCATTCAGCATCAGCCGGGAGTTACATAACTTGAAGGACAATTTTAGTTACAACTTTCCACGTTATTTTTCCTTAAAGCATTTTGATTTAAAATGGCACAACCTCATCCAGTTCTCCAAGCAAAGTAGGTTTAAAATATAGCATTAAATGAATGGCAAGATCAGGACCAGCTCTCGCTACGTTATTTTCTCTCCATAACCCGCGAGCAAACCGGTGTGCGGCCAAACCCACACCAGGCAAATCCAGTCGTGGAGACGGGGAAAGCCGGGAAGGCCAGCGGCCGGGGATGCACAGACGCGAGCACTGAGGTCCTCTATCCGCTCCGCATGAGGGACAGCGCGGGTCCCAGAGGCTGAGGATGCACAGATGCGAGCACTGGGGCCCCCTATCCCCCCCCCCCCCCACCCAAGGGGACAGCGAAGGACCCACCAGCCGAGCCGCGCTGCACTCCTGCCCCACGCCCACCTGCCGGTCCCTCCCAGGCCCGCGTCCACTCGCTCGGGCCCCAAGGACAAGTCCGCACCACCCGCGGCGCGGGCCCCTCCCGGCACCGCACGGACCACGGCCGCACCGCCCGGGGCCCGATCCGCCCCACCGCCCCCGATCTCCGCGGGCCGGGGACTACGGGGAGGCAGCACGCAGCCTCCCCACCTCTGCGGAGCTGCGCTCGCCCAAGGAACGGGTCATCACCCTTACCGTGCGAGATGCGGCGAGTCCGCGCTGCCTCCGGCTGCGAGACACCAGGG
>VZRR01009511.1:74339-152910 GCA_013398015.1 Oreocharis arfaki
GGGGCGTGAGGAGGCAGCGGAAGCGGATGCGCAGGACCGCGGCGGAGCGGGGCTGAGCGCTGCGCCCGCGGGCGGCGAGAGGGCGGCGCGGCAGCAAGAGCAAAGCCAGTTTTTCCTCCTCTTCCTCCTCTTCCTCCTCCTCTCTTGCCTCCTCCTCTTCTCTGCCGCCTGTCCTTCCTCCTCCGGTCTTTTCTCCTCCTTTCCTCCTCCTCCTCCGCCGCCGCCCCCCGTGCCGCCCCCATGCTGTCGCTGTGCGCGGGCGCGGCTCGCAGGTAGGGGCGCAGGGCAGGTGGCGGCGCCGCGGGGCCCGGAACGGGGGCGGTCTCCGATGAGGGGGGGGGTGAGGGCGGGGGAGTGTGAGTGAGGGAGCGGGGTGCTGCCTGTCTGGACTGGAAGCCGTGGTAGCCCGGAGCCGCCCGCGGCTGACGGGAGGTTGTCGTCCTTCGCTCGAGGAGCCGGGCCTGACCCCCAGGCCGAGGAGGAGCTGCCGCAAGGGTACGGGGGCCAGGCAGACAGTGGGGCAGGAAACCTGACTGCCTGTGGGGTTTATTGCCTCAGCTCCTGGCGCGTTTCCCGCAGCCTGCCCTCCCTGCCGTGAGCTCCGTTAGGCACGGCTTCCAGGTGGGCAGGGTGGGCGAGGCGAGGCGAGGTCTCTTCTTGGTACTCTTTGCACTGAGTCTCAGACTCACTGCAGGAGAAATGGGCAGGAACACAATAGATTGAGGAATACCGCTGTAGCAGCGGGGCTCTGCAGTGAGGTGTATGTAAAGCGAGACCGGCAGTGTGCTTATAGTAGCTTTGTAAAAAGGTGTGTCACTACTACACGTTGTAGGACAGGTGAGACAGGTACCCGTATACTGTCGAAAGGTTTTTAAACCTTTAGGGAATTATTTATTTTCTCTGTGATGAACACTAGCTACAAATGGACCCTAGAAAACGGGTTTAAAAGAAGGCTTGTAGTCAATTCTAGCTGGACTAGATGAATGAGCATAATTGCTTTTATTTTGGCCTCTCAATTTTTCTAAAGGACTACATTTGATAGGAAGTACTGAAGTAGTAGGAGGGTCACGTTGTGGTAAAGAGAATGGAGCTGAATTTCAGCATGAAATGAGAAAGATGGTTGCCTCACATGGTCTTTTGAGAAATGATAATCGTGTGCTTACTGCACGAAGTGTACAGTTTTTGTCCTATTTCACAGTCTTTGTTCATGTCAAATTAGGATTGAGGGGTATTAGCAGATAGAAAATAAGAACCAGAATTTTTTTTTTCCATAAGGCTCCTGCTGCTGTTGAATATGAAGTGATTTATTTCCTGGTGCTAAATAAAGTGCTCATCTATTTTCTTTTCTTGATTTACATTTGCATTCCTTTTTTTGTATAGTCATTTTCACTGTTCTCCATTTTTTGGTTGACTGTCTTTGTCTTACAGATTTTTCCATTAAAAAGAAGGAAAGAATGGAAGGGGGGTTTTGTTTTTCTTTAGATAAAAGGTTTATCGTTGGTTGCAGTTTGCATTTGGACACTGAAGATACCTCCTTCTTAAGTAGAAATTAGTAGGATGGGGAATGGCCACTGTACTTCATTAACTGTGATTTTTTTTCCCCAAGTCATCATTTCAGTATGCCCAAATAATTGTTTTGTAAAAGAGAGTATTCTTGAACATGTCATAGTGCCCTCTTAACTTTCAAAAGTTAATGAGTTGGTCACAGAAATCTTGAATAGGTTCTGTCCCAGCTTCTGTTTTTCTTGAGGGCATGTTAACATGAGATAAAAATGACGGTTCTTAGCAAGTGTCAAGTATTATGCCTTACATTAAGTAAAATGATGTTAAGATTTGATTCTTTTGGTTAAAATAGGCAGCTTTGCATGAGGAGGCTAATTTTTTTTCCATTTAGTTTCAAAAGATTTAAATATTTAGATTTAATTCCATACATGGAAAAAAAGCCAGCTAGATTAATTAAGTAAGTACAGAAGTCTGTTTACTTTATGAGGATGTTCTTATATATGAAAAAGTAAAAGAAGATGTGTTGATTTAAATAATTTCAGTATCCTAAAATAATTTTCTTGGATTCATGAATTCTGGGGTGTTTCTTTGAAAGACTTCAAAATCAGGTTTTGTATATGGAAATCCATGAGTGAGACAGGTACCAACATACTGTACTATATACAGGTATCAATATAATGAAAGAAAGTGGAAACACTGAACGCTGGCATTTCTCTTGGTGAGGAAGAAAACCAGCAAGAAACTGAGGTTGGGAAGAGGCAGAAGGAATGCCACTGGAGGGAAAAGAAATGGGAAGAACGTTAATAGTAATTTTCTTATTTTGTACTTATAACAATGGTGTGTCTGTTTGTTTTCATTAAAGTGTCAGGTCCAACACCTCAGAAATAGCAAAGGCCAGACAAGACATTTGGGATGTTTTGCCTTTCCCTATGGTCTGTAGACTGCATAACCCCTTCTGTGTATTGCAGCAGCAATGTTTCCTGTGGTCAAAAGCAACAGCTGCCACCTTTCTAACCACAGCAGGCTCCTGAAGAGCAGTTGTCTCTTAGACGGAGTTTGGAGAACAAAATTATTTCCTGGACAGGGTGAGACAAAGCTGTTGAACTGGGAAGCGTTTTGTGGACTTTATTTTACCCATGGAGCACTAGTTAGACCATGCTAAGCAATGCTCTTAATGTATTTTGAGGACATACCTGTTCTGTCATTCCCCTTATAAAGCAAGAAATGCCTGGCTTGGAAAGATTTCTTTATAATAGTTTGGGTTAGTTCAAAAGTCTAACCTTTGTTCAGCAGGAATAAGGATGAGGTACCTCAGAATGCATGTAAGATAATATGTACATTCAGTACTATCTTTTCAGAACAGTCTAGGAATTAGGGACTTCCTAAAACAAACTGGTTTTTCGTATCATCTTGTATAAAAATCTGTCCAGTGATACCTTTTTATACTGAAACTGAGAAAGTTTTATACTAAAACTCTCTTGCTGGTTATGTTGAAAGTTACAGGTTGAAAATTGATCCTTGTTCATTCTCTCCATCCTCTTCATGATCATTTAGATCTCTGAAGTACTTCCTCGATTGTGCTTTTTTCTGTGCTTTTTTTTTCTTTTCTTTTTTTTTTGTCCACTCCAAAGCATCCCAGTCCAGTTGGTATTTGTACTTAGAATGGTGTCCATTGCTCGATGCAGCTGACTGTTTCTAAGTCATCATTTTTTCTAGGTTATCATAACTTGGTAGAACAGAAAAAGGTTTTGGCAACTGGGAGAACAGAAGACAAGAGAGCTTAGCGGTTGGGAGGATCAGAAATCGATGTAATATGCATGTGCTTTATGCATGCAGTATAATGAATTTCTGTGTTTTGTTCTATTCCATCTCTACTAAGTCCTATTATTTCCTTCTTTGCAGCTGCTTCTTTGTTGATGTTTCTGTTGAACTGTTTTGTCTCCAGAATGATTAGATGTCTCACAGCTCATCCTGTGTATGTAAAGTCAGAAGTGTGTGTCATTTATTAAGACTGAAATTCACTTTGTTAGTGGTTTTAAACTTTTCTGTGTTGTGACATTCTTTTTCATCTTTTTATGGCTGCCTTTAGTACACTGCATTATCATGAGTAAATAATCATGAGTAAATTTTGTCACTTCATTAATCCCAGCTTTTTGTAGATGATGTATAAAGACATGAAAGAATGCAGAACCCTGCAAGGACTCCTGCGGGATTCCACAGGTCGCATAGTTCCATTCAGAAAAATAAGCAGCCATTTTTAACAGCCTAGTTTTTAAAACCATTTACTTGCAAGAGGATTTACTTTCTCATCTCACAGCAGCATGGTTTCTTTAGGATCTTTTGGTCAACAGTCTGTGGAAATAAAATAGATTATATTAACTGAACTATAGATTTGTGAGTCTGAATTTTTCTCTGTAGGGGAGACTCCTTTTCAGTAAATGTTAATCTATATTTAGATTTGGGAGGGTGAGGCGAGGGTGGTGGTAATTATACTTGTTTCTGAGCAAAATATTATGTGGCTTTCATACCATCTCTAAGAGAAATCCCGTATTTAACATACACTTTTTATTTCTGCACTGGAATGTTAAATAAGCTAAGTTTTTTGCCATATTTGTTGTGGTGGAACAGTATTTCACATTGCCTGTAACCAGCCTGCGAAGCACAGTGTTACTAGATCACTTTTCACTCAAAAGCCAGAGAAGAAAACAGGCTTCATTTCCTTTTCTAATCTGTGGTGTTGAACAGGCTGTTTGGGATTTTGCAAGCACTGAAATGAACATGGTGTGTTCATAATGCGCTGTCTTCCCAAGAAGAACATTTGGGAAATGGTAAAAAATGTAAAATGGTAAGCAAGTGAGTAAGGTAGAATAGGTCATCATCTGCTATGAAACCACAGAGTTTTCCAACTAACTAATGATGGGAAGAGAACATTTCTCATTGCTTTGACTGTATGAGACAAGATTAGTAAGAAATCAAAGCATATGTCCATGGAAGAGGCTGAACTGATTAGCACTGGGTGTAAATCAAAGAAAGCGTTTGCAAACTCCTAGTATTTTTCTCTGTCCTGCAGTACCAGTTCTTTTTTGGATAGAGTCAACAAGTTGTTTCTCATGCATTAGCTGATTTCATTGAAGCACCAAGCTATCCTGGGAGTGTGTTGTTTGCACTAAACAGCCTGCGCTTCACCTGCTGTTTATTGCTGGCATGATGGAAATATGATATATGCTTATGCAGCAGCACCTGAGAGAGCTGTAGGAACTTAAAAACAATTTTTTTTCCCACTGTGTTTCCACAGTTCACCTGATAATAGAACCAAACAATAAGACAATCTCCATGAGTGCCTTGTGCCTCTGACTCAGTATTGTACAATTACTGTCTGCATGCAAGTGTTGATAAGCATATCCCAAGATCCTACAAGTTACTCTGATGAAGGTTTGCTGTGACACACAATGGATGCAGTTCACAGAATGCTGAGAAACCTAAATTAGTAGTAGTACTCGTAATTTGTGGTTTGGGGTTTTTGGGTAAGTTGGGGTTTTGGTTCGTTGGTTGTTGGATTTTGTGCTGGTTTTTTCCACTAGAACCATGGATAACATTTTACAGATCAGACACTCTGCAGAAACCATACCCTAGCATTTCTGTGTGTTCCACTGCAGACGACTGTGTGAAAATCACCTCCTTATATGAAAGTCAGTCAGACCAGTTTCCAAATTCCTTTTGTTAAAAGACTGTTGGAGGGAACTTGGGGGAAGGGGAGAAGAAATAAGTAAGTTGTATCGTATTTGAGCACATTGTTTTGAGTTCCTACTTAAGGTCTGGGCTTTTTGTTAGCTGCCACGGAGCACCTTTCAGTTAGTTTTCTGATGTTAATTCTATTGGAAAACCATTAAATATTTGTTGTCAGATAGTAAGGCACTTACTATTACTGAGGGTAATGAATGTATCAATAAATATTTTTAAATGTTTGCATGACTTGTAGGTTTTTTTGGCTTGCTCATTCAGGTGGGAAGAGCTAAAAGTATAGTAAATGTGGACTGTACAGTGAACTAAGTTGCAGAGAATTTTTTTTTATTTTTGGAAGGTGTGGTGAGAAAATTAACGTTTCGTGTCAAAATCTGCTGGATTTTCTATTTCTTCTAATAGAAAATTTCTTCTTAAAATCAGTTTCTAATGGCAGTTATGGAACTTTATATTGGGAAGTACTAAACACACTATCCTTTTGCTACAGTAAGATATGTCTGTGCCAAACACAGTTATGACACAGAGCCAAATACTTTTCCAAGGAAAATGGCCCAGGCATTCAAGGCATGTGTTCACTGTTCCGTATACTGTTAAGAGCCAAACAGATGAGAGGACTGAGAAGCAAAATGGATAAAGGACTTCAGATGTGTTTGTCTGGCAGGAAAAAGTGATTATTTGTATTGAAGGGTTATAGTTTCATTCCTTTGGCTCAGCTGAAATAATATTGCCGTGTGATTAGCTATGAGCCATTTAACTCTGCTGGTTCTATCGTGGAATTTTATTTTCCGTTCTTGCTTTTATCTTGTGCTACCCAGTTCTCTTATTTTGGTTGATTTTGTCCTTGCTTTACTATAAGAAACACAGTTACTTCTTGTCTGAAGTTGTGAGTCAAAACTGAAAGCAATATGAAAGTATATTTAAAATTCAAGCAAAAACTAAGGATCTCTAAATAATACAAATATTTTAGCCCACTAAATTTTTCTTAAAGCTCTAGTGAGTTTTTCTTAAAGCTCTAGACCAACCATAATGTGCATTTAACTAGATGGTGCTGAATACTCATTGTGATTTGGTTTTGAAATCCTTTTTAACTTCATTTAATTTTTTTTAAAAATTCCATTTCACGTGAGGCTTGTCTGTTACAAACTTTGCTTAAACCATGCCTGTCTGCTATCATTTGTATATGTTTGGTGCCACTTGAGTCTGACTTCCAGGGAAGTGCTGATGTATGGCATATCGCTCGGGTACCAAATAGCTTGTCCTGAGGCAAACTGTCGGTTTTTACATTGCCTTAATAGGGTGTGTCTAGTTTTTTGTTTTGTTTTGCATTTTGGTGAGGCCGCTAGGTGGAGTCGAAACACTGAGCCCCTGTAGATACTGATTGCAGGTAACCGGTGGGTACAGTCTGCACATACACAGTCTTGCTTTCCAGCAGGCAGCACTGCTTCTCCTGCAGCCTGGAAGACCAGAAAGTGTTGTTTAGCTGAGATATGCTGTTTCGAAAAATACAAAGACCAAAATATTGCTCTTGAATTTAAACTCCAGCATTTTTAATACTGTATGTTACTGACTGAAAGAGTTGTTGATGGCGTTAGTTGTGATTTGCAAATCTGCTCTTACTTACATCCATAAGAATGTCCCCTGAAGATATACGTAAGGTCCAGCAAGAAAAACTTAATTGTATTTATTTGAATTAGAGTATTTAAGAACTCAGTGACTAAATTATCTGAATCTACACCCCCCCACACACAGTCCCTCTGTCTTTCTCTCTTTTTAAAATCTTGGCTCTCACTTCGCTTTTGAAGCTGTTATCTCAGATCTTTTGTCTGGAGAGAATGTAGTTTTCCATCCTGCGTGAATCCAATATACCCTGATTTTTGTGTGGCTACATGGAACCGTCGAATCTGTTTGCAAGTACAATAAATTGGTCTGTGTATATTTTTCCCGGAAATATATTAGTTCATTTACCTTACTCTGTAAAATTATACTTGTTGTTGTGAATAATACTGTTTAGGTGAATATTGATTTCAAAACTGAAAGTGCCGTAAAGAGTCTTGGATGGAATTATAACTATCAGTTTATAATCACACTTAAATGAGACAGCAGGCTTTAATCTTGACTGTATTATATAGTGATTGTCGGTAGTAGGAACATGTTGGGGACAAGCTTGCAGGTTTTTGTCTGTATTTTCTAAAGCTGGTGCTGTCCCTCCCTGCTGCTTCTTCATAAATTGTGGCTTTCTTGTTTTATTTTAATAGTGTTAATGGAACGTGCCAACAGAAGACTGCTTGGCACATATTTCAGTCACAGAAAACGTTTCTAAGCAAAACCAGATTTACACAAATGTTCAAAGTGTTTAAGATACTGCACAAGTTAAAAATCAAGTCTGTAAATTCAATTGCATCGTTTTTCTTTGCAGCAGTTATGTTGGCCACTGTATTGCTGTAATAGAGTATTATAAAGGTTCTTCCCCTTTCTAAAATCAAATCAAATTTATATTTTCCAGAAGCAGCAAGTAATCAAATTGTAGATTTGTTGGTAAAAGAAATTACCTGGCATTCGGCAATTATTGCAGTCTGCAACTTAGAAGCTTTGCTTTATTCTTTAAAATCCTCTTTTAGAAGTAGTTACTAAGCTTTCAGGTGTTATTCAAATTATTCTGCTGTGGTAGAAAATATCATTCTTACTGCTTTGGGATTGGCAGATTAATACCATGATTTGTGAAAACAGCTGCATCTGTAATAATCTCTGTTATAGCTGAAAGTCCAAATGAAACCTTGTGTGCCTTTCCTCCTCATGTTCTCCTAAATGGATGAAGCACTGCACAAATACATAAAATATTTCAGTCTGCCCTGTATGTCATTCCACTGACATTATTAGATGCCATAGGACTCACTCCAGAAAAAGGCCAGTGCGAGTTGCCAACAGAGACCAGTTAGATATTTATTGTAAAAATGCAATATACATAAAGGTGTGTTAATTTTGAAGGACCTCACAGAAACACACTGGAAGGGACGGGAAGGGCATTTGGGGTGATCAAATCTAGTCCCATGCTGCCTTAGGTAACCGAGTAATATAATACATTTTATAAGCCTGTCAAGCACCATGTTATAAATAGGGTGTTTTCACTTGCTGGGACTTACTGGGCATCTCTTTCAGAATCTCATTGCCCTAATGTTTGGAAATGTCTATTGCAATTCTAGCTTTCATGTGTTCCTGACCAGTTTATTCTAATTTGTTCTTATGCCTGTATTGCATCTTAGCATCAATATCTCTTTTTACTTGAGGGCATTTAAATGGTATGCTTAATGACAGAAATCATCTTGAGACTCTTTTTTCTGGACTAAATTAATGCATTTCATATGTATGCATTCAATTGCATTCAATTAATGCATTTCTAGCAGTAGTGCAAGTTTAGGTTGCTATTGACACTTTTTATTCTTTGTTTAGGCCAACACAGCTGTTTTGTAGTCACTTATCAGATGGGTGACGGGACTGGTTAGCTGGTAAAAAGCTGTCCCCCCTGGATGGTTTTGGTCCACTTTATTTTTCACTGGTATGCTGTCCTGAATCTTTTCTAAGTATGACCCTAGCAACAGTTGTGCTGGTGCCGTTAATGGAGTGGTGTACAGGAACAGGAATGAGCAATGGAGGGAGGAACACTGATGGAAATGTCTTAAGGCGATACTGTTGCTGGACATGAGCCTTTTACTTAACCCAGACTTGTTTAGACAGTGTTCTACACTGCACCCGAGAAAACTGAGTCTGACAGCTGAAACAGTTTGAACCAGACAGTTCAGGCATTAACAACCCTATGCAAGGCAACATCCTTCCATCTAATTTAAGCTTCTGATTGCTCAGTCCAGGCAGTAGTTGGCTGTTCCGAAATGGTGCTGCTGTTTACCAAAAGCAAGCCTAAAATATAATTGTGCCTGCTTGGTTCAGTGTTTGAAGAAAACTCTTTGCTGTTGCATCTGATTCCTAGCATTATTAATAGAACTTACATTCCAGTTATGTATCTGAGAAGTTAAATGTTCCCTCAGTGATACAATTTAATATTTTCTCTCTAATACCATGACAAATGTAACTGCGGAGTACTTTTGAAGTTCATACTGTTTTAGCTACATGCTTCTTTCTTGTTTCTTTATAGTCTATTTATAATATTCGACCTTGGCGTTGTTTCTTTGTTTTCTTTTTGAACAAAGTTACTAAATCACCATTTTTATTGCAGTCTTATACATGGAGTTTTGGGAATTTATTTATTTATAGTTTTATGTAGGTAAATAACTCAAAACACCAAGCCATGAAAGAAATGGTGAAGATTTCACCTGTGCACATACATTTACTTGCACAGTTTTTTATTAAGCTGATGTCAGTTAATTTGGTTCTTAGTACAGTCTGAGTGACTGGTAGGAAGGTAGCAACACGTGTCTGTAAATTATTATATGAAGAATTATGTGTAGCAACTGATTTTATATGAAATGTTATGTTGCAGTTTTTGAAGGCCCATCATGTCATTTGGTCAGTGAGAAAAACTTTCTGGTTTGTACTACTTTTCTTAATCTGCATAGATGACTGCCTCTTCCCGTCAGCAGAAGCAAACTATCAGCATTTCAAAACTGGGGGAGTTCTGTGTTTTCCTGTTTCTAACAGGTAGACAACAACTTGTTGGCATTTATGGCAGTAATTTACACAGCTCTCAAATGTATAGGTACATGTCTTAATTAAACTAGCCAATATACTAAGAAAATCAGATGGCATCTATTTTTAGTATTTGAAAGTGGTGTTCTGCAGTAATCTGAGACCCTACATTCCAGTTCATGAACTCAATCCAACTTTAATTATTAATAGATCTTTGTTGGACAGGCTGAAATTGATGTGATATGTTGGTGCTGTGACTGTTTTATTGTTTGTTTCAGATGATAAGTAATTGGTCATCAGCAGGCCTGTATTGTGGATGCTGAAAAGCTGCTGGCAGAGAAATATCCAGCATTTTGCAAGTATTCTGTTAAAGTCCTTGGTTTCAACATAAACAAGCAAGATGCTTTTCTAAACATCTTGCAGGTGTGTCTTGTTTGGAGTCTAACAGGTGGTGTGGGGTCTGGCCAATCACTTGGAGAGGTGGTTGGACCAGGGACCAATGATCCTTGCCATAGACCAATGCAGAGATTATATAAGGCCTGCCTGTGATTAAATAAAGTGGGTTATCATTTCCCTCAACCTGAGCTCTGACTTGGACCTCCATTTTTCCTCGTCGCCAGTGCTTTAACTGCAACACTGTATTGTCTACATTTCTAGGTGAAGATACTGAATGACAAAAAGCCGTAGGTTTCGTTTAAAAAAGAGTAGCTGCTTAGTGTCTTTCACTTTAGCATACTTTCATGTTGTCCAGGCTGTTGTTTTCTTTTGACTTCCATCTACTTTTATTTTGACTTTAGTTTGAAACATTGTGTAGTCTTTCTGATATTCTGGGGTGTGGGTGGCATGGGGTAGAGTTCAGAACCTTGAACATGTTTCTGAGGAGCTTCCCCTTTAGCTCCCAAGACATTGTATCATACCTGTACTAGCAATGTATGAAAAACTAGACACAGGGCAGTCACTGAGAATCTGTTCATGACTTAATGAAGTACTGTTCTTTAATGGATTTGTACATTCAGGGTGGAGTTCAGTAGATTTTGGGGATGGGAAACTGATGCATTCTGAGAATGTTAATGCTTACGCTTTTGCTTTCACGAGAGCAGCTTCATTTATCCTAAACTTCTATTTGGAATTCAAAGTTTCAGTAGTCCAGTAGAGAAGTTACTAAAGGGTTAGTGCCAGAACTCAGTTGGTATCAGAGTAAGAGACCAGAGGTGGAACAAATGTTATTTATTTACGCTTCATTTTCAAAGTGAAATTGTCAATATTCTGGACATTGATGTTTCTGTATTCTACTAAAGGGAAAAGTAAACAATTTGCCTACAGTGGAATGGGAAGATTTGAAGAATCTGTGGTAACAAGGAAAATAAGTTTTCAACATAAAGCGTAGATAGAAAGGTTGTCTTTTAGTTTAGTTTTGCATCAAATGATTTTGGTTAGGTTATTTCTGGAGAAATTATATTATAGAATTGGAAGACTTTTGACAAAAAGTCTTGCCTTTCTTAGAACAGAAGCCATGCGTGCAGCCTTTTTCAGTTTGTTGGCATTTCACTCTTCTGTTTTGTTATTCCTTCAGGCTAAAACTGCCTGTCTTTTATGCACACTCCCTGCATTGTATGCCAAAACCTCTCTGTGCACTTAAACATACCAGACAGGTTTTACAATAAAATCAGTGCAGGTACAGTGGCTAGTGTTAAGAGAAAAAGTTACTTAATGTAAAATAGTGTTAAGTAAACATCCTTTATTAGTGAGATCTTTGTGTATTTCTTTAATTATGGTTGAAAATTTTACGTTGTTATTATTGCCGTAACAACGCAATCTTTTAAATTTATATTTCTTTTTTAATTATGTGGCTGAAATATAAAGACAGATAGGAAGTCCCTAGCAGCCAGGGTTCCTCATATGATAGTAAACACTGCAGCAAAGTTTTACTACTTGAATGCGAACTGTCTTTTAATTACTGTCAAGTTACTATTTTCCTTAAGCGACGACTTTGTATGTAACTGAGCTAATAATGTAGCCACTAGGTGAACATCTTGTTGGCTGTGTGGGTTTCTATTAGTCCCACTTCAGTCAGTTGCCTGATTCTGTATCCCTTTCCGTTGTACAATCAAGTTGAGTGTTGGTTTGTCAGGGTGGAAAGGTAGAAGCCCGTATTTCTGAAGCCGGTTTCAGTCTTGGTATATTTGTATTCCAGTTTCTCCAAGCCACTTTTTTTCTGAGTACTGCCAAAAAGATTAGTGAAAAGGCAGCCACTGATTGCTCAGCACACTAAGATAGGTTTGAATGTAAGCTTTTCTGCTAGCTGAAAGAAGCTGAAATACAGTTGATTAGAACTACCGTTGATAGATTATTAATACATAAATCATAGTAAAGAAATGTACCTCTTCTATTTAAAATCCATAGCAATTAAAGTAATAAATTTGCAAGTGAGTAACAACTCGAAGGTTTCCTCCCATGCTGATTATCTGGCAGACATCCTGTATAAATATAAAATTATTTGCTATAATGAATATTATCAAGTGATACTTTTTATGTCTTACTTTGTGCAAGTTAGCAGTTCTTGTTCTTTGTCATCTGCAAATCACTGTGTGGGTTTTATTCCTTTCTTCAAAAATGTTAACACTGTCTATTTCTGTGGAGTTCCAGTAACTGCAATACTGTTTTCCTTAGAAGGTTGTCATAATTTAATCTGTATGGTTTTGTCAATACCAAAGTTTTTGTCCCTGTTTGCTCTTAGTAATACTCTAAATGGAAAAGTTAGAAGACAGATTTATTTAAAAATTAGACTTAATTGATAAAGATAACAGCTCTAACAAGGACTTTGTTCTTCATTCTAAAAATATTCTGATGCTGGTTTTTTAATGTTTCCTATAGACTGTCTCTTGAACTGGAATCTTGTTATGTGGAGATCATTTTTATACTTTCAGGTCCATTGGGCCACGGCTTGTGTTGAGAATGACGTTAGGAGCAGAAATTACGAGCCAGCTCCGGGCTTCTTCATACATAGCATCAGGACGAAACCTTTTGAGATGGGACCTGTCACCAGAGGAAATTAGAACAAGAACAGAAGAGCTGATCAGGAAAACAAAGCACGTATATGACAGCATCGGGATGCTTGAAACTGAGGCGGTAACACATGAAAATACCGTACGGCCTTTGGCAGATATAGAAGTGGAATATGCAGGTTAGTGTGTGTTTTCTGTGATTCTTTGCATGAAGCATTCCATTTGCACATAAGGAAACGTTGAGAAAAAACAGTCATTGCTTACAGTTTTGATCCCTGCTGTTCTTATGTAGAATGTGTAGAGGCCACTCAAGAGTCCTCTGGTCCTAATAATCTTTCAGGTCCTCTCAGGGAACTGCATTAGTCACCTGTTTTGGTTTTGCATGTGATCCTTCACCCAGTCACATTTCCGACTTTGTGCAGCTTCCAGGGGACACTGCAGCAGTGTTGACTGTGGCTTCTGTGGTATGCATAGTGCATTAAAAGTGGTAAGCAGTGTTTTTTTCAGACACTGCGGAATCTGACACAAGCAAGTTGAAAGGAGTCGTGGAAAGGTTGATAAACTGTTAGTGGAGAAAATGTGATGGTTGAGAATGAGGAATTTTTGAATGTGTTATTGAAAGAACACTTCTTTACTTGCTCACTTTTGAATTGTGGCCTCTGAGGCCTTGGAAGAATCCAGGGAGAGGTTGGTCATGTAGTCACATCTAGATTGTTCTGAATGAATTATCATTCCATACCAGTAGGTGGGTGGGGTTTAGCAGTCAAACACAGGTAATTCAGTTAATTTGTTAATAATTGTCAGAGGAGATGGGTAAAATACGATCTGCATATTGGGTGTCCTTGTTTCAGAAAACCTTTCAGATGGTGGCTGCATTACTTGTAAAATAGTGAGGGAACAGATATCAAGTTCTTTTACATACTTTAAAAAAATCTGCAGTAGCCACAGAGGTGCTGCAAGTGGCCACCTTATCTTGGAGCAAAATCTTTGACTAGCAAAAAAGAGCAGCCTGCAGCTCAAGTGGTTGTAACATTAGTCTGGATTTCACATTACTTAAAATTGCAGTTTAGGCACATCCAGTGAATTGGCTGGAATTTATACTGGCATACTCAGAAAGACAGTAATCTTCATTCAAAAAGCTTGCTGCCAGATTCAGTTTTAATTCTACCAATGTACCGATACAACAATTTGGTATAATTATTGTAACTCTTTTCACCAAGGCATAGAACTCTCTTCCTTAAATTAAACTTTAAGGAAAATCTGTGTTTGACCCAGAAAATAGTGGCTGTCAGCTTCTCAGCATAGCCACAAAGACTTGATGAAGGATGTACTCTTTTCACTATATCCTGTTGCAGTAGTGGGTCCTATTTAAGCTTTTAATGCTGATTGTCAAAGCTGTATGTGAAATTATCATGACCTGCTGTGAAACAGCCCGTGGCATATGATAGGGATGCATTACCACAGCAAGACTTCCATTAGAACCTTGGAATTTAAGGCCTGTGTATCCTTTTCACATAAAAGACCTACCCTGATAACTGGAACTTATTATCCAAAAAGACAGAGATGATAACAGACCTTAAATTTCACTTGGAAGCTGCCAAAACTCACTTTGTCATTTTGAAACATTTGTCATGAGGGCAGGAGGTGAAGAGGAAAGTTTCCTGTGGACTTAAAGAAGAACCACATGACCGTGTTTGCATTTCTAAAACTGTCTCAGAGCTTGATAGAATGACTGCACATCACATAAAATTGCAAAGCTTTAAATCAGGCTAATATATTGTTACTCTAAAATCTGCCTTTGGAAAGGTAGATGGTAGAGGCATTATAATTTGATTTTTAATTAGGCAAATTCATTTCTATGTTAGGATTTCTATTCAATGTCATTATAAGTTGTAATATTCCTTTAATAGGCAAGGATTTACTTAATCTCAAAAGTATATTCCAAAAAAGTAATATTACTTGGCTTCCAATCTCTTAGAAGTTCAGAATGCATGGACAGCAGCTTCTCTGTTTGCCATGTTGTTTCTCCTTAAATACAGAAGAGTACAGTACATGGGGATTTGACACTTTGCTCATAACAATGTAAAAATAACTTCAGGACAGATGGGCATGTTTGAAAGATTCAGAGCTTCTGACTTTAAATGGTAGCATGGAAGCATCTGTGCCAGCTACAAAACGTCAGTCTTCACTTACATGACTTTTGGAAGATGAACCATTTCTAATGTATTTATATACCTTTCAGCTGGTTTTGTAGAGGATGATGAGATAATTAGGCTTCGGGTTTAGAAATCTTCTGTAAAGTGTTTGTTACTATGGTATGTGGTTTTGTCCTTTCACCTGTTCAGTTTTACATTACCTGTAATCACTTCATTTGCTATATGTGTCAGGTTGCTTTGAATACTTTTTTCTTATATCTTCTATAAATGTCAGAAGGGAGAAGTTCCTTATCCTTAAAGCCTATCCTTCTGTATTCATTGCCTCTTATTTAAACAGTGGAAAGAAGCATGTTGGATTTTCCCCAGCACGTCTCCCCTGACAAAGAGATACGTTTAGCAAGTACAGAAGCTGACAAAAAACTGTCAAATTTTGATGTGGAGATGAGCATGAGAGAAGATGTGTTTCAGAAGATTGTTTATTTACAGGTAAATTACAGCATGTCTGCATAACTTGTGAAATGCATCTAAATGTATCTAAAATTAATTGGTATATACAATTCTTTTCAAGATGACTTTGTGTTTCTTCTATGTCTGTGCCACTCAAATCTTTCCAGTGGGACACGGCTGTACAACAGAAAACAGGGTATCATGCTGTTCCTACTCTTTGCCTCTCATATCTAGTTCTCTGTATCATTCCCTCTCCATTGCGATAGCTTTGACTTTTCAATAGTGGAACTTATTTTCAGTTCTTCCAAGGAACTGGTACCAGGAGCTAAACTAACAGAAGGAAACCTATTAGGAAAAGAATTTTTTGGTTTCTACTGGCTGAGCTGCCTGAATTTGTTCCAAGAGGGAAGGAAGAAAAGAGGCAATATAGCAGTGTGCTTACATTGGTTTATACTGCTTTTGAATTTGTGTCCAAAGTTGTTTTATTGAAAAAGTTGAGAATTTTAAATTTAGAAGTTGTTTTAAGTTATGAAGGTTAATGAGGACATATAAATGGGATTGACCTCCGAAATTACCTCTTTTGATCTGCTAATTTATAGACAACTACATTGTATCCTCTTCTTCATCTGTTTCTTCAGTCTCGAAATGAAACTAAGTTAAAAGATGCATTTACTGTTGAACTAGTTTCTATCCCTTTTGAGTTTCTGTTTAGCTTCTCTTTTAATTGAGCACCTATATGTATCTCCTGTTTTTCGTTTATACTGTTTGTTTTGTAGCACAAATAGAAAGAATATTTGGTTTTGTTCAAATATGTCTAGCGATGTTTAGTAATAACTTTCTAAAAAGTGCAATATAAGGGTAATGCAAGGAAGCTATCTGGTGTGATAACCAAAAAATATTTATTTTTCTGTTCTTTAGATGCGAATTTTTCCTCTCAACCCCACTGATTTTTGATCTTCTTGTAATGTTCATAAGATATTGTTGCCCTGCTTTTTGGAGTCATCATTTGTGCTTTTTGCGGGCTTGACTGGGAATTAAAATAATGCTTGCAGAACCTTACTAAAGTGCCTTCCATTACCATTGTCTTCTTTTGCTGTGTTTTCCAGGGAAATTTTCAAGCATTCTCTTGTGGCTGGGTATTCTTGTTACATGTTTGTAGAAATATATAATAGCCCCATTTTGAGTATGTCCTGTTGTGTGTTTGCAGATAGTGCTTTGTGTTGGTATTTTCCCCCATGTACTTTATGCTGATTTTTTTTCTTTTTCCCCTGCTCTGCTGCTAGTAATTAAATGGCTTGATTTGTATGTATTACCTACTGTGATTTTCTCCGCCTTCCACTACAGAATACACAGATACTCTGAGGACTGATCTAACGTATCTCTGTATTTATTTTTAATTTACAAGAGTATCTGACAGTAGGTAGTGGAAACTGATTGCCATTATTCACTATTACTTTCTTAAAATTTTCTATTTTTTCATTTGGTGTTTTCCTACTTCATTTTCCCTTGCAACAATCTTTGACCTTTATAACGGTTACAGTTTTTGCTTAAGTCTCCATTTAATTTTTTTAGATATTTTTCTTACCTGCAACATGCAAGCATGTTTTAGTATTAGTTTGGCAGAGATGCAACCTCTGAGCATATATCAACTTCATAGTAACTGTGAAAGTAGTAAGAGTTCTGCTCTAGAACAAATGTGAAATTTCCTGTAGTCCCAGACTGGTCAAATATTGCTATTTCCAAATCATTAAGTTCCTGTTAATTTTTGCAAAATTTCTATTGCCTTCTCCTCTTAGAAACCCTCAGCTAAAAAGTCAGGCTCCAGGATCACATGAAGAAAGAACTTCCACAAACAGAATTCAGATTTCTGCTGAAATTATTTCGTCAGTTCAAATGAAGCAGTAACAGTTGGAATAAATCAGGTTTTTCATGTCCTCATTGGGATTTAATAACACAAGTAGATGAATTGAGTTTCATGATCCTGCATGGGGCCAGATTAAAATGGGGCGAGGAGAATGAGGGCCCTCACACTTCCATGTTATTTATAACACAGTCCCTTAAGAGAGGAGCAAATGTGCTTGACCTCAGCGACATGCTGAATGCTTTAGCTTCCCTTAATGGGGACTAAACTTTTCTAAATTAACAATAGTACTCTTTCTAAATTATGCTTAATTTAAGAGCTGTTGATGCAGGAAAATGGTTGAGGTTTTTATATTTAATTTAAGAAAATATTAAAATAATGTAGTTACTTTCTTTTCCCCAGACATTAGGGGGAAAAATTTTCTGCATAAAATTATGTTGTTGAATATGCTCCAGATCGTATTCTTTGAAAAACTTGTATTTTGAGGTTTGAAACTTGGAATAAAGGTGAATTTGGTAGTGAAACTATCATTTAAAATTTTGTTGCTCCTGACATCTGCACATGCTGACTAGTAGAGGCATGCTTAAGAATGTTGCTGGTCTTCTCCACCCACAGGCCCTCAGGAAAGAGCCTGATGTAAACAGCTGCTGCAGGTTTTGTTAATGGAATTCTAAGTAGATTTTGTTTCTTACTCTGTCTTCCAAAAAAAGTATGGAATGGTATATAAAGTCATCAACCACAATGATTCTAAAAGTTCTGGAAAGTTCCAAATTTCGTGTGTGTAGTATATTCAAGATGATGGTCCTTGTGGATCCCTTCCAACTCAGAACATTCTGTAATCCTATTTTATTTGTTGTCACTGGCAGCTTGGTTCTGAAGAAAACATACATGCTCAAATTTTATGCCTTCTGCTAATCTTAAGTGACACTTCTAATCTTTTGGGGTGTTTTTTCAATCCCTCTGACTTTTAGGGTACAGTGTTACCTTACAGCACTGATTTTCTTCAACTATGTAAAAGAAAGCTATTTCTACAGAAGAAGCTCAAGTGCACTGTGCTGTAAACTGAAAGGGCTTGCCATTATGATAGCATGTAAATATGCTGAGACGGTAAAAGAAAATTATTTTTAAAACATTATACATGAATATAAGAATACTATTATGTCAGGTAACTGTTTTTGGGAAGTTCTTCACATTAAGATCCAGGATGTTCCCTTTTTTAATATGAGTGTTCTAAAGAACAACTCTGTTCAAACCCTTTTAGTGCTTGGTATGTTTCTTATAATGTGTTATAAATTGAATTATTCTATACTGTCATTTCAGCAAACCTGTGATCTTGAAAATGTAAAGCCTGAAACGAAGCGATATCTAGAGAAATCTGTTCAAGTGGGGAGAAGAAATGGACTCCATCTTCCTAAAGAAGTGCAGAAAGTAAATATGGACTATTTGTTTATAAAGCAAAGGTTACAAACTGTTGAAGGGATAAATTCATGGTTGGTTAGCTGTACTAAGAATATATTTGAACTTCATGCTTTTGGACCTTCTGAATTACTGCTCTCATCTTAACTGTTCTTACTTCCAGATCCATCCTTTAAAAACTTTTGATTTGAAGGTTTTTAAACTAATCTAGTAGACACCCATGATGCACAGTGGATAGAGGTGGTATGCATCACCTCGTAGCCTTGAGAGTAAAAGAAGCCTAGCTGAAAAAGTTTTGTTACATGTTATGCTTATAGAGAATGCCTAGATTAGATTCCTAGGGAAGAGACCTCTCAAAAAATGTTGCTACTGAGCCTGCACTTCTATTCAGAAGTATGTATAACTGTTGGAAAACCACAGCTAGTTTCAGTTAACTGATGTTGTAAAACGTGCCCAAGATTTTAGCCTTTAGCCTGAAAAAAAAATCATGGTCGATTAAAGGTGAAAACAAGCTGCTCTGAGAATTTTTCTTCATTAAGGCAGAACTGACTTGGGAAGCAATTGTCACTTCAGAAAAACAGGAAGTTAAATTGTCAGCATCTGAGATGCTGTGGCATCCCACCCATAAGGGGAAGAGAGCACCCATGATTGATATAGATGCATGTGGTTGAAAGGAACAACAATATCAGAGGGTCTGCAAAAGCTTACAAACTTTTATTAATAAATTATGTGCTTGGTGTGGAAATTGGTACATTAGTCCCTGACCTAATATGAGCACATGGGAGTGGGTTTTGGATAAAAGGGTGTGAATCTTTCTGGATAAAAAGAGGGAAAAGAAAAAGAGAGATAAATGAATTAAAGGGGGGGAGAGAGAAAGAAGAAAGGGAGAAAGATCAGAATTCATGCCTCTGGCATCAATCCAGCTGACTAGGTGTCCCGAATCCTGGAGGTACCGCCTGGACATGGGTGGGGATACTGTTTCATAGACAAGCTTTCCTTGCCCTGGAGAAAATTTTGCACTTTCTATGTAGATGAGTCATTGTGCACAGTCTGATCTTTAGGCTCTTCTGGAAATGGGTCAGAGGGTTTTGGGGGCTTTTGGTGGTCTTGTTCGCCCCCTCTGCATTCCAGGCCTATTGCTCCACCTCATTCCTCTGTTTGTGTTGTACTGAGTTGTGCTTATCTCCAGGAGGTAGATCAAGGACATTTGTCCCGGAAAAGTGCTGTCCTACCTCTGTGTGGCCCTTGTCCAGTCACACCTTGTTCTTTCTCACAGCGTGTTATTGCCAACAGTCCTTGGCTGTTGTTACCTACAGTCCTTGGTTGGTGCCACAGCCACCCTGCTGTTGGTGTTTGAGAGATACGCATTAGCCTCCTAGCTTCTGGGGTTCTACAGATGTCAACATAGTTATCTTCAAATTCTGAGTGATGTTTCTGACTTTATTATGACCTTTTTTTCTGACTGTTGAATAGACTTAACCCTTTGTAGAAAATAATCATTCTTCATCCACATCCTTCAGCTAGTGAGAACAGTTTGATGTGTATTTTCATAGCTTAAGAGTAACTGATGTCTCTAAAGGTATTTTGAAATACCCTGGGAGACAATAGTTGAATTATATTTAGGTTAAAAATTGGCTAATGGTAGTCTCTGCCAAGTTTTTTATTTCGTGTACATTCTCTTACTGATAAGTACTATGTTTATTTGGACTTGACAGTATGTGCTGGTTTGAAAGCAAACTAGTGAGAGACTCCCATGTCAGAGAATACAATTTAATAAGAAAAATAAAATAAAATAAATGCAATAGTACAAAGAAACCACTGACAGAGTCAGAATACAACCTGACATCCTGTCGGTCAGGGTGTTGGCAACAGTCCCAATGGTGGCTGCAGTCCTCCTGGAGTGATAGTTCTGTTGGAGTAGTGATCCTGTAAGGAAGAGTCTGGTCTTCCTCGGAAGGTCCAGCAATGGCTATGTAGCTCCTGTCCTCTGGGAATCCAGTGGAAGAGGCAACCTTTGCTGCCCAAAACCTCTGTTTATATGCAGATGGGAAAGCTCAGTTCCTCCTCCTGGGCAGAGCATCTCACAATGGGGTGGTGAGTCACGAGGCAAGGCATTGATGGGTGCATTAACAGAAGATAGTCCAGAGGGAGGAGGCAAGGAAACACTGCCCCACCTGGTTTCAACAGCTCACGAAGATGGTAATAGAATATATTGCAACCCAGGTCACAGTAACATGTAGAAACTTGCTATGAGATATATTAGAAAATGTTTCAGAAATGTGAACATCAGGGTTTTAAAAAAGGTTTTGTAATTGCCTTGTGTTGTGAGAGCAGCCTTTTCTTTCTGTGCAATTCCAAAGCAGTGTTTTTGAGTAGGTGGCATGTTTTTTTACTCCCTTCATTCTCGTTGATTTTAGTGGATATTTTTACACTTAAAATTGTAATTTAGCTTTTCAAATAAAAGAAAATAATTGAATGTTGGATAAACAGCATATGAAGCTGTTTAATGAGTGTGTTCAATCTGTTCAGTCTCCTCTAAGCTGAGTTTAGAATGTTGGAGCAATAGCCTTTGGCAACAATATTGCTCAGGACCAAAAGACGCATAAGAGGACGGCTGACAGGGTGTGAAGTATAATGCTACCTGCAGTGTGTTATTTGCTCAGTCCTGATATTTACTATTGGTTAGTAGAGAGCGTATCTGAAAAAAATGAAATGTTATTCATATGGAGGATAAAAATTGCCAACTTTGATGTTTGTTTTTCCGCTAAGTTCAGTTTATACCCGATACAGGAAATAAAGACAATGAAGAAAAAATTGAATGAGCTGTGTATAGACTTTAACAAAAACCTGAATGAGGAAAACACTTTTCTTGTATTTTCTAAGGAAGAACTTGGTGAGTAGGATGCTTTCTGTTTCTGTTTTTTCAGCCTTCCAGTTTTGTTGGAGTAACTGGCTTTTGCCCCATTTAGTGATTATTAGATCAAATGAAATTCTGACTGTTTCCCAGTCATTTCTGTTTCCTTTTTAGTCCTTTTCCAGAATCAATTTAGAGTTATCTTTTGCAGGTGTTCATGATGTCTTCATACACTTGTGCTTCCTGAGGTGTTTGCCTTGCATCAAGTTAGCATACTGGTCCTACTTTCTTTAGCATAACTTTTTTCTGTTCCTTTTCTCAGTTATCATCAAGTAATTCCATGTGTAATTAATGGGAAAGCTTTTTCAGTTCTGCAGTAAACTTTGACTAATTCAGTAATTTAAACCAAGCTAGAGATTTCATGTGACAGAGAATTTGGAGATTCATTATCTGAAAGGCATCTCATAAAGTGTGTTCTAAGAACAGAGATTTTTTAAATGTCATTTAGTTTTTATCTGGTAGTTGTACATGTGTTTCTCTTTTGCTCTCAGGTGTTTCCAAATTTTGTTTTGCCTGGTGGAATTTGTTAAAATTATAGCAAATTTTTGTAAAAAGGGAGGTGTATTTCTGTGGAGATTTCTGATGTCAAAGTAGATTGCAGCAAAACAAATTCAAGAGTCTCGCAAAAACAAGGGGGAGTAGATGATTTTGGTAAACATTGTTTATTAAATTGTATTCTATAGATGGCCTTCCTGATGACTTTATTAACAGTTTAGAGAAGACTGAGAAAGACAAATATAAAGTTACCTTAAAGTATCCCCACTATTTTCCTGTTATGAAGAAGTGCTGCATTTCAGAAACCAGGAGAAAAATGGAATCTGCCTTTAACTCAAGATGCAAAGAGGTATGTTGTGTATGTACTGTTCTACAGTGCAGTGACAGAGTTGAAAAATTGAGCTAGACATTCAAATGTTGTGTTTGAGTTTTGCATGTTGTAGAGTATTTTGAAATCAAGAGTTATCAGCATGATCTTTAACAGTGCCTTGCTCCAATTTATTCTGATGTCCCGAGACCTTGGAAGTTGATGATCTGTCTCAGTGTGTGTGTATTTGTATGTATCTTAATATTCAAGTGGTTCTGTTAATAGAAGTGGGATTTCAATCTTTTGTGAAATTTCCTTACAGTGTTCTGCAGATGCTTACTGACACTTTCCTCACAGAACAGGATGTCTGATTGTGGCTTCTATAGCCCTTTGGGATTCTTCAGAATAGAGAGGGGTTATTCAAGCACAGGTTTTAATTATAAATACAGGCAATTAAAATGAAATTAACAGATTGCATATATGCACAACTAGACAAGTACAAAATAAAAAAAGCATTGAAAGGATAGAGGATATGTCGTTCAGACAATTGTACCAACCATGCATTAGAGAACAATAATGGAGTTGAGCTTTTGTTCTTGAAATGCTTAGAAATGTCATGAGTACAGGATAAGATAAAATGGTACCAGGAACTGAACACTTTGCAAGTCAACACACATAAAGAGATTTAATGATAAAACTGTGTGACAATTTTCAAATCTAGTGTTTGATTTTTTTTTTTTCGCCTGACTAATCTCACTTTTCCAGAACTAGGGATTTACACAATTACGTTTTCAACTTCTCGAGGATTCAGCACATTTAGGTCAGGGTCTGGGGGTTTCTGTTTCAGATCTTTCTCTGACTGCTGTTGTCAGAGTGGCAAAAGAGGGAAATTTGCAAACAAACTTCGGCACAATAGATTAGCAATCTGTCTTCACCACTAACAAGCAGTTGAGCCTGCCGTCAGCAATTTCCTTATTATCTTTCACATGTAAATTATTGATAAAGGACATAAACTCTTCCCAACCTAAAAGAAAATGGTGTATATTTCGACTAATTATGAAAGATAAGTTATGATAAGGAGCATAATGAGTGAGGTCAACTAGAAAACCAGCTACCTGCAGTCAAATGGTGAGAAAANTTCAATCTTTAAGTGTTTAATTTGAAAGGTTTTCTGTTTCATAGGATTACTGAGATAATTGTTTTGATAAAATGTGCTTTCTGGTTTCATTTTACAAATTTGCCTGCTTTCTTTTTTAGGAAAACACAAACATTCTGCAGCAATTGTTCCCGCTGAGGGCAAAAGTAGCAGAGCTTCTTGGTTATAATACACATGCCAACTTTGTCCTGGAGGTAAACACGGCAAGGAGCACAGATAACGTAACAACCTTCTTAGGTTTGTTCATATTTATAAGTAATACTTGTATATTTAATGTAATAACATGTCTCTTCAGCCAAGATGAATTTAAATACATAACTGCGTCACGGTGTCCATGAGGTTGAGCTAGAAAAGGAACTATGTCTCTGTTCTGGCATATATATTTTTTAGACCAAAGCTGTACAAATGCAGTTGTTCCAAATCAGGAAGCACAAGGTAAATTCTGAGAATAACTGCTTTGTGACAACCAGTAGAAGCAAGTGCTTGAGTCCTTCTCTGCCCCAAAATGAAGTTACCCTAATTTAGAACCAGAGTTACATGTGCAGCTTAAGCAATTTTATCAGTTCAAGAGGCTGCATCAGAATTGCAGCTTTTTGTTCCCAATTTTTTGTGCATCTGTAGCCTTGGTGTCTTCTTCTGATACAGTATAATGAAATGCATTAGGTATGATGAAAGATTACTGTATGTAATGATGCAATTTCCATGGGTTGAATTAAAAAATTATATCTGGAGTGATGGATTAAATCTGGAATTCGAAAGCCTTGTAATGGAATATGATCTGAGAACAGAGATATCTTGAAAATTTTAAACAAAGCAGTTTATGAATGAATTTAGAGTCATCCTGTTCATGTCAGCAGACACTTGGACATGGAGTTAACGTCTACTTTTTGGAATTCTGTAGCTCCACAGAATAGTTTCTGTTCCTTTATTACACTCGGGATTGTATATTGATGTGCCATACAAATAACCCCCCCAAATAAATTAGTGCAAAAATAGAGTGTGTTTATTGGTAGCGGATTTTTGTGTTTATACTTCAGTAAAGAGGTTCAAATGCTCCTCTTTCTAAACCTATAATTCTGTTGCATTTCTCTTGAAATGCTCCTTCATGAGATCAGATCCATATTTGGCAATATCAATTAAGTATACATGAAAATTAACTAATACTTCCTTTTGATTATTATTATTACATGTTAGATACTTTAGGTGTACTTGAAGTATTTTAGACTTCTTTTATCCATTGTGTTATTGTAATACTGTGTTTTTTCATTTATTTTGAAGCTGACACACATAATTTGGCAGCTGCTTTTACAGCCTGAGATCAGATACTTTTTGTAAATATCATGCTTCACGGTGGTTCTCACAGAGGGAGAATATACATCAGATTAATTGTCACTTTTAATTTAGTTCTTTTGATATATCCTCAGCTACAAACATGACAGTGTATTTTGCTCTACTTTGTTCCTATCTATTCATGTTTTAAATCAAGTGTTCTTGACTTGATCTTACGTCTAGGAAGAAGAGCGTTCTCTCCTATGACATATTCTGAATTTAGCACAGTACAAGCTGCAAACAGTATTTCAGTCATGTAAATGCATTTAATGCCTGACAGCCTTCTTAGAAACAGGAGTGGCAATTCCTAAATTTTACGCTCTAGGTATCAACAGTGAACATTAATGTGAATTCTTAATGAAGAAAAAAGTTTCTGATAAATCAGAAATAGTTACACGAGAATAAGTACAGTATGTACTTTATGGAAGTTTAATAAGCTTAAATATTTTATATTCAATACGTCTGCTTCATGAAGGCTGTGATGCCTTCTTGTCCAAGAAAAGTATATTGGAAAAAATTTGAATTGTAGACATTAATATCCAGAGGCTTTGCTAGTCTAGAAGCCAGCCATCCTATAGGCAAGAATTCTTGAATCTCTTGGTTTTTTTATAGGACTTTAGCTAGAAGTATTGCATTCTGTGTTGCACTTGCTTCCACTAACTAATAGTAGTTGCAGTCTTTGGCCATTGCTGAAGAAATGTATGAGGAATACTGAGATTACATGAGGTAAGATCAAAGGATTCAAGCATAAGTGTCTGGTGTTACTTTTTATTTATGATGTCTTGGAAAAAGTCTAAATTTATCAAAACCCTTCACACCACTCTTAAGCCTACATGGAATACTGTATCATTTATAGCATGCCTGCAATTAAAACTTCTTAGGACAAGAAAACAGATGTTGCTTGCTGTTGGTCAATGAATGGAAAACATCCACTTCTGGAGTATGTGCTTGAAGTGTTTAGTGTATTTTATAGGAATACACATTGTAGTAAGGAACATGGAAGTTGACTCCAAGGCAATCTTTCTTCCAGATGATTTGAGTAAAAAGCTAAAGCCATTGGTTGAGGAAGAAAGACAATTCATTCTAGATCTGAAGAAAAAGGAATGTAAAGAAAGAAATTTTGATTATGATGGAAGAATCAATGCATGGGATCTTCATTATTATATGAACAAAACTGAAGAGCTGAAGTACTCCATAGATCAAGAAAAACTGAAGGAATACTTCCCAATTGAGGCTGTTACAGAAGGCTTACTGAATATTTACCAGAAGCTGCTGGGACTTGAATTTGAGCAAATTGAAGGTGCTCATGTTTGGCATGACAGTGTTACTCTTTATACAGTGAAGGATAAATCAACAGGAGAAATGCTAGGGCAGTTCTATTTGGATCTTTACCCCAGGTAATTATGACTTGGTGTTTTGCTTACGTGTTTAAAATGGAATTTGGTTTAATGGGTTGCTGCTTGTTTGGTTAAAATTAAATGCATTTGGAGGTAAATATTTGTTCTACTGGCAAGATTATTGTTGTTTTCATTAAGTTGTCCTCTGGACTGTGTTCAGATTTTTTTAATGCTTTTTGTTTTAAATACTTCCATATTTCTTGCTTATATTCATTTTATGAAGCATTGCTACTTTGCTCATATTTTTGGTAGTACTGCTCGCTAGTCAGTTGTCCATAATTTTTTGCATCCATGCACTTTCTCCTTCCTAACTTACTACTGGGTTTTAATTTTCATGTCTGCTGAACTGTTGCTCCAGGCCGCTCAGATCAATTATCTTTCTGTCTCCCAAGAGTTCCTAGTTTCTCCCAATTCCTCTTTACACTTGATGTGTATTTTCTACCCTGTTGTCCAGACTGCTAAATCAAATAGATCAATACCAAGAATTGATTCCTATTGAGCACACATTCAGATTTACTTCCTTGTTGATCCCTGTAGCTCTCCAGCTCTCTTTGTAGCTGTTTACAGCATCATCTGTGTTTTGGCAAAGATTAGGAGACTAGACTGGTTTGGCAGGATTTATTCTGAGCTAGTCCTTTTTGGCTATTTGTCACTTGTTTTTTGTTTGCTTTGGTGTAGGGTTTTTTAGGTTAGTATTTAGCATTTTATGAATTTGCTGATATTATTTATTATTGTAAGTTGACTAAAGGTTTTCTGGCCTAAGAAAATTAGGTTACTCAATATGTATAGTAGTACAGAAATCGTTCTTTTTACAATATCTGACATACCTGTCTTCTTCACCTGTTCACCTGCTTCCATCTTTATACATATCCTGTGGATTGCTGAAGGTATGTGTTAGTAAGACTCCTCTGACTTAATCTGAGTAGTTAACTGAATAGTATAGGGCAAAAATGTCAAAATAATTTTACTTTAAACTTTAGTATGACAGTGAAAATGCAGTGTACTGTATTCTTTTGTCTCCCTCAGTAAAAAAAAAATTGTCAGAGGACAGAACCTAGTCCTTCTTGTTACAGTAGCAGTTTAAAACACAATTGACATCTGAAATACATATACTTTCAGCGTTTCAGTAAAAAACAGATTCTTGTAAATGCTGCTGGGAATCTTGAACTGTTGTGATTTCAGTACGAGAGTAGAAGGGCCCTTTTTTCCCCTTGTGCTCTTAACTTAGTGAGTCTTAGAAGTCATGAAAAGATGTAGATTTTTGTGTAGAGACACTGACTGATTGTCCCTGTTCTTGAATAGGCTTCGCCATTCTGGTGAGCAGGCTTGTGGTTTGAAGATAGTGTCTGATATATTTTTTTATACAGAGAGGGAAAGTATGGTCATGCAGCCTGCTTTAGTCTACAACCCGGCTGTCTTCTCTCTGATGGCAGCAGATTGATGTCAGTAGCTGCTCTGGTAACCAACTTCACAAAGCCAGCATCAGATCATCCGTCACTGCTGCGACATGATGAAGTAAAGACTTACTTCCATGAATTTGGTCACGTAATGCATCAGATATGTGCCCAGGTTAGTGATGTTTCTATTCCAGTGTAAGACTTATTTCTTTCTTCTCTGACCCAAAGCAAGGTAGAGGTCTGTTTTGGTGGTTTCTAATTTTAGTAAAGCATATATGCAGAGTTCTGGTTATTTTTTTAAAGCGTCAGGTTGTGCTTTTTTTAATATTTATTTAAAACCAAAGCAATAAATACACCTTCTTATGAAAAACATTTTTGTAGGGACATATACTTCTGCATTTGCATCATGCAGGAGTCTATTCACTCATCACAGGTAAGGTGAAGAAGATGCTCAGTCATGGCTTTTTTCAGAGGGCTTTTTATTACTTCTAGTTTAATACTAGGTATTAGAAACAAAAGGTTGCTGTGCCTAGGGATGAAAATAATTTCTGAAGCTAGATGACCTCCAGCATTTTGGCATTTAGTACTGTTAAGGCCTATCACTCTTGACATCACAAGCATAAAACAGGTCTTGCCTGAGCTATTTTATTTTCTCCTATCTGACAGGTTAAGTTTATTGCAGTGACCAGAAAGAAATGAAGGTAGTTTCAGATTTTCCATCAAGATACCAATAAAATTGTAGAATTGCTGTTTTCATTTTTACTTACATGTAAAATTGATACTGCCAGATGATAAATTTATCATTAGCCTAATGAAAATTTTGTATTTCAGAAAGAGATGAGTGTCAGTATTCACACATCAGAAAATTCACATAGTTATCTACAACTTTAGATTTTGTGTAGCACTTCCTTCATCTTCTGTATAAACAAATACAAAATAGTAAAATCAAGGAAAAATGACCCTCATTAGATTTTAATTCTGGACCATGATCCTAGAGACTGGGACCGCAGAATAAAGAAACAGCGTCATCACAGAAATCCATATGTTAAATCCAGAGTTAATAAGTAGGTAGACTTGCTTAGATATTTTTTAATCATCTTGAAGGTAAAAATATAATTATTATTTATCATCTTCACCCTGTGATAGGCGTTTCTGATATCAAAAATTGATGAATAAAACCTAGGCAATATAGAAGGTGTTTGTAAATGAAACACATTTGGCATTGGTATAAAATGGTACAAAACTGCAGCATTTTGACAACCAGTGAGGATGTGCGTGGATGTTTTGGAGTCCCTTCAGGGTAGCTGAAGCCATCGATTCCAATGCATGTGTACTTCGGTTGCTATGGAATTGCACACTGGTCAGAGAGGCCTGCTTTCCAGCTGTCTCTTCCACTGCTCTGGTGTTTTCTGTGTGCCCAGCTGCCACACTCACTTCTCCTGTATTGTATGTAAATAGTTATTTGCATGTGTGCAAACTCACTAGTCCCACATAAGAACATCCTGTCCTCTGGTATTGTGTGTACAAAGCACTGTCTTGTTTCGTATGATGGTTTGTTTAAGCATGTTAAAGACTTGACATTTAAATGCTGTGCAAGGATGAGACTGGGAGGGAATTTGTGAGCTGCTGATAAGGGTTTGATACTCTATGTAATATACTGGAAAAGTGAGCTATACTGTTGGAGAATGAGATCAGGGCAGGGAGGGAATTTGTTTATGTTGTTCAGGAAGGAGAGCTTTTGAAGTAACTTGAACCAAATTGTGTTGATGTTTTTTGTTAGTGTGGTGTGCTTGGATATGGGTAAATGAAGGTATCTGAAGGCCACTTGCTTTTTGCTCTAGCCAGTTCTATCACCCTTCTTCCCTGAAGCTGATGCTTCCTAGCTGTTCTTCAGAGCTGCTATTCAGCAAGGACAGTAAGAAGGGCCAGCCTGTTACAACTGTGGATTTGGGTAGCCTGCAAGAGTCAATGAAAGCAAAAGTTTTATTCCTTTTGTGGTGTTCTTCTGAAAACATGAGAGGAAGACACATGGATGTGACGCAGATGTCAATTCAAGGTTACATCCTGTATTATACATGCTTTTTTTGGTAATCCTGCAAGAAAGTAAGTTTAAAAGCCTGTGATCCTGTGAGCATCTGTTTTCCAGTGGAGGATGGACTGTAAGAATATCAACAGCTCTTAGAGAGGACAACTGAGAATTCTTTTTCTTTAAGCACATAAATGTTTTGTTAGTATGTTGAGGAGAAGGAACAGAAAATAAAATTGAGCTGGCAAGAGGAGGAAGACTTTTTACAAGACAAGGGTGGAATGATGGTAGGAAGGCTCTACAGAGGGATCTGGGCAGACCAGTTGCATGAGGTTCAACAAGGCCCGGTGCCGGGTCCTGCCCTTGGGTCACAACAATCCCAGGCAGCTCTGCAGGCTGGGGCAGAGTGGCTGGAAAGCTGTCCAGGGAAAACGACCTGGGAGTGCTGGTCAGCAGCAGCTGAACATGAGCCAGGGTGTACCCAGGTGGCCAAGAAGGCCGATGGCATCCTGGCCTGGATCAGCAATGATGTGGCCAGCAGGACCAGGGCAGAGATTGTCGCCTTGTCAGCAGTGGTGAGGCCACACCTCAAATCCTGTGTTTAGTTTTGGGCCCTCAGTTCAGGAAGGACATTGAGGTGCTGGAGCAAGTCCAGAGAAAGGGAGCAGAGGTGGGGAAGGATCTGGAGTACAAGTCCTGTGAGGAGCAGCTGAGGGAGCTGAGGGTGTTTACCTTGAAGAAAAGGAGGCTAAGGAAGGATGTTACTCCTTTACAACTGCCTGAAAGGAGGCTGTAGCCAGATGGGGCCAGCTTCTTCTCTCAGGCAATCAATTACAGGACAAGAGGAAATGGCTCAAGTTACACCTAGGGAGCTTTAGATTGGATATTAGTAATTTTTTTTTTTTTTAGCTGAAAGAGTTGTAAATCTTTGAAATGGTCTGCCCAGGGAAATGGTGGAGCCGGCATCCCTGGGAGCATTCAAAAACTGGGGATATGGTACTTGGGGACACAGGTTAACAGCTTAGTGAACATGGTGGTGATGCTGGCTTGGTGGTTGTACTTCATAATCTTGAAAGTATTTTCTAACCTTTATGATGCTATGATTCTATGAGACCAAGTAACTTTTGTGTATTTGAACAACATTTGAACAATTTCTTAGGTTGTTTCTTAGAAATATTTGGATTTGGAGTATATTTTAATGAAGATTCTTAACTGTACAAACTTTTCTTCAAAATTTATGTTGGGGGAGCTTCTTAAGCATGAAGTTACTGCCAATACCAAAATTTAAGAAAAGTTCTAATGTGCTTGGCTTTCAGAAGGAAGATTCTTTTATCAAAGTATCAGATTTTAAAACTTTTAATGAATAAGGTTGCTAGGATTTATTTATTTATTTCAGTCCATCTGTTACTGGCTAAAAAAATTGTGCTATGTGTTAACCACATGTATAACAAATAACAACAAATAGAGCAGAGCTTAATAGAATAAGTTGGTTAAGTAGTCTATGAATCAGTGTGGTAGACTGCAATACAATAAACTTTTTAAAGTGCATGTTTGGAGTTTATTATTTTACTTCAGGGTAATACAACAAGAATCTATAATAATTTACGAATTATGTAATTTTCACAAGACAGCATGGAAACATTTGTATTGCTGTCATAGCCTAAAAGATAAAAATCAATAATACTCAAAAAATTGAAGCGCTGTTCTACACCAGTAGATAATGCAGTATTTAACTACTGAGTAGTCTACTTTATTCCTTGATAGTAGTCTTGTGTCTGATTTTTTTCCTCCTTTCTTTAAATTTAATTTTTAAATTACTACTATTATTATTATTGGTCTGTTCAAATTATTCCTTTTGCTGTGACTTAAACTGTAATTTTTGCATCGGAAATGTTATATTCTGCTAAAAATCTTGGCCTTTAGTTTAATTCAATGGCTTTTTTTTTTAGACTGATTTTGCAAGATTTAGTGGAACTAATGTGGAAACAGACTTTGTAGAGGTACCTTCGCAAATGTTTGAGAACTGGGTGTGGGAAAAAGAGCCACTACAACAGATGTCAAGACATTATAAAGATGCAACCCGTGTTGGAGACACACTGCTTGAGAAACTTGCTGCCTCTAGACTTGCTAATACAGGTATCTCTCTGCCTTTTCTTCCCACAGTATATGTATAAAAGTATATAATTTTAAAAACTGACAAACATAACAAGTCTATTAAATTTCTTCTGTATGTACACTTACCACTGTCTTTCTGAGTTTATTTGTGTGGGTACCCTCACTAATAAAGGCTACGATGACAGAACTCTTTGCAGGAACAGCAGCAGCTCTGATTTTCCAGCTCACCTACGGAACTAAAATACCTTTCCTCTCCGTGTAAATTTTTTTGCCTACCAGCTTTGCTCGTTTAAAATTGGTGGTGTGTCTGGTGGGTGGAGGAGGGTAGTCTGTTGTAGCCTGGTGTGGTTTTTGTGGGGTTTTTTATCTTTTTTATACTCCAGAACAGGCTCTGTGTTTGAATACAGTGTATCTACGTGTATTGTCTACATTTGATTTGCATGCGAAACTTGACAGATATGAAAGTTATTTGCAAATTTACTGAACAGACGTAACATATCCCAGACAGGACTGTTGTAGACCTTATACATATCTCCATTAAGATGATAATCTCACGTTGTTACCTATCGTGTCATTATTATTCTATCACTCCCACCTCTTTATTCTTGTAATCAGAGCTTCCTATTCATGGTACAAGTTCGTCATTAGGCTACTCCTGTTTATTTCATTCTGCTTTCCTATCCTGAACAAGAAGTCTTTGTTCTTGTGGTTTGCACAGACTCTAGCTGCATAAGAATTTTGTCTTGAGTAAAGGTTCATATCTTGTACCTTCTTAAAAAAAGCTTACAGCAGCTACAGCAGCAGTTCTTGGTGTCCTTTGAAGTGTCTTGGAGTCAATATACTGTGTAGGCCCTGCATAAAATGGTATATAGTAAATGACAACAGCTGAAAACATTTTAATTATTAAAACATGCTTTTAAAATATCTGCTTTATTTTAGTTTTGATCTGTAAGGAAAGTAATATTCAAAAAGAGGGAGCTTAGCATGATAATTCCTTTATTAAAACTATGCCTCTCAACTCCGTGTAAGTGGAGTAATTCAGATGGAAGTGATGTAACTCCAAGATTCTAATAATTTAGTATACATGTTGGGATCTTTGGAGGAAAGATGCAAGTAAAACTCCAGCTCTTTTGATGCAGGTTAATTAAATGTTTTTACCCAATTAGGCCTTCTAACTCTCCGTCAGATTGTTTTGAGCAAAGTTGACCAGGCACTGCATACAAAGCTGTCTGTTGACCCAGCAGATGAATATGCTAAATACTGCATGGAGATTTTAGGAATTCCGGCCACTCCAGGTATGTCAGCATGAAGCTTTTATACAGCATGTCCAGATGGTTCGATTTAACATGCCTTTCTTTCTCAATAATGCTTGGCCTTCAAAAAACAGAGTTGTTTATGGAATAATCTGCTTTTTGAAGCTGAAATAATTATTTTGAAGCTTAGGATGATCTTAATGATATCTTCTGAAGGAAGATTAAGGTAAATATAAAACGTAGCCTTTTGCAGGATATGTTTTAGAGTGACATGATGTGAATTCCACTTTAGATGTTCTATCACATCTGTGTTGGATGTACAAGTAGCCTAAAATGGTAAATTGAATTTCCTTTGTTTTCAACAGAGTATGTTCGATACTTTGAGGCATACTCAGACCATTTATGTTAAAAGTTTCGAAGTAGTTGTTACAAATTCCTTAATAATTTATTGTTGAACTACTATATACATCAAAGAAATAGCTATCTTTGATTTCAATATCTTGATGTTAATCTACTTTTCAAGGAACAAACATGCCAGCTACTTTTGGACATTTGGCAGGTGGTTATGATGGTCAATATTATGGATACCTGTGGAGTGAAGTGTTTTCCATGGATATCTTTTATAGCTGCTTTAAGCAAGAAGGAATAATGAATCCAAAGGTAGGTGACAAATACTTTCTGATAAACACCTCTGTTGCACTTTGTCTCTGAAACCACATTTACCACTGTCGTGATCCATAAGTATAATGTCTCAAGTTCTACTTCTGTGCCTGTTGAGTTCAGATCAACAACAAAAAAAGGTGTAAAGGCAACTTTAAGGAAATCATCTTAAAGTTTCCAAGAGCAGTTGGATTTTAATACAATTATTACATCATCATATATTTAATACTGTAGTACTTTTAAGATATTGTGTTGCCTTGTCTAATGCCTTCTGCTGTAATTTTAGACTGAAAAAACATTCCTCCGTTGCAAAAGCAGATGTGTATTCATCTGAGTGAAACCTGTAAGATAGTGTTGATCTGTTACTTTTACATTTCCGTTACATTTTGGGTACCTCAACTGTGTGGTCCTTTTATGTAGTTACTATTTAGAAAACTGAATTTATTTTGAGCTTTCTCTGTCATAGTGTAGCATAATGTGAAAATTGTTTCATCTTCAGTTTAAATCCCAAGTCCCTTTTGAAGTCCAAATCATTAAGAGGTTCTAGATTTACTGAGTCTTTTTTCCCTAGAGTAATTCTCCAGCCTCTTCTGCCCCCAGCAGAAAAAAAGGCTAATTAGTAATGTGGTTAGTAATCCTGCCAATTCTGGCAACGTTTTTCAGAGATTATAGTATTATAGTATTAGCTGAGGTGCTGCAGATGAGATAGATGTGTTCTATCATAGGAAAGACCTTTTGGTTTTCCTGATCCTCTTAACCGTGTTCTTGATTCAGCTGCTAGCACTAGTTCTTCCTTTTGGTAGAAGTATAAGAGAGAAATAAAGGAAAGAGTAGAAAATGCATGACTGTCCTTTTCCTCTCCTGGAATTTGCCTTCTTTCCTCCCTGTACTTATCACAGCAACCAGAACTTCTAGAACATCCCTCTAGAGGATGGATGTAGTAAACAGGGTAAGATTTTGATCTGGACAACGAGACGAGTCCAAAGAATAGATGGGGTAGGACTGTGAAATTGAGGCAGTGGTTAGGCCAACAAAACCCAAAAGGGGTTTTATGGAGAAAGCAGCCAACTTCACAGTTTGAGAGAAGGGACATAGGGCTTGGAGGTTAAGATTGATTTTGAAGGGATAGGGATTCATGACAGGTACATATGAGAATAAGCGTACCTGCTTTTTTATTGGGAATCTTGTCACTCATAAATAAGAGCAGTAGAGAAGAAGTATCAAGTTAAATGAATACATAAAATAACTTTAAATGAAATGTTGTTAGTGGATCTTAAAAATGTTATTTCAGGAGGGGTCAGACTTGCTGGCTCTTACAGCTTTGGGAGGGATGTTTAATGGTGCTGGTGCCAAACTTGTGATACTTCGTGTCAGTTTTTTTCTGACATGCCCACATCCCTCCAGTGCCATCGCACTTTTGTTCTGTCAGTTTTACTCTTTATTCTCAAAACTCTGTTTTGAGTGACTATATAGTCAAAACCCTAAGCTATAGTTTGGCAAAATTGCTCTGTTACCTTTGCTTCTCCTGAGAGATGCCTTGTATTCTAATTTTTGGTGAGAATTTTTGTTTTCTTTGCTTGTGTATGGGAGGCTTTGAGAATAAATTAATTATGCTAAAAGTGAATATTTTTGTGGAACAGCTGAAAGACAACTAATGCCTCTTTTATTGTGAAGCCTGTTATCCAGGCTAAGAAGTGAGGAAAAAAAAGTGATTATTTATGTGTGTCACTCAGTCTCTGGCGTATGTGCACACAAACACTTTGCATGAATGCTGATAGAACGTCAGGGATAGCGGTGGAGATTTTTTTCCCTCCCTCCTCAATTCTGTCTTTTCAAATTAGTTCTCTTTCAACTCAAATAAGTGTGGTAGCATCCCACAGGATGGGACAAACAATTTTTTATGAACAAATACTAGATACCAGTATGCTTTTTGTAGTTACTCATATTTTATTTTATCTAGGCTTAGACTAGTCTTAGAACGGCCGAAAAGGGAAATGGTTGAGGTACTATGACTAGGGCTTACAGAAATTTGGCTTACTTTTTCCTGTTTGAATAAAACCTGTCCTGTTTTGAGCAACAGTTATACAGTCTAATTTCAGAGACTGAATCTATAAAAATTTTTCAGCAAGCAATTAACTCTAACTTAATTGGTAGCTCCTCAATTCTTGTGTGTTATCTGAAATGACCTTGGGTCTCCTTAGAACTGAGCAGTATTCTGGCTCTGAAAGGACAACAGCAAAGACTCAAGTCTACTCAAACAATACTTTTAAACTACAGGGAGCAATATATTCATTTGCTGCTGATGCTCAAGAAACTAACAAAAATAGTGAAGTGTGATCAATGCTTCAGTGATTTTTAAAAAATTATTATTTATTTTTATTTTATTTTAGATTTTTCCAGCTGTAATTCAGACAATGCAAATGGTAGTTCAATTAAGTCATGGAAGTCCATCACTTAAAAACACCTTTGCTTTTTTTTACAGTACAGTCATGAGGAAGCAATGTGGTCCTGTTGACTTGTGGGGGAAGTGTATATACGTATATACACTGACTAAAAGGAAGAACATTGTCTTCTTCAATGTCAGAAGCATTTGGGACATCTGCATGCAAAATACCATTTTCTCACTTGTAGTCATGTATCAGAATCCCAGAATTCTTCTTATATGTATGTTTCTTAAAATACAACTTCTTCTTAAGAAACTCCTCATTACTTGTTTTCTCAGAAACTTCATTCATTTTTAAAAAGAAATCCATTCTTTCTGAAGCAATAATGTTTCTTCCTGAAATTAAAACCTGAATTAAGTCTCATTTTTTTAAAGATACTTTAATAGGTGAGTTAGATGTGTTTGTATGTATGATATATACAACCATGTATATTATATGGATGTATGTGCCATGCCATTCCACAATGCTATACCTGTCTTATCTCTGAAGTATTGTCTCTGTTATCCAAACAGAGATTATAGAAAGAGATATCATCAGTTAGAGAAAGGATATTGGGTTCCCTCTTCCTGCCTGTCAGTCACAGAGGTAATCCTTCACTGAAGATTTTGAGGAGGCTGTGTGTTTGTTATACTTTATAGAATGTCTTCAGACGAGTTGTGATTGTAGCTTGAAAACTGGTATAAAACCACAAGAAAAATAATTTCTTTAGAATTGCTCAAATTCCTGCTCTCTTGAGTTCTTCCATCAGATCTAAATTATACTTGCAATATATCCTGGTATATCCTAATTTGGTGTTAGGAAAATCTGGAAGGAGAAACTCATGTTTTATCATGAGTAGATTTTTAAATACGCAACAAATACAGAAAAAGAAGTAGTTGGCAAGATAAGAAGTACTAACATTCTGTTTTACCTTCTATCAGGCTGGGATGAAGTACAGAAACCTCATTTTGAAACCTGGAGGATCTTTGGATGGAATGGATATGCTACAAAATTTCTTGGAGCGTAAACCAAGCCAGAGAGCTTTTCTATTGAGTAGGGGATTATGTGTTCAGTAAAGTTATAATTCGTTTGTAATGGCATGTAAGTATGGAATGAGCTGGAAATGTCAGGGTATTTCACATTTTAACTATGTATCACTCTAGGGAAACTGAGTCATTTTTTGATGATTTTTTAAATTGTTTAAATAAAAATGTGACTTTTAAAAAAAGATTTCATAGGGCTAAAAAGTTCAACGCATCAGGGAAATAATTCTGAGATGTGCAGAAGCTGAGGAATTTGGATGGTAATTTTTTAAATTGTTATGAAATAATGCTAATTAATACTAATCAGTATCAGGAGTTAATGCCATGTTTCTCTTTTAAGAGATGCACTTAAATTATGTCTTGTGGATGAATTTTAAAACTGAAGGGGATAAAAAGAACACTACCAGCAATAAAGGAAATAAATTCGTTCTTATTCTCTATTCTCTCTTGTATTGATGGCTCATCAGGGTCTCTGATGGAGAGAAAGTGTGTTTGGTTTTGTCATTGTTTGAGTTCAGTGCAGCTACCTGACAAATTTCAAGACTGAGAACCTGCCCCAGATACCTTTACAGCAGAGATGTTTGTGTGATACTTTTAAACTGAATTCTGATGCATGTTACATTTTTGTACCATTTATATACTTATATAGTATAACTAAAAAGGAAAAACATCAGCCAGAATCTATGACTTCTTCAGTTATTCCACCACTCTTTCTGTTGATGATCACAAATCAGTTCTTTGTTTTCCAAATTACATCAACACTGTAATATTGTACGTGAGCAATTATGAGGGCTTCAGTTGGTTTGTAAAGTATTTTGAGATACAAATAGGGAAGGAAGAAAATAAGATATCCCTGGTGAGAATGATAAAAGCCAATTAGAAGTTTTCCTGTTCCTTTACAGTGTGGCATGGACAAATGCTACCAAAAAATGCAATAGATTTAATGATTTCAGCTGCGAGAGTGTGAAAGTAATCGAGGAATTATTCTGCAATTTTTCCTGCAAGATCAGGAAAAATTAGTCTTACAGGCCGACTCTACACCATCCAGATAAAGCTGCTAATCCAAGTGCACTTTTCTTGTCTTAGGTGTCATATCTTGCTGTGGTTTTGCTATTACAGCATGTATATGAACAACTTTTAGATTTTGTTTACTAGCCAATACATTTTAGACATTTGAACCACAGTTGTAAACATGGTATGGGTTTATATTTTTTTGTTCAACAGTGAGATATGAAAAATGTGCCTGGTCAACTCAGACTTTTTTCAGCAAAAGAAAATGGATATCATTCACTTTGGGTCAAATCTGTCAATTTGTTTTAGGGGAAAAAAACTCGTAGTTGGGAGTGTTCTCACAGTTTGTGAGTATTTCTCAAAGTGAGAAACTTTATTTTTTGCGTTTTTTTTTTCTTGTAAAGCATTGAAACTGAGGAGTTAAAAATGAGCTTAACTAGTTTCTGAAATAGAAAATCTGAACAGATTTATCTTCAAACTGCACCAGTTAGATGTGAGGAATCGTAACTATTTGTAGTCAAAACAGATTAACTCTGTAGTCTGAGCAGACCACACAATTAAGTCAAATCTAACTCTGATAGTAAGTTAGAATTTTAGGCCACAGTTCTGCTGCATCATGAAAAGGCAATAGATGGAAATTACATAAATGTAAACATCTTGAACAGTATCTTGAACAGTACAGAAAGCTGAGAAAACTGATTGATACAAGATTATCCCAAAACCGTTGCATTTTGCCTAGATTGATTTCCCTTACATTCTTTTGCTTACAGTATTTTGCCATCTTTTTATACATGTTTAAAATTCTTGTGATTCTGTGTTATCAATGTGGGGGTTTTTTTCACACTATAATGATAGCTCCTAAGAATGAAAACGTTGTAAAAAATATACTAAGTGATACTTTTCCCAAATGAATCTGCAAGTCTAAGCATTGGAACCTGTATTAAGAAGCAAAATGCAGTTTTTATTTTACAGTTGGTAGTCAGATTTCCACATGAGGGAGACCTTTCTCTGCATAAATCAGCAGTCTTGGATCAAGGTAGATAATTGTAAATACAGTAATTATAGGCAAAAAATATGTGATGATAAAAAGTCGTGGTGATTTAAAAGTTAGATTTAGAACAGTACTGATAGTATGACAATTTAATTCACTTTTTAATTTTCTTTAGTGTGTGCGCTTGTGTGTTGTACAATGTAGAGTATCCAAGATACTGAAGTGCAGGAGAATGTCTGCTATAGCTTGGGTGTGAAAACGTCTGTGTGATTGTGCAGTTACATTAACAGCAAATGGATATCCATGTGTGTAGGGAGAAAAAAACTAAACCATTTTGTAACCACAAATGAAAGTGTTATGTTCTTTATCTGCTCCAGAAGAATAGGATTTACTGTAATTTGTTTTTGTAGAAGCCAGTTCCTTCATCAGGCAATAATTAAGTCAGATCACCCTATGGCTAAAACTACGCTCTGCACAGAAGACTGATGAGTATGTTCTGAAGTGCTTATGAAAATCTTAATGTGGTAACATATCAAAATTGTCTGCTAAGTTTTATATTGGCTTCTTCGAGCCTTCTGAATTAAATCAGGATTGGATTAAATGACTTTTTTTCTTCCAACTAAAAATTATTCTATGTTTCTATTAAATTTATGTTGACATTTTTTACTGTAAATGCCTGATCTTGGAATGGAAATGTAACCTGGGGAAAAATATCTTTTCTGTTCCTGCACCTGTCTATAATAGGTGTTAAACTTCATACAGGACATTATACACTAAACTTTTTCTGACACTGCTCTAAGTCTGTGACATGGAGTCCCCCAATAAAACAGTGAATACTTCTTCTGCTTTGGAAACATGAGTGGATGATCTTGACACTGCCAGAAACCTTCATGTATATGAAACCATGGCAAAACATAGGTAGCTGACAAGCCCAGCCTTTCTAGTGTCACTAGACCCAGGCTTCCACTGAATTAAATTTCAAAACTAGGAAAGTCTGAGTTTATTCCAACCCAACTGTAAGTATTACCTGTAATAAACTAGAAAGTAATTTGTAGTTTTTCTCTGTAACAAACAGCTGCCTTTTAAAGTTAGTGTTGTGTCTTTCTCCTCTGTTTAGGATTATTGTTGTCTTGCATTAGAAATTCAAAATGGACTTTGGCTTCACGACAAAAGCTTCGATGGAAAGGAAAAGAGTAAAATCGGAGACTCAGGAGAGAGTGCCTGTTATCCACTGAGCAAGTGGATAACAGGCAATGGCTTTCTCTTTCTGTTGCTTCACTGTAAAGGGTAGAATGGTTTGAGCATGTGGCTGGGTCATGAGATGGCTAAGTGATGGCCTTAGCAGCCCCTTCTGCCTAGTTGTCTGACTTAGTTCCAACATGTAGGCTCTTTCTGGCTTGCCTGCAAGTCGTGTGGTCAAACCTAAATGGTAAAAACACTCTGAATAAGAGGTTTAAACGTCGCTCTGTGAGATGTGGTGGCTATTGGTTGTTACTCATCTCTCTGAAAAAAAGAAATTAAATCCAAATACCTTCAGAGGTTGTGCAAGGTAGTTGAGTTTCTGGAGGGGTTTTCTGGAAGCATAAGAGCTGTTTGCATGATAAGTGATTACTCATAGGGATTAGAGAGGCTAGATATCAGCTGGTTAGAGGAAAAGGAAGGAAAGCAGTTAGGTAGAAGGATGAAGTTGGAGAAGGGTACTTTGACAACAGTTGTAGAAGGGTTGAAGTGGATGTCAGAGGCAGATAGCAGGAAGACTAACTTGATGTATAGTGATTTGTGAAGGACTATTTAAATGCTTTTCATTGTTTCATGAATTAGAAACAAGACATGCTTTTCTATGAATAAATTTCTATTCTTACTTGCAGGCCAGAGAGCATGAGACTACACACTGGCTTGTTACTTGAGAACTTGGCTTCTTCCTGACATCTGGAGATTAATTTTTTGTTTCACCACTATTTTCTTCACTAATCTATTTTAAATAATTGATCCTCATAGTGGAAGGATAGAAGGTTTTGGGGAAGTTCATTTTGTGGTGTGTGTGCTGGAAATCCTATACAGCTAATCATCACTGGCCTGTGTAAAAAGTGTAGATGATACTAAAGATACAGTCCCAAACAACAGTCAATCTATTTTAGACCTCATTAGGATAGATAAAGACAAATTAAGTAAATGAATTGGAAGTAAGTGGTTGCCTAGAAACCAAGAATCATGACCTAATTTTGTTCGGTATTGATTAGCACAGAATAGACCCAAACAATACTTGCTTGCTCTGTACTCCTGGTGAATTGAAAAGGTTAAAAATATCAGTGTTAATAGAATCAAGGAGTAAAATTACTGGAAAAACATTTTGAAGGAAAAGTTGTATGTCTTTGAGATTCAATTGGCCGAAATCCCACGATTTCACAACTTAAAAATCTTTGTGAAAAATTCTGACTAAGAACCACTCTGCTCACCAGTAAAAACAGCAATTAAAAATAAACAAAACAGAAGTGTGTGGTCAGAAGTAGGAAATAGTTATAAAATGAGGAATTGTAAAGTGTTAAAAATTATAAAGAAGGCTAAGACTGTCAAGGCAAAGAAAAATGGATGGAAGTATTATAGCAGATAATATGTATAACTTAATGTGTTAAGAACGAATAAATAACACTTGTCTTACAGACCCTTCAGTGGATAGAAATGCTAATATGGCAAATGATAACCAAGACAGTTTTTGATTCAGTTCCTCTTCTGCATTTACAAAGAAGCAATGTGATATAAGCATGTCATGTGAGAACAGCGGGGTACTTTCCAGTCTATTAAGTGAGGAGCATATTAAGCAATACCTACTAAGAATAATCATTGTGGCATGAGTAGGGTTGGATAACTTGTACCCTACAAACAAAAAAGAATTAGTGGTGAGGGAGTTTTTCCCAGTGGTGTTAATTTTGGGATAACTGGGCATGTGCCATTGTACTAAAACACTGCTAATGAGTTCTAGTCTTTAAAAACCAAATAGGTGACTGTTGGTCACCTAGCTTGAAATCCAGCTTCAGCAAAACAGTGGGAAGGCATAAATATGGTTCTGTTGCTGAAGAATTAACAGTGAATATAATTTATAGAGTGCAAATTATTTTATGAAAAACAAGTGTTTTCAGACAAGCCTGATGTAATCATTTATGGCCATTACAAGCCTGTTGAGGGTGATTGTAGAGAGATTTGTGTAAGGAGTATTTGATTTAGCTGCATATTTTCATTTAAAATAACACTATATGGTTTCAATAGAGGATATGTAAAATGGATTAAGAACAGCCAACTCTTGAGAGTATTTGTTGGCATAGAATTACCACTGAATAGGGTACAGTGGTCTGAGTGCTTCGGGCATCACACAGGACTATAAAAATATAAAATAATAATATGAAGTCACTGGTGATAGAATTTGTAAGGAATTGACCAAAAAAGCAGTCGCAATGAATTCTTTAGCTTGTTTGAAAGCTTTTGGAATTCTGATGTACCATGGGCAAGGGAGCATGTAGCATGCCTGTAGCAACTAAAATGTAGGTTAAAACTAAAGCTTGAAGGACTGTATTCTGTAAATTCCTGACTTCTGGAAGTATCTAGAGGTTAGTTACAGTAGCCAGTTCAATCAGAATTGTTAGAAGACTGTAGCAAGAAATGGTTAGGCAGCCTCATGATGGATGAGCTCAAAAATATTGCATAATAGCAAGTTATTGATGCTACTTCTGTAAACCATAGCAGTCAAATGGGCATGGCAATTGCACAGATTTTTGGTGTCCCGATTTTTAACTGGGGCTAGTAAGGCTTGTTATTCCAAATAAACACAGGTGGTTCTATATGTAGAATAAAGTTAAGCTGTGGAACTCCTTGCCAAGGATATTGTAGAGGTGGTAGTGTTGTATGAGTTCAAAATAAAACTCAACACAATTCAGTCTTAGAAGAGAAGGCAATGGACGATATTTAAAAACATAAAACCCTCTTTATCTTTAGGAAAGACCGTGCAAAGTAGGGGGTGGAAATAAGAATATCCAAGATATTAACATGTATTGCAGCCCTATTCACATTTCTTTCAGGCATCTGCTTTTAGCCACTGCTAGTGATAGGATACTGTACCAAATGAGTGTGCTGCTTGATCTAGTATGGAAACTAGAGAAAGAGCAGAAGATGACTTACAGTCTCTAGGTATTGCCATCAGATATTAAAGACTCTTTAGTAGGAGAATGTCAGCCAGAAGCTGAGGCCAATGACTTCAAAGAGAAAATGACCACATTTTTAACAGTGAAGACAAATCCCAACTTTGTGAGTAGTTTGTCACAATAGTTAGTCTGTTCTTAATGTCTTCAAATCAAGACAAATGAAGCCTCTTCTAGGAGATACATGTTCACCAAACACAATGTTATAGATTTCATTCACAGTAACTGGATGAAACAGAATGGCTGATAATATACAAATCATATTGATTTAATTTTTCATTTTAAAACTCTACAATTCCATAAACTGTATCTTAGCAAAAACATTTGTTGCACGTTTATGCAGGGAAGAGATGTAAAACTACTGAATGTAATTCAATGCCAAAAACGTCTTGCCTTCTAAACCACTAATGAAAAGTAAAAGAAAAAAGTACTTTTAAATTAAGTCAACATTGTAACCTGAGATAGTTTTCTTTAACTGCGTAATTGTGGGATATACAAACTTTTACAAGAAAAATGAGCAGACATATGATTTTCTACATAACAGAAGATAAACTCATCATTTGATTTCTTGTTGAAGAAGGCAGTATTTTTCTTTGTGGGAAGTAGAGTAGTACTCCCAAGTTACTGTTACAAGTAGGATTTTTGAGTAGCCAAAGTTAGTTTTTCTTCATTGTGTTATCTCTTTTGGATGTCCATGTTTCAGTTAGGTTGGCTTCTTAAAATGACTTCTTTTTTCCAGAGCTGATATCTTCTGATTGGTCTCACTATCAGGCCCAAAACTTATCTTCTCTCTCTCCCTTAGCTCTCCACTGAAGTGTTGCTGTCCTCAGGAATTTAGTCAACACATTAGCTGAGATGTATAGTCTAAACTTGGGGGAAGCACTTAGCAAAGAACTGATCAATTTGTATTTCTCCTTTTATTAAATTCTTTATTTGATAAGAACCAGTCATGGTTCAACATCCAAGACAAGTTACTACTAAAATCTGGCAAAAGATCAGAAATCTAGTCAGAATTTTACAGCCACATAATGTATAACATGCTACACGTATTGTTAGTCACAGAAGGTTTTTATAAGGACTGATTGATTCTATAAACATGAGAGAGTTTTGGCCTGAAGCATTAATGAGAAATGTCTCATAGCACACATTGTATTTTGACAGGTTGCACCAAGAGGAATACATTTTATTCACCTTGGAAAGTTTTTAAGAGTGTGGGTTTGTATTTTAAGCTTAGTTAAGAGGTAAGACTTTCATCCTATTGAAAATTCTGAATTAAGACCCATAGAAATGACAAGGCTTAAATCAGCTATCTGTAAAATATTAGTTAATATGGTGCAATTAATAGCATTAATAGAATTTTCCTCTTACGCTGAAATTTTATTTTTATACAAAAAAACTCACATACTCACATTGTCTGCAGATCACAAAAATTGTCAGAAGCTGAGAGGTGGTATAGGTAAGCTATCTGTATACACGTTCACATTATGAATGTGTTTTTGCCCAAGTGTGTTTATGCCTTATCTATTTCTACAGGAACAGGGTCATTCTCTTTCCTATCAAGCGTGCTAAATCCTGGATAAGCCCAGCCATAGGCCTCTTCATCATTTCTAATAGAACTTAGTGCACAAGGGAAAAATTGAACAAGCATGAATCTGCATAAAGACAAAAACTGCCTCTGAAGATCGTGTGACTTATTGGCAAATCAGCTTCTTTTTTTCCTGCATTTTGTTTTCTCTATGCACTTTGTTGTGCTGGAGACATGCAGCAGTACCCCATAACCTGAAGAAGGATCTTCTGGTCTAGGATGGCTTTTCAGAACTTAACCACATTCATCCTTGGTAAAGGTGTGGATTAAGTCTGATGTGGCTGGTTTTCCTTTCTCTCCCATTCCTTAGGAGTGACATTGGGTTTGCTTGACTTCTTATAGAAATTGCTTAAATCATGAATTAGTTTCATTTTTGCCCTTCTCTCATGCCATCAGGTATCCAGTGTGATCAGTTGTCAGTAGAGCTGTTCCTAGAAACATGTATGCATTGAAGACAAGAGAAGTTAGATAGAAATAGATTCAGTTTAGTCTGAATAGAAAGATGACATGATATCTTTCTATTCAGACTAAAAGGAGAAAACTTAACAGGAGGGGTGTGATACTCACTTAGGTAACAGATAAATTTAGTGTAAAAGGGTAAGCTTGATGTGGTTAAGAAATGATATGTTAGAAAAGTGGTTGTTACCCCAAATATGTGTGAAAATGAAATTCAAGATCCCTTATGAGATGTATGATCTGTAAAGAAAAAAGAAACAAGCAACCAAACTGCGCCTTCAGCCTTTACAGAAGACTAATGGTGATCACTGAGACAACACAAGAGAACTGGCTAATGAATTCCAAGACTTACCTACGATTACAGGAAAAGAGCTTTTCACTGTAGGGAAAAATTTATGTGCATATCAGAGAAAAATGTGGTTGGTTCAGTCGTCTAACTGTGTCTCACAGCCTTTCTCCTGGACAGAAGGATATATACTATGAAACAATTCATAGATTTCAAGGCAGAAAAGTCAGTCTCAAGTGGAAGATACTACCTGGTTTCTTCAAAAGCGTATTTAAAGCCTGAGCATTATAAATTCTCAAATTTTAATAATTTCCCAGGCTGGAGTGGCAGGAATTACATTTGCTAATCGTATATTATCTTCTTAATGGGTGAATACCCACTGAGAACTACAAGGGCATTGTCAAGGTGTGCAGAGGGTTTGGTTTGAATGGCAAAAGCCCAGCTTTAATTGAAATTGGCTGGAGATGTCAAAAACCACAAGCAAGCCTTCCTCAGGTACATAAACAGCAAGCAGGAACAGAAGGAAGATACTGGCCTGCCATTAAACAGGAAAGGTGAATCACTCACCAACAGCTCTGAAAAGGTAGAAGTTCTCAACAGTTTCTTCACCTCTGTGTTTAGCAGCACTGCTGGGCCCCAGGTGTCAGGAACAAAAATCCGGGCTGATGCAAACAGAACTGCTGTCAGTGAAGGCAGAGTTGATGTGGGAGCTGTTAGTGGAGCTTCACCCCTGTGACTTGATGGGCTCTGACGATATCCTCCTGAGGGGTCGAGAGAGCTGGATTATGTCATCTTGAGGCCACTCTCCATAATCTTTGACAAGTTGTGGAGGTCAGGAAATGCCCCAGAAGAAGGCTCATGTCACCCCCACCTACAAGAAGAGCTTAAAGGAGGACCCAGGAAAATATGGACCCATCCATCTTATTTCTGCCCCTGGGAAAGTTAAGGAATGAATCCTCCTGAGGGATTATCACGTCAGGTGAAGCACATGACTGGGAAAAGCCATGATAGACTCACCCAGGGCAAATTGTGCTTGACAAAACTGGTTGCCCTCTACGACACAGTAACCTGCTCAGTTGATGTTGGGTGAGTGGTGGACATTGCTCACAAAGGCTCCCAGTGTTGCTTCCCACAGCTTCCTCCTAGGAAAGCTGCTGTGTTGTGGCCTAGACAAGGGCTCCATATGGTGGGTGGGGACCTGGCTGACACGCAGCACCCAGGGGACTAGTCAATCACTCCTCTTCAAACCTGACAACCTGTCACAAGTGGGGTCTCCAGGGATTGATATTGGGCCCAGCACCTCGGCCCATTTTCCGAAGTGATCTAGAAGATGGCATCAAGTGTATCCTGGTGGAATTTTGCAATATCAGCAAACTGTCTGAGGAAGTAGACACTTGGGAACGCAGAGCCACCCTGCAGAAAGACCTGCATAAGCTGGAATAGTGAGCTAATGGGACCATTGCGAAGTCCATCGAGGACAAGAGTAAGGTTTTGCACCTAGGAAAGCATAACCCAGGAGTGCAGCACAGGCTGAGATCTACCCAGCTTGAGAGCAGCTCTGTGGGAAGAGGCCTGGGGCTCCTGGTGGACGTAGCTCCATCTGAGGGACCAGTGTGCTCCTGCAGCACAGAAAGGGAGCAGGATCCTGGTGGCTCCAACAAGGGCTTCACCAGCAGAGATGAAGTCCTTATCCCACCCCACACAGTGCTTCTCAGGCCACACCTGGAATACTGTGTTCAGTTTTGACCCTGGTGTACAAAACAGATGTGGACAGTCTGGAGAGGGTCCAGAGAAGGGCCACAAAGAAAATCACAGGGCTGGGAAGCCTGGGATGTGAGGAATGGCTGAGGGAGCTTGCTTTGCTCAGCCTTGAGGGCCTTGAAGGTTTAGGGGAGACCTTATCCCTATGTATCCAGTATTTAAAGGGTGGCTACAGAGAAGATGGAGATTTACAAAAAGTCACATGGGGAAGAGGAGGGGTAATGTGTACAGGTGGCTGCTGGAGACATTCCAATTGGACACAATAGGAAAATTTTTCTCAATGATAACAACTGGCAGTTGGAATATCTGCTCAGGGAAGTATGGATTCCACAACTTTGGATAATTTTAAGATCCAGCTGGACATGATGCTGGGTTGTCTTGTCTAGATCATGCTTTTGCAAAGAAATGTTGGGCCTTGATGTCCTCTTCTAGTCTGGTATTCTATGATTCTTAAGTATCTTGAGATTAGAAGATAACTGACAAGGATCCAAGACACAGATTGTTTCTGCAGCAGAAGGGGTGCCCTTTCTTCTTGCTTTGGAATAGGTGACAGGGTAGCTTTGTGTTTTCAATTTTTTTTGCTTTTGACATTCCACACCAGAAAGCAGAGACTGCTACTATCTATCTCAAAACAGAAAGAGGAAAAGAGACAATTCAAGCTGCTTTGAGTGCTTTCTGGGCTGGAGAAACCTCAGAGGAGTAGAAATTCTAGTTGCCTGGTACATATATTTGATTAATTTGGTCTCAGTTCTCTAACTCAGCACATTGTTTAGGAAGCTGCACAGGTGTGACTCCTTAGGCCGGTGTAGAATGCTTTTCCAAATAAATCTCTAATATGTATGCTAGAGTAGTATTTGTTTAGTTATCTGCAAAGTTCCTAAAACACTGAAAATTATTATTGAAATGTTTTTATGAGTGTTGCTGGTCCACACTTGCAACAAAAATGATGCTTCTCTAGATTATTTGTTTACGTAACAAAGATGTTTCTGTTGCTGATGTAATTTTGCAACATTAATTAAAATAGAAGGTGGCATCAAAAGTATAAAAATACTGCTGACTTCCTTAAAAAGAAGGAACTTTTCTTTTGTGCAGAAGTGCTATGTTAGGAAGATGGAATTTCACATAAAAATAAAAGATAAATGTAGATGTCAGCAGAATTGGAAATTTCAGAAGCACAATTTTAGATGCAAGAGCATAAATCTCTCAATCATTTCCACTGCTGAATATCGCACTAAGGATTTTATCCCAGAGCTTAGCAGATAACTTGTATGCTGTTATCTAATTTTGAGGCATTACATATTTTGTATTGGCTTTTTGTCTTCTGGTGTGTGCTAGGTATCCTCAGAGGAGAAATTATAGCTAAGGAAGGTTGTTCCATTTGTTTTGTGAAACAAAATGCTACTTTATTTATTAAAAATTGCTGTACATCATAAAATTAACGATCAGCAACATATCTTAGAAAATAAGATACTTAATTTTCTTTCATAGACTTAATGAAGAAGAACGACCTTAGTTTTAAAGGAAATATGGGCGAATATGATTTTCTTAATGATATTTAATTAGATTTGGCTGTTGCACAGTTTTATCAATAATTGGATAGTACCATGAGTTCAGGCTAGTGATTTCTGAAACAGGTCTGGAAGTGTTTGAAAACTTTCTGTATGTGACTTGGAAATTGAAACCTCAGTGTAAGCAACAGCACCCTTTGGAATAATACATGATTTTTTGATACATCTTCAGTGCATAATAACATTTCTGTGCTTTCTTTTAATCAGATTATCATTAGAGAAGCTTAGCCATTCCTACATCGCAAATACAGGTTGAGCATGAAGGTTACAAGTGCCCTCCCCTCCTTTCCTAAGTCCTGGTTATACCTTGAGCTCTGGTAGCAATTTTGCCTCTGTGAACCCTCTGTAGCTGGGTTGCGGTACTTTCACCTTGAAATGTTCTATGTTTGTAAGTGCTTCTTTTATTCTACTGACAAAAGACAAAGGAGCGAATTTAAATAACCACTTGATTTTTCCCCAAGCATGAAGTAGAACTCCTCTATGTATAATCTGTGTTTATTAACAGCATTTTATAGCTGTAATTTTACATGTTAAAATACAGAGCCCAGGGTTAGTTAATTTAAATTATTTAGTTATTTAAGTTGATTTTTCAGAGACTGAGGAACTGTTGGGCTCAGTGAGAGCCATTGTTGAAGGAGCTAAAAAATCTATGGTACTATGGTAACCTACCTAATAGCTAAAAACTTTTGTCCTCCTCTTACTGACCTTTTTTTGTCTAAAGCATTTTACAGAATAACAGATACAGATTTACAGGATAACAAGGATAAGAATTTCCCTCTCTACATATAAAAAAGTGAGATCTAGAGAAGGTGAGTATTTTGGCAACTATTAAACAGTCTTAAAGGTTTGAAAAAGTAAGCATGGATTCCTATCTCCCTGTGCTGTAGTTACTGCAGTTTATATCATCTCTCTTTTGTTTAGAGAACCAATATTCAAGTGTGGTAAATAATTTAACTGGGGGTGGGGGGGAAAGGAATAATGTTCAGCCAGAAAAGCAGAAGATCCTTGGAATTATTACAGGAGATTTGAATATGAGCAGAGAATATGAATTTGAATATGAGTATTTTATCATCATTAGTATGATGATAAAGTTTCCCTTCACTGGAAGAACTTTATAGCTATAACTTTTCACCAGAAAACACAAATTTGAATTCATTGTTTATTATATGTGCAAAAATACAAAATTAAGGGTCATTTTATCAAAATTATCATACAAAGAGGCATATAAAGTACTAGAGCAATTTTCATATGGCAAAAGCAACAATATTCAAAGGGTTTTTTGCTGACCTGTGCAATTTAAGTGACCAAAATGTACAAAAGGAGTTACTATGAAAATAATTATTTATTTTGCATGGTCTCTCAACACACACACACAACAACATGTGTTCAAGTCCATCCATACTTGAGCAAATGCTCTGATGATCTAAGTTTAAATTTAAATAAATTCTAACTCTTGTAGTTCATTACTTTTGGCACTGAATTTTCTAATAACAAAGAAGGTGATGAGCTTGGGTGAAGACAGTTGTGGTCCTCTATACTGAGCATTTCAGTCAGTAATGCCATTAGTTTCACTGATCTTGGGTGCTGGTGCTGTTGTGGTTGCCAGTGAGGGACTAGATTGCCAGTCTTGGGGGAAATAGGAAAAAGTTCCTGACATGGAGAGAAATAGTATCTGTCTTAAATATATTTCACAAGGACACAATTATTAACCTACACTAGGAAACAAAGGGCACAAAGTACATTTTGGTTTTAATTATGCATGCACAGTCCACTGAGACTCTATTTCCACTAATGGAAAGAATGGGATACTGTCTAGGTTATCTTTTCTACAGCACAGGTGTATGTGCTACAACTTACTGTAACTCACAATCCACAGTTTGTGTCTTGGGTTTAAGATCTAGAAAAATTATTCAGTCAGTTCCATTGCAGAGTGTTCCTTCTTTGTTAATAACAGAGTGCCCCCTCCAACTTCCGTATTTGCTGACAGGGAATTCACCACTGAGGGCACAAGAGAGACAAGCTGCTCTTCCACAGTTCTGGTTTATCTTGCTGTAGCCTGAGCGGATTAGCTGCTGTTATTATAGTCTGCCCAACTTCACTTCTGTAGTTGTGGCCTGAAGAGAACTCTTGCTTGGGATAAAATGTCCCATTTGCAGTTGAGCCTACTCCAAGCTGTGGGTGGTTTGAGCATTTCGGGGGGATTTCAGAGATTTTCAGCTGTATAGCTGGAGCAAGTTTTTACCGAACTGCATGTTCTTAGAGGTATATAATCAGGGTAAATGTAAGTCTATCTTCATAAGAACAGCTGAAGGGATATTTCAAAACAATTTTTTTCTCTGCCATATTTGAATCTTACTCTAAAGCATGGTAAATAGAAGTTTTTAATTATTGAAATGGTATCTGTAATACTTAACTGTGTTTTCAGAGCCAACCAAAATTATTCAGCTGAAATTTTCCTCACCAGAATCAGCCTGTGGAATATATTCAGCATGGAGAGCTTCAGCTCAAACTGTTAGTTCGGCAAATTTAAAAGAAATTGCAACAGGTTATTATGATAGGAATTGTTGGGCATCCTAAATTGCAGGCAGGTCTACAAGCCCAAACTGTAGTTAACCACATGTAGAAAATAACCTCGAAATATAAGATGAGAGTTCATAAAAGTCGGTGAGAGTTTCTTGGAATGGTTTATCAAACTTTGTATGGTTTAAAATGTTTTAATATTTTTAATTAGAGTTTTGGACTTCAACAGCATGATTTTTTTTCTTTAACATTTATTTCATCAGATGTCTTTGTGTAATTTAGATGTGGTCTGTCCTTAAGACTTGAAATATCGACTGAAATATTAATGAGGAATTTTTTTTTTTTAAATTGAGATTCTTACAGACATATTCCTTTCCATTAAAATAATATATTTTCTTACAGAATGGTCAGATTTAGAGTTCAGTTTTACTCTAACATGCATAAGATGTGTTTTCAGATGGCTTTTAGATGGAAATGAATCTTTAGCAGGGATTCACCAATACAGGTCTACTAAAAGCCAGTGGAGCTTTGTTAAGCGAGCTGTCTGGTCAGCTTGCATTAACAGAATAAGTGAACTCTGAGGTTCACCTGAGATTTAAATGTCTGCTATGGTAAATTTGTATAACTTTAAAAAGAGAAAATATCCATGTGTAAGGGACAGATTTATTTTAGCCATCCTATTATTTAATCAATGTGTGTTGTACTACCTCTGTGTTCTCATTTAGACCTGGAATCTCATACTGTGGGAAGTAAGGGAAAAGCAATGCAGTTATTTCAAACAATGGTATATTCAAAGATTGGCATCAAAGCCAGAATTGTGAGTCCTGGTGAGAACTACTGACAAGGCTGCTGGTGCAAGTGGAATGGGTTTGATATCCATGTGGCTGCTTCTCTAAGCCTAATGCTTGGAGATGTGGATAAAAGGATGTCAGGCTGACATGCAAATGCAGATGTCACAGACTAAGAAAGGAGCAAAGGACAGGAGAGTAACTTGCCAAATGACAGCAACGTGTATGTGCTTCGTTGGAAGATGTGTTGAAACTAAAAGCAAGATCACACTTGTGTGGGTAGTAATTGTAGGAGTAAATAAGAAGGTGACTGTAATTTTCAGCTTCAGCATTAATTCTCCCTTGATAATGAAATCTGACATCCTGATTTTCAACTTTTGAAAGTGGGAACATGGAAAGATATCACCAAGAGAATTAACTAGAGTAAATGAGGTATTGGTAAGAAAACTGTGTATTTATAAACAGGATGTAACTAACTGATTGAAGTTTAAAAATTTTATTGCTGTAGGACCATGGAGGAAGGGAATACAACTTGATTGAAACACTTGTTTTGTTTCAAGATATAAAAATCTTATTTATCTTGGTGTAATGTAATACATCAAAAAACCTTCTCCAGTTGTTCCAGGGACACTGAACCATAACAGCTCTGAGTTGTCCAGTGTGATTAAAGAAAGGTAGAATTAGTTCTGTTTCTGCTGCCAAAAATCTTACTGAGATTTATTGATGGAATATGTGGTGCCAAGAATGCCGTGCCAAGTGCTCTGCTGGAGGAAAGCAAGTAGCCTCACTTGAGTTGTTTCGTAGAATGGTTTCCCAGGTTGGTCACAGCACATAAAAAAGAAGTTAATTCTGAAATCAGTTTTTTTTCTTTTTTGGACTCCCTTACTAAATTTGTACCTCTTTTACATATTTTTCTGATAGATGCATGTTTTTAATTTCTTTTGCAGTTCTTCCTATTTCATAGGATAGATAGTTATACTGTTAACTAAAGCACAGTCTTCATATGCTTTCCTTGGTGCATGTAATCATGAATTTTCAAGTACATTTTTATTCTAGAGCAAGTTCTATGACTTAGTTATCTAGTTTTATATTATAAAGAGATCTATAGTTTAATTGTATCTTTTCAAAAATCAGATTTTGGTTAGCCTGTCATTTGTGACTGTGTTTTAGTACCACCAAAATAGTTGCTATATAGATTATTTATTTCCAACAGAGACCCTAAAATTATGAATAGTTACACTTCTGTATTGCGATTGCATTAATTATTTCCAAAGTATCACTGAAACTATGATTCTACCATGCTTCAGAAATGTGGAGATGTTAATAAGCTGCAATTATGAAAGATTGTTATTAGCTGCTCACAGTATAAATATTTCTTCGTGATGCTGACATGTGAGTGCCTGTAAAAGATGAGTGCTCCACTCTGCTTTTCAGCATGTGCACAGAAAGATTTCCCATATATATCTGAAGAGCCAGCTTACTTTTTCAGTGTAAGCAGTAGTAATAGCCTTCCAGTCTGTCACGCTATGTGCATGTATTTGTGCTGTGACTCGAGGAATCACTCTTGCAGTTTTTCCTGTTGGTTTGGTTGAACTGCACAATGCATTTTTGGGAGTGAGGCAGGATAGCAGGTGCCAGAGGCATGATCCCACTCCTATTTTAGTCAGTAAGAATTTTACTACAGAAACTGAGGCTGGGTGAGGCCTTTTGTGTGAAAAAGTTCAGTCCTGGTAAGTAACTTCTTATCCTATAGTTAAGAAAGCAGCTCATAAAGATGCTGTGTATCAGAAGTTATTTATAAATACAGGCTTTAATAGTATGCAAGCCAGACACGCAAATCTAGATTTTTTTCAAATCTGCATGGGAAAATTTTAATCTGCGAGGTCAGACTTCCTATGCCTCAGACATCTCTATTGCAAAAGAAGGTAGCACGTCCTGAACAGAATGCAATGCAAATGCAACTGCACTTCCCAGTGAGCTAAATGGAACGTTTAATGTCAATTCAGGCAATCCTGCAGCATTGTGCTATGAAGACAGTCCGGACACAGGCCCAGATCCCATAGGGAAAAGAAGAAAGGAGGTGGTCGTGTAATTGAAGACTATATCATAAAGCACAGTCACCAGTGGGCGTAATTATGGTTGAACATAATTATGCACCTCCTAACCTTATGTACCTTAATTATACCACCTCCTAACTCTTTGCATGCTTGCCTTGAAACTCAGTCTGGAGTAACTGTGCTGACCCACAAAACACACCATGGTTGTACCAACTGTGACCCTCTTGCAGCTAAAGACAGTTACTTGACTCATGCAAGCATCACTGGGTTTTCTCTATCTAACTTTTTAAAGCTAGTTAGTGAAGAAATTTAGCAGAAGACTGTGAAGAAATTAAAGCTGTTACTGAGGGCTTTGGCTGCTTTTTTTTTCTGGGGAATGAGAGCTATTTGGGAGGCCTCTGAGTAGCAGCTGGAGAGCCTAGGAATCTTGGAAGCATCTTGGAGCGTCTGGAACAGACAGCATCATTTTGGAAATTGTCCAAACTCCGTCTTGGAGCAAGACACAGTGCCTAGCAGCCACAGTACCTCCTGACAGAGTCACATGGCGTGGCAGTTCCCTCTACAGGGGTGATCACCACTCTTGCCCCTACCTACCTCTCTTTCTGGGAAAAACCCTCAGTCTTCTCTGAAATGAGCCATGAAAAAATGTGTGTCTTTCACATGCACAGATATCTCAGGGGTGCTCTATTGTAGGGAAGCTGTCCAGCCAGTTATGTCTATGTAGTCATGGGGAAAGCAGAGAAGAGTTCCACCCACAGCAATGTTTTGCTCTTAATGGAAGAACTTGGCCTGACTTCACACTCATTTGAAAGCGTTTAACAGCAGTAGGCAGGGAGATGGGCTATGACAAATGCATCTGGATGATAGAATCTTTTGTCTCAATGGTATTTTGTTGAAGAATAACAGTAACTTTGGATCTCAGTGTCTTTACAAAGAACTCTTGCACTGTAAAAGAAAATTACTTGATGTCCTAAAGGGTCTTGAAAATCCAGATGCATGAGAAACAGCTGGACAACACATAGCCTAAAGCAACACACTTCCCCCTCTGCCCCGTGTGCCCCTATATTTAGCTAGCAAAGTGAAAGTTCACTGTGCTACCTCACATCACTGTTGATGGGGATGGGAGGGACAAAGACACTTTATTTGCTCTGCTGTGCAGTCCCTAGACCGTGTGATAACACTTAAGTAAAAAGATACTCCAAAGGGAAGAGATTGGAGTGTATGAACTCACTAACAAATAGGACTTGCACAAAAGACATCCCCAGGGACACAGCTTCATTTCACAGGTTCTGCCTGGAGCTTGGCTCCACTGCCCAGCCCTACCCAAAGGAAGCCTGAAAGAACAGTACGGGATGAACAGAGATAATTAGTTTTTGGGTTTTTTTTTAATTACAAATATGTGTTTAGAGATTGTCAAGATCCACTAGTAAGCCAATAAATCTACAAAATTTTACTTACTGTCTTGCCCTAACTTTCTTCAGGGTGTTCATCAGCTCCTTCTGAAAGCGTATCTTTTTCTGCTAAATAACCACAGCCAAATCATTGGGGCTGTATCCGGCCAAATGTTAATGTTGTTAGAAGCAGTGATTATTATGCAAGGAGTCACTTCACTGGTCACTGAAGGTGAGTTCTGTTATTCAACCTGAATACAAGCAGGCTATTGTGGAAGAAGTGAAGAAGCATAAAATCGTACCAAATTCCAGAATTCCCTTCTGACCTTCCATAGTTAAAAATGTTGCTGTGAAAGCTGAGGGACCTTTGAAGGCTTTTGCCATGTTGTAGAAACCAGTGCAGATCACAGTGTACTAACCGATGCACTCACTGCCTGGATGAAAGATTCGTGCATAGGGACTGGGTAGCACTGCTCTGATGAGCATTTCTTTGTCTGTATTTCATTCAGACAGTGGCAGTGTAATGAGAAACACTAGTACTTAGATTTCCCCACGAGTTTTCGTCCTCTCTGTGATCTCAAATTTTGTTCCTATAATGACTTCTTTCCCCTCCCCCTCTTCTGCAAATTTCATTGAGCCATCTCTGGGAGCTTCTCTTCACGTTAGTGCCCTTTTTCTTGACGCTGAATTAATTAAGGATGAAACTGGAACAGTGACTCATAGCAAAGAAGCAGAGTTCCTTATTAGTAATAAGCAAAGAAGGCCACAGGAACCCACAGCTTCCCGGCTCCAACAATGCCTTCCTTTTGTGTGTTATTCCCACACTGATCATGTTAACTGATGCCTCTTTAGACACTAATTGTTATATTGATGAGTCTGAATTGGATGGTTTCGCTATTTGGGAGCTTTTGAGGAGGCAATCTCCAAAAAGGTGAAAGTGCTAATTATGTTGGTGATTACTTTAAAGCTCTTGCTCTGCTTTTGCCAGTGTCCATTCCCATGGTAACAGGAGCAGGTACAGCAGCATTCAGCCGAGCAGCACTCAGAGCTCTTGGCTATGTCAGCAGTGGCTGAGGTTGGAAGGACACTATACAAATTTTGCATACAGATTTTCCAAGATTCCATGGATTTCTTTGCCACAGACCTAATTTAAAATACAAAAAAAAGCTATCCCAAAATTTTGTTTTTCTTTATGAGCTATATCAGGGTGTTTTAAAGCTTTGGTTTTACCCTTAGGTGAGCTGGCAGGTCTTCTAGAGGCTGGTCTGCAGCCAGAGTCCTCAGGGGAAATTCTGTCTGACTCAGCAACTATCTTTTTTCCTGCAGCCTCCTGGGCCGAGAACAACAGCTTTGTCACTTCCTGACTCTTGGGCCTAGTCTACTAGGCAAATTTCGAGAAGGAAATTCCCACCAGTGCTTTGAGTGTGTCTGAAATTGTAAATAGACTGTATTTAGAATGGTTTATGTCACTGACTTAACAGTCAGTATTAAAAGTATTTAGGCTGCCATCAGATACAGGAACTTCCTAGATACTTAGGCTTTTAGTGTATAATCGTGGTATTTCCCTGAATGTTGTAAATGCAAATTATTAACATTTTCTTTATGAAGTAGCACTGATTCCAGGCTGTGGTAGTTGGCAACTCATTGTGCTCAGCAAAGCCATGTATGACATTTCTGTGCCCTGGAGTGAAAGTTCTGAAGTGATCTGAGTGGAGTCGTGAGCAAGAGAAAATCATAAGGTATCCTGCTTTTTGTCTCAGTGAGCTTCGGAGGTCAAAACCAGCTCCAACAAAAGCACATCAGCAGTGCTCTTCAACAAGTCACTTCAAGAGAGAGTGTTTGGCTTTACAAGCAGGCTCCTCCACGGGGTGTTTTAAATTACATCATAATTCAATAAGGATCATAAAGATTCTGTAGTATAAATCCTTTCCTGTGGAATATTCTGGAAATATTAACAGCCAGAAATATTTTTTTTCTGGTATTAGCACTGATACATTTTGAAAGAAAATTCTTTGTTAGCTAATACATTTTTTTTATTTTAGCTAAATAAAGTTTATTTAATTCTGCATTTCATACTACATTTCACTTTTGAGCAAATTTGCCATTTACAGTGAGATTATACCTATCTCTTTTACTTAAATAGGAACAATAAGGAAATCAGAGATAAATAGTACATGGTGCCTTAAGATTTAAGGAGGAACTGGATGATCATCAGCTGTGAAGATCAGGGCGCTTTATTTATTTATATCCAAATATAATACCTTAAATATTTGCATTTGTTTTAGTTACTTCCTTTTATTCTTGGCATAGATTTTATGACACAGGATCAGTTTTCTAATTTTGCATACCTGAAGTAAGTGAGAGTTAATATTTGGGCATATTTTATCTTCCTTAATTTCAAGCAAGGAGAGACTAATTTAAGTTCATAGGACTTTTTCATGCTAAGAGATACCTTATAAGTTATACTGTTCTCTACTTGGCAAGGCTCTTAATGTGCTAGCAAAGGAAAAAATTCCAAGTGATGGGTCTACCTGAAGAAGGGAAAGTGAAAGGAAAAGAACATGGAAAAGGAAAGGAAAAGTTGTTTTTGAGAAAAAAAGGTTTTTGATGGCTAGCAAACTTGAGAGCAGGAACAAAAAAGAATTGTTGATAATGACATTCATATAGTGCTGCTGTTATTTCACTGACAAGTGACATAGTTACGAACCACAATTAGTCCCTGTGTTGGAGTGGTGAACGTGGTGGTGCCGGGTTCACAGTTGGACTCTATGAACCTTAGTGGTTCTGTGTACTCCTTGACTCCTTCTACTTACACAAACAAACCACGTTATTGAGTATCAGAGTTTGATAGAGTGTTTACACAAAGGCAACAGTGTGAGACTTCTTGTGCCATCCTCTTGTCCTCATTTGGCTTATGATTATTTTAGATGTCCTCATACCTGGGGTTAAAGGCCCAACGTGTTTCTCCTATGTTTTCTGTGTGGTTGCACATTAGCTACAAATTGCTTTGTCATGTGCAACATGTCTGTCTGACAAATATTCCAGCCCCATAGGAACTGGAATAAAGCAGAGGAGGTATCTCATTCGCTTGTCTCTGTCATAATGCTTTAAAGACAACTGGGAAGAGAACCATGGGAAAACCCATTCTATATAATCTCCTCTGACTCTGAGCAGCCAGCTATGGAGCCTGATGTCCCATCTCCCAAAAAACTCAGAGTCGTCTGCAGCTGGAGAACAAGCAGGCTAAATGAGAGCATATGATGTTGTTTTGCATCCTGGCAGAGAGATGGCTATCATCCTAATTTTCCTCATGGAGAAATTTAGTAGGTGAACCAGGGATAGAATACTCATAAATGTCTACAAATGGAATAGCAGAGTTAAGGATGTTTACTCTAATCGGTTTACACAGAAGTAACAGTGATCTGAAACTGAAAAACTGAACGAAAAGCTGTTCTGAATATCCAATAGCATACTCTGCTCATCTTCAATTGTGTTCTGCAGAGGAGGCAAACAACTGGCATCGGGAGATGAGGAATCTAACACAGCAAGCCTGCAGACTGCTGGGTCAGAGAAAAGGATGGTTGATCCGGTTTGTCAGACACTTAAAATTTACATGCAGAATATCTAATAATTTGACTACTTCATTCCAAGTGCCATTTGTATTTGAAAGTAAAACTCTTCTGAAACAGAACTAGAGGAGATGGAAGGGAAAAAGCAGGAGGGAGAGCACAGAGAATTGTGTGAACAGCAAATATGGATGTGCTTTAGTGAAGAGGAAAACCTGGAGAGGGTGGGAGAAGGTAAACTTGTGCCATTTGCACATGATGCAAATGGCTCACACTGGTGCTCTGGAGAAGCATTTCTGTACATTGGCACTCATGTCCCACTTTGCAAAAACAAAACGATAAATTCTCTTTCTTAGAGAGAGAATCCTGCTCCAGTCACGCTGCAGCTTGTTTCCCACTGAAACGTGCTTCCCGTGTTGGGATTTGTCTTCATTTGTATCTTCAGTAATGAGGCCTTGGGCTGTGATGTGCTGACAACAAAACCATTCACCTGGGCTGCTCCTGACCTTGAGTTTGTCCCCATATACTTTTATTTATTCCCTTCACGCGTCCTTGGCTATGTGGCTTTTTGCACTTTTTAGAGGAAGCTGTGCAACCACCTGTTCTTATTGGCAGACTAAACTGGCGAAATGTTTCTCATAGGCCTGAGGCTGACTTACAGGGAAGGAAACAACAAAACAGAAGCATATTGTGCCCTTCACCACCCCTGAGCAATGAAGCACAGCATCGGAAGCTTTTGTAAGGCAGGTGGCATGCCAAAGTCCATGCAGGGGCTGTGCTGACCCTGGGAGTTTTGACTGGCTAAAGAAAACACATGTGATCACTTTTGCTGTTCTGCTGGTAAGCTATTACCATAGTGTTTAGATGTCACAAGCCTGCAAGAGTAGAAACTTAGCCGGTTTATCAAGCTGAACTGCCTTTTAAATTGATTTATCTCTTCTTGTTCCCCTGCCAGGTGTAAGCAGTTTGTGGTTTGCCTGGGGCCCTCAGCAGCAAGGAGAGGAGCAGCATGGCAGCTCTGCTGCTGGCCAGCAGCTGTGGGGGACTAGCTCCTCAGATCCCAGAAGCAGAGGTTTCAGTTTGGTCCCTGTGCTGCCAGTCACGCTCCACTGGTCACTGCCACCAGAGAGCCCTCCAGACTGAGCACTGCTGCAGCCCTGTGCTGGGTGACCCAGCTGTGTCTGTCAGCCACATTTCCTGCGGCAGCTTAGCACATACTGACACACAACCAACAACAGTTCAGTGACTTTGACAGGTTTCCTCCCACACTGCAGCACCTATGATTTGCAGCACCAAGTGCTGCAAATACTAAGCGAGGGAGGTTCCCTCTCCCAGGCTGTGTACCATCCAAAGCTGGAGGGATTGCTGCACGCCTGCTACTCATGGTCTGTGGCAGACCAGGATAGAGTTCAGAGCTTCTAAATCCTAGATTAGCGAATTAACAAGATTATCCTTTCACTTTGAAAACAAGATTGAGAGAGATTTTGGTAACGCCCAAAAACTAGTTACATTAAATTGCCTGGAACTCTAAAACATTTGCATTTTATGCTTAAGAAAAAAAACAACCTACCCACAACTCTAGTGGTAAAGTGTAAAAGCGCCACCTTGATCATACTGATACAGGCACATATCAGTTGCAAGGCTGTTTGAAAGTTATAATACTGACACATCTTTTATTTTTAATAGCTCCCATGACATTATGAATGCTTTCATAGTGAATATAACTTGTTCCATGAAAGAGCAGATGTCCTAGTACTTAAATACATGCTGCTGCCATGCCGAAGTCTTCTGCTTAACAGCATTAGAAGCAGCAGTTTGTCCTGATCAACAGCTCTGCTGATATCTTAGCTGCCACGGAGAGCCAGAACAGGTGGGTCTCCCATAAAAAAGAGTTTTTATGAGCCAGGTTCTGTACAAAGTGCTGGGTGTATGCAGTTCCACAGTGCAACTTCCGGCATTGGGTGCGTAGGCTTCTCTCCACATTTGCATTATAAAACTTTTCTGACATTTATGATATGTCTATATGAAGAATTGTGTTACACCCAAGCAATATAGCTGTAGCCTGGCCGAAGTAATGAGCTGTTGAAGGGAAAGAAAAAGTCACAGACAAATCCTAAATTTAAAATATTTCTTTGGCACGAAAGTCTATAAATACAGAGGTGCCTTTAGCTGATCTCTCACAAAAATCCAACGACACACTTTCCCTAGATTCTCTTGCAGCAGAGGTGGACCTCTTCTATTCCTTCCTCCTCACACCTTTTCCAACACACCAATTCCCTTCTTCTTAACAATATTGCCACCTGCAGCCTTTGCAGTTTTTGGGGTCTTTTGAGGATGAAGAAACAGGGTGCCCTCTGTGACCAGGTTCTTGCAGGTGTAACAACATTGCAGCAGATACAGCTTGTGCATGTCTGTGAGTATTGTGAGGATGTCCACAGACCGGGTTGGATGGAGTCTTGAGCAATCTGATCCAGTGGGTGGCATCTCTACCCACAGCAGGGGAGTTGGAACTACAAAATCTTTAAGATCCCTCCCAGCCCAAGCCATTCGATGATACTACGATAGGGTCTGGCCTGCACTGGGTTCCTTCCCCACACACTTTGGTCAAACCATGGCAGCACTTCAGTGCAATGACAGAGGTGTCAGGGCACCCAGACTGCTCCTCTCTTCACCGCAGAACATGGTGGATGGTCACTGTTAGCATCACACAGCAGCATACCCTCCTGTGCATGTGGGGGACTCATATACCCACTAAGAGACTACTTATGTACCCTCTATGGAGGCAAAAACTACGTCCATCCATGGGCCATCCATCACAGGGCTGGATGTGCATTCTGAATTTGGTGGGAGTTATGAAGAGTTTCATCACATCAGCTTTAAATTCAGTACATACCATGGAAGGAGCTTTGTCCGTGTGTCCCTTCAGTGTCCCCCTTAAAAGGCTTCCCTTGTTCTGAGCTGGTGTCGGAGTGCTTCATCTCAGCTCCAGACACCAGTTTCTGAGTACAATGGTGGCTGTGCCCAGAAGCTGCCAGGACTACCCAGCATGCCCTTGAGGAGAGAGGGGAGAAAAGATCGCGTAATTGTAAATGTGTTTGCTTGAAACCTGTGTGCTAAGAATATGAGCAGTGGAAAAACTACCATTAACATGCTTGCAGAACTGGATCTGTGTCCTCCCATCAGTATTTGTCACAATGAGAAAGAATATCCATGCTATCCAGTAAAACAGTAACAACAACAGCAAAAATAACAATAATACATCTTAGCCCAATTCCATGGGACTTTACTGCTTCATCATTTAGTTTATTAGTATGATCTGTATTTTCAGCAAAACTCAGGCAGGCCATGATAACGAAGGAGAGCAGAGCTGTACCAATGGCGAATGGCCAACTCCCAGTGTTACCGTATTTCCAAAGCAAGAAACTTCCACTTTCCCACCAAAATAAATTTTTAGTTGCTTAAATACACGTTTTTATTGTATTATTCCATTAACTTTTCCCAAGGTTTATAATTGGGATGAAATCCACTGTATATTGAAATCGGAAATATGCAATATCTAGGCTGTCTTTGGAATGTCCATGCTCCAGGAAGGTATTTTGTAGATTCAGAAATCAGCACACTGCTGCACACATTGCACAGTCTGGCTGCAGCAGAGCAGCTGTGGAACATCAGGCTGTTTCATGCTTCTGCCACTGCCTGTTGGCCAACAAGAGTAAATGTCACTTGTGTGCTGTGCTGCAGCCCACGCCTTAGTCAGGGCCAAAGTGCAAACCTCACAGCCTGGGTCAGGAGCAGGCAGCATACGCCTGTTGCTTTCCTTACCCTGCGAGGCTGGAGGCCCTGACTGCGGCATCACTGGGTCTGTCCTGCTGAGACCTCCTGCTCCCACTCCATCAGGAGAGCATAGCTTACCCAGCGTACAACAGCTGTCTTCCTCCAGGTCTGGGATCAAGAGGTTCCTCTTCCCATTACAGTGCTCTGTGTCTGAACTGTGTCTGCGCTGGAGAATTGAAAAAGTTTCTTTCTTTTCCCCCGCAGGGGGTTTTATCTTTGAAAACCGAATTTATGGAGAAAAGACTATGTAGATTCTGCTACTGTAGCCAACTCTTCACACCAAATTTTGTGATGTAGCATACCTACCGTATTTTTCCTCATTATAGAATTATTTAAGTGGGGAAGCTTTGATTCTGCACTACTGGACAAACTGTTGGCATAGAATTTTTTTCTTTCTTTTCCGAACTACTGTTATACATGGTGTTGACACTGAATCTTAAATTACCCTACATACTCATCTGACAATTTTGTATTGTGTTTTGGCCTAAACATGCCTTAATGCCACTCTTTTTTTTTTTGCTTTCATTTCACTTGTTAAATTCTTTTGCCTGGAAAATGCCACATGAACACTGGGGAGAAACACCTCAGTTATTTGAAAGATAAAAGTAGTTTGAAATGGAAGATTTTTAGAGCTGAACACACATGTCAGGGATGACGTTCAGTGGGAATTTAATAAGATCCTATTTTTAACTATCAAATTTAAATTAGTTAATACATATTTCTGAAAATACTAGCACATGGATATACCACCAGTTTTCTCAACTGATTGTCTATCAACTCAATCTTCTCAAAAGATTGTCTATCAACTGAGGTTAACAAGCAACACTGTAGGATTATTACAAATAAGCAGAACCCTAAAATGTATATTTACCCGCTTAACTTTGAAAGATTTGCACCCTCCTGAATATTTTAGAAAAACAAAATCTCAGTGGGCTTGAGAGTTCCATGAACTTAACGAAATCTTACAGCCACTTCAGTTCAGACCGTTTTAATTGAATATTTAGACTACTCTGTTTATTTGATTTGCTGTTTGCTTATTGAACGTTCATTTTAGTGTCCTCCTTCCATAAGGTTTTTTTCTCCTCAAAAGCAACAAAATACAATAGTGACATGTATAATACGGTTAGAACAGGGTTAATGATCCTGAGTGCTCATCATTGTCTTTTGCTGGATCTCTATGACTTCTGCAAAAGTCTGCATTTTTTTTCTATGAAGCTAAGCGTAGCATCATTGGTGGAGGTAATTGAAACAATACAATCCCACTTAGCAATTAATCAAGCAGAAGAATGGTTTAGGAAGAAAAACAATTATCAGTGTTCACAGACAGAGGAGCAATAAAAGTAGCAGTCCTTCTTGAACTGAAGCCAGGAGAAGTAGAAAACCATTGATACATATTTTTCCAGCAAATAAATACTTGAATTTACTTTTGGGTGAGCTTTCAGTTTTCTAATGAAGTTGAATGACCAAGAAAAAGATTATTGTATCTCTTTTAAATCTGCAGTAATGCCACAGCGCGAGTGCTACTCCTGGAAGTATTTTCTAAAAGCAATGCATGAATGAATACTGTACAAGCATCACAGAACAGATTTGGAACAGAATTTCCAGATTTCCAAACAGAATTTCCAGGGGCTGTTTGTTGTAGTCATAAAACCTGCTTTCCTGTGTCCTAAATAGGTTTTAAAAATCAGCTAAGATATCAAATTGTTACATATGTTGCAAAGTAATTCGTGCTAAAAATTAAGACTGCAGCATTTTTACTGAAGCTGATACAAATACCAGAGACATGTAGCCGCCAAAAATATGCATTTCAAATGGACCCCGACGAAGTACATTCCAAAGATGAGTATCCTGGAGAATTCCTTCATCTGGCAAGGCTCCAGCGATATGCATTCAATATGCATATATGATAAGATAGTATGTGTTGCCAGAAGAAATAATCCCAGCAAACAGAAGATATACATCTACTGGTTCCAGGAGCCTTTCAGCAGCAAGACAAGAAAAACTAAAAGATAAGATTAACAAAGCCAAAAATGTATAAAAAAGTACCCCACAGAAACAGCAGACGTGAACTGGAGGGGTTCAGAGCAGCTAGAGTCCGAATTCAGTTCACCCAGTGCCGATCGCCTGGCTCGGCGCTGTTTTGCTTGTGGCTTTTTCAAATTTTATACTTTGATTATTTAAAAAATTTGCTTTAATTATTAAAGTGGCTGATCCATTTATAACAAAATTATAATAATAACTACGTAATTACAAAAAACCCCCAACCCAACAAAAAACCCCAAAGCCCAAGCAAACAGAAAAAAACCCCTTACTTGTTCTGGTTGCTTTCTTCAGTTGACCAGAAAATGAATTTCTGTTCTTAACATATTACGTAAGTTGCATTAGCATAGATGCTCCAGAACTGTATTTTAGCCAATGTGAAAGAATTATCTTCAAATTTCTTCAAGTAAAATATTGCTTCAATGGTAGATGCATCCATAAAAATATTCTACTGGAGAAAATAGTACTGGATCTTGGGTAAAAAAAATTAAAAACCAATTGAATGGAATTAAGTAATTAATTGCCTCTTCTTCTTTTAATATATCAGTTAGCACTCCTAACATCTGAATGATTAGCCTGTATTTTACAGTCAAAATGCATGGCAAAAAAGAACTCTAATGAAATGTAATTATACTTTCACTATATTGCACTTGGCTTTATTATACTAAAAAAGCACATTCCTTTTCCATTCCAGCCTGAAGGAAATCAGTGCCATGTGATCTGAATGTCCATTTTCAGTAAGAGATCTAAACAAGTCTACCTCTTCAATATAGGTAATAGGGTTTGGAGATTCTTATTCTTTACTGCATACATGCCTATTATTGTAATCCTTAATTTAGTTTGAGGTCTAAGTGAGGAGGAAATTCCCAGCATTAACAGGTCCTGCTCAGAGTCTCAGGATTCTCAGAAGCACAGTTTAAATGAGAAAACCCAATGTACCGTTTCTGAAAAAAAACTTAATGCTGGAAAATAAAAGATCAAATAATTTCAATTTCATGATGCATATATAAAACTTAAGTTAATGTTGGTTTAAGGCATGCTGATTTTGAGTTTTCTGGTTGAAGACTAATGTAATGTTCATAACAGAGCATTTATTTTGTAACTGAAAACATTTTTAATTGGATTTTGGAAAGTATGACCATCTTCTAATGACTTTCAGTTGGTCAGAGAGTGGGCTACTCTATTACTTTTCCCATATGAAGCTATCTGCATTGGCGATTCTTAGTTGTTAAGTTCTAAGTTGTTTCTTAATGAATCTGCCGTTTTTAGAACTTTTTTCGAGAACATTTTGAAGAAAAAGAACTGTAGACTTACATTGAAAGTCTGTCTTCAATCTTTGGTCTACTGTATTTACTGGAACTGGTAGCTTTCAAACTTCTGCCTTTGCCTCTCTTCCCCTGTGCTGTCAAACTGCTGCGGGGCACTAACAGTTCTCTATGATCACTTGACTTGTGTAAAACTGTCTTTCACTTTTTGTGAAGTGACGGCCTGTGCTATAGATAAACAGAACATTGACCTCACACAACAGTGCCATTAGAAATGCTGTGTTTGTACTCAAACTAATTTTGTTCATTCTGTATATAGATACGAGGTCTTGTGTTTCTCTATTATGGGACATCCCATCTGGAAAATAATGGTATGTATTGCAGAAAATAAAAGAAGAGGACAAGTTGTTAAAGTGTAGTTAAATCAAGCACATTTTATCACTGCTGTGTTTACTTTATCTTTTTGTAACTGAAATCTGAAATCTACACAAAAATATCTGGTTGTGGGAGAGAGAAACAACAAAGTATTTCTGCAAGTTTTTACTCCCCGAACAGCATAAGGAATTAATTTTAACCTAGGTTTATGTTATGTAAATTGCCATCAATGGAAATGGGAAACTTGAAAGACAACTGTAAGACTGCTCCATGTAATTTTTAACCGCAGTGTGACTTGTCTGCTCTTTTAATATTTTTATCAGCAAAGTTTAGTAAGTAGCTGTGAATGTCGAAGCAGAGTATTCATAAAAGATGGATTTTACAATTATGTTGGCTATATAGCAGCCTTCTTCAAAAAGACACTGCTCTTTAAAAATGGTCAGCTTCAATATATATGAAAATGTTTCTTAAAAAACAGAACACAAAAGAAACCACAAACAAACAAAAAAAAAACAAAAAACAAGAGTATTTGCACAGTATTTTTTAAAAATGCCTAGTGAATAAATACCACTCCCTCTTTCTCTATATGTATAGTTCTTTCTCTGTTTAAAATTTATGTAATTTAGACAGCAAAGATCGCATGAACTGAAACTCTCTTTTATTATTCAGTAGTCAGTAAAGAAAAATGAAAAAGTGTACAAAACATTCAAAATTACAAATATACACATACACTGACAAAATGTTTAGTACTTCAGTTATATAAAAGGCTGCAAGTCACATTAAAAAAACCAGTTGTGTGCAGTATGATTCATTTGGATGCCTCAATATATTTAACACCTGAATAATTAATTTCAAGCATTAGAGAACAACTAAAATATACCCCAGTTTAATTTTTAACCTAGGCACTGGATGAATAGTATATCTGAGTCTATCTTATCAAGTACAAGCGAAACATCCTTCATTTAGATGGGTCATGTTCACTGCTAGTACTGCCACAGTTGATTTTTCCTACATCTGTGATGAGAATTCTCAAGCAGGATAAATTACCAGAATCCTAGGGCCTCCATTGTAACTGTACTTTCTGTGAGTAACACATACAGCTCACGGATGAGGAAGTATTTAGGAATCTTACTTCCCCTAAAATAAACGGAATTAAATGCCAAAATACACTTATTGGCTCTAGATTCTAGCCTTTTATTCAAAAGTCTCTTATCATTTCAGTCTTTCATCCTCAAGTGGCTGTAAACAACTACAAGGCTCTGGTAGAGCATTGTAAGGCTGAAAACAGAAAAGTACTGAAATCCAATTTAAATCTCATGCCAGAAGTTCCAGAGACCTGGTGTTATGTATTTATTGATTTCATTAAGTGTAGTATGATATTTGTGTAGGTCGGCAGTTTTATTTTTGGAATGGCATGCTGGGCCAAAAGCGAGTATTTTATTATCTACCTCTTCTGTCCTCTCCTTACCCTTCCCTCCTCTCTATCCCTTCACTTACTAGTCTCCCTCTCCTTTGTGATTACAAACCACAGACTTAATGACTTTCTCCCTTTTCACAATCCTTTGGCTGTCTTTACCTCATTTTCCATCAGACTTCATCACTCTTCAGTAAAGTCCTAGGAGTAAAGAGAAAGATAGCCTGAAGAGAGAGATGGATGATGGAGTTGATGAAGGGGTGGTATGACTACTGCACTGTGATAAGAAAACACAGACATGGCAGCTTTATGCCTAGCATGGTATGCGCCCCAACTGCATTTCCCTGCTTAGGCTGCCGAATGAGAATACCTGCGTTTTCCCAGACATACGTGACTACACTGATTTTGAAAATTAGTTCACCTCCTTTCATTTTCTTTTTCAGCTTCCCTGTTGTCCCAAGACTAAGACCACTGGATATCCTTCTGTTCTGTTTCATAATATTAATTTTCATTTGTATCCTTCATTTCTTCCCAGTTGTACATTTACTTGAGAGTACATACTAACTGCTCACATCCATTTTCCCTGTAGTGACCAACAGGTATTACTTTGTAAGTATTATTCCTCATGTTTCTCAATGACAGCAGCTTCTCCCTATACTGTAGCTTTCTTAGCCATACCTGTACTTACATTTCTTTCCTAAAGGATCATTCCTACAGTTTTCAGAGTGCTGACTCTTCCATTACAAGAAAAATAACATTTGCATTTCCAGAAGCCTGTATGCACATGCAGCACGACTGGAATTTACCAGGACTTTTATCTACTTCACACACAAGAAAATAAAGCAACTGTTGAGACACCTGCATGGTATTTGGATGTGGTAAAACTGGCCTCTTCTCCACTCACTCCACAGTGGGACTGGACTTACCTATTACCAAGGCAGCACTCTTCACCAGCAACCAAAACACCTGTTTATCACTCTGAATGACAGCTGAACTACTTCATTCAGCTTCAGGAAGGTCTTCAGTATTCATTAGCAGCTAAACAGTCTCCTTTTATTGCGGTCCCATAAATAGGAGAGAGAAGGCAGCACTGGCTCTGGGTGATTTCCCTCTTTATGCAATCATTATAGGAAGAAAGGATTCATAGGACATTTTCTATATGTAGTGCAACAGCAGCAGTCTAATCTCCTCTGGAAGCATAGTCACTGCTGTCAATGTTGTAATAAGGGACAAGATAGCTATAAAATAATAATTTTGGCTTCTTAAATTCAGTTCTCCCTGAATTCCCCTAAGAAATGCTTTTTTCCAGTGAAGCTTGGATACTCAAAATTTCAGTAGCTTAACAGTGGCTCATGCCTCTTCTTTTATTAGTAAGGGATGATGGCAGAGAACTTTGATACATTTGCTGCAACTTTTCCCTTCTAAGCTCAAGGAGTTGAGAGGAAGGGAAGGAAGGAGAAGATGTGTATGGTGGGAGAGGAGAGCAAGGGAAAGAAAGGAGTGTTTTCCAGTGAATATCTGAGAGTGACTGAACTATTGCGTTTGCTGAGACATTATTTTTAACTAGCTCTTGAAACTTCTAGCATGGTCACTGCCTGGAACACACAAATGAAGGCAACTGAACTGAGCAGTTAGGGAAAGAAGAGATCTGCAGGGTGCAGCATGCTGTTAGGAGCAAAGGAGTTTTAAATGCCTACAAGTAACACTGCAAGTCATACTCCTTCACCTGAGAACTACAAGACTGCTACCTCTTCCATAACTTTTCACATTAATAACATATTAATGAGGCAAAACAATGAGATTTACTGGCTGATGTTCCCTTCTCAGGATTGCCAGCAAAAGTAGTCCATAAGATGGGCAAATTGAACACCTGTCCTGCTCCCCTTGCATGTATCCAGCCAAGACACCCAGCCACTCAGGCAAAATGGTCCTGGCTTTTATGTGATCCTTGTTGACAACATCATGTATCAGCCTCGGAGTCCTCACTGTGTACACTGGCATCAGCACTGCCTACTGCAAACCAGCTTCGGTACATCTTTCCTCGACAAAACCCAGTCAGGCTTCTCCTAACGTAAGCAGCTAAAAGGAGAATTACTGGTAATCTATTTTTGATCTCCGGAAGTGGATCATGGTATTTTATTTGGCATGGCAATAGAGCGCCAGGCCATGTGCCGTGAGCTGCCTATGGCAGCCAGAGATGGTGGTCCTCATTTCAACAAGGTGTAAGCTCCTTCCGCTTATGAAGAGGGTGTTTCTTGTGATGGTCTGTAAGTGCCCTCTGAAGTTCTGGATCTGATTTCTGCATTCAAGGAGATGAAAAGGGCTTGCCATGCTGTGTTGTGAGCCTGCAATGCTGTAACAAGGAAATAAAGTTCAGGGGGAAGTAGGGCCTTTCTTACCTTCCTAATCATTCCAGCATATTCTCAGCTTCGGAAAGGCAGGAAGGCAGTAGTTCAGTAGAACATTATGCGTGCCTCATTTAATAAGCTTCAGATGGGTACGTAGGCTTTACCTTATCTCAACAGTGAGGACATACTAAAACTGTATCACATGGAATTAAAGTGTTTCAATGAACACAGAGTTAGTGTACTTTTCAGATTCAGTGTAAACAAGCCCTTAGGTAATGGATCTAGAGACAGGTGTAGCATCTTATTTCAATTAGCAATATCAGTGAAGGCGATAAGCTTACTCCTATGAAAAATATCTCTGCATTTGAAAAGGCAGATCCTTATAGTTTAAATCTCTGTGAAAGCAGTATGCCTGGTAAATTACCTGACTTTCTGGCACATCACTTACATATGTGTGGTTCACATAGCTTTTGTGTCTATATATTTTTATTGACATTTATCTGTCTTAAAATCAAAGAGAAATTAAATCTATGCCATAAGCATTTTACACTGTAAGGGTGAATGCTTTCACTTCAATATTTGTGCACATACATATAAATATACATACACATATATATACATACACATATACATACCTATATATATGTAAATGATACATATTGATTTATATACATCTCATAATATTTCAGATTTAGGCTTTTGTGGATTAATTATACTAATGTGTGTGTGTGTGTGTGCTTATATATATATACACAGAACTCTGTTTTATGATTGTATTACCACATAAAGACATGGCTGAACTACAGGCAAAATAGCTTATATAGTAAAAAAACATATGTGATGGAAAAGAACACAGCCACACCTTGGCAATTTCCCATTTCTTCAGACTATGCATAAGAAAATGTCTGCATAGTTCTAAAATGCTGAACAGCCTGACAAGAACAGTGCCATTTACATTTGGGTGTCTTAAAAAGCAGTTTATGAATATTCACATCTTAGAGGATTATTTTCTCTCCCAAAGGTCTCTCGGTGGTGCAGGGGCTTAATCCAAGATGGTTTCTGTCAAAGATAAACAAAGAACTTAAAACCATAACAATTGTTTCTCTCATTTAATACAATGTTGATACACCTAAATAGGTAGTTTTCAGATGAAGGGGCCTACTACTCAAAAGGAACTGTGGAAATCAGCAGGGGGAAGCAACCAAAGCTTGAAAATATTTTCAAATGTGTCCCTTTTACCAGTAATGGCAGCGTGTTCATGAATTACTCATGGGAAAGTGTTTTAAAGAACTGTGCCACTAAACCTCACCTGAACTTCTCCACAGATTTCCACTGCTAAATTAAGAATTTATTGCCTTCCCTGTGCTAGAAGTTGAACATCACCTTTCTAGATAACATGGCTGGCAAAAAGTGACAATGCAAAATACTTCATGGAGGAATCCACAAATCAACAAACTCTCCAGAAAATTAGCCACTATGAGAGGCACACTAGAAAAAAGTCTCTGAACTGCCTTGCAAGGAGCAGGCCTTGCATTTGAATTAACCTCCCGAATACCACCTATCAATCTAATGCAAAATGGAAGCCCTTATTGATAAAATGTTCCTGTCTATTGCATAATACTCAATGCCGGTACAGATACAAAAAATTGTTAGATAATTAGCATTTACTAAAACACGTCCTTGAAGATTTCATCTTCCCCGCATCTCTTTTTAAACAACTGTTCCAGTGTTAAACTCACAATCCAAAGCAGACTTCCCCTGTACTAACAAACATTCATTAGAATGAAACCTTGCTGGCACAGCCGAGCAATACTGACGTATTTAACATAACTGATATCAGTGCCCAAAAGAACCATTAATTTCCATGGGTTTTCTTCATACACTCTCTAAAATGTGAAATATTACACTAAGTACCACACATCCTCGTGAGAATTACTTGCATGAAACTAATCAACCATTATTCACTACAATGAACTGACACAGATAACAGATCATACACAAAACACAGCAAAGGGTAGAAGAATATTTATTTCATTTTAAAAAATAGTCCATCTCTTGCAGAGACCAGGGGCTAACAGGGGACCTACAAATCATGTTTAAAAAATAATCCTGGGAACTACCTTCTTAACGGAGACAATAGCGATATTATTTTTAAAGCTGACAGTTTTCTTGCTGATTCATCCTCTGTACATTCATGTCAGCAGCTGTTTTCTCACCAGTGGTTTAATTGATTAAAATAATTTTATTATACTAAAACCAATACATCCCACTTGTATTTAGTTTGGGTTTTCCTCCTTCTCAGTTCTCATTAATGATGTCAGTCAAGTCAAAAACTTTGTTTTCTCCATTTCTATGAGTTGATCTAATTAAAGGTATCACCTCTTCTAAACCTTGTCTAATTTATATCCCACAAAATTCATTGAGGGCCTCTCTCACCTGGGCCGTGTGTCTGTTTAATCTGAATGTATGCTGTTTAATCACAACGCTAAGAAATATGTTCATGGAAATTGGTTGAGTCGATGTTGTCATGATGCTCAGATGTAATCTCTGCTACACTGATAACGGCATGGTTAATCAGAAGCTATGAATTTTCACCTTATTTTAACAAAGTAAAGTATTTAAAATATTTTTTTTTAGAAATAGAAATAATTACACTTCTAGACTAAAGCGCACTTCTCAAAGTACTTGGTTAAGCCAAGCTCTCTGTTGGGTGCTTTCGCTTGTTTGCAGGCAACTTGATAGACAACTTTTTCACTTTTGTGGCCTGGAAAGTCACTATTTCCTTATTGATGTAGAATAATACTATAGAATATACGTGCAATGTAAAGATGTATAAAAACATCCTTTGACGGAGGAAAACAGTAGATGAAACCTGTGAATTAAAACATTAAAAATGTATTGTTTGCATCTACCATGCCTTAGAACATAGGACAGATATAACTAAAAAAATATCTATTTTAGATCTTAAAAAATACTTTGAAACCATTCTTGTCAAAGGAAAATTAAAAACATCTATAAAGTTTCTATAAGGTTTCAGTTATACTAATGATACAAGTGCAATTTTTGATATTTTGTTTGTGCAAAGGGGAAGGGATAAAATACTTGAAAAAGGAGAACATTATAGCACTTAGAACTATGACATATCTATTGTGTGGGGAGAAAAAAGGCAAAAAAATAAGTAAAAAAGGAGAACTGAAGACTTCATAAAGAAGATAAATGGGGAAGACAAAATTATTCTTTTTTAATTGAACTTAGAATTGAATTTCGTATATAATGACAGAAATCTGCAATTGCTCTAACACATTCTGAGAAAAGTAATTATTTTACCTAAAATGAAAAAATCTTTTATGATGAACCATATTTTGCAAGTGGAGAACAATCAAAAGGATGTTTTTTAAACTCTCCTAAAAATGTTCCATGGTGGCTTTTCTAGAAATCAAACTCTTTTCTTAAGGTACAATCAAACTCTTTTCTCAGTTTAACCTGCCAAGAGACAGGATAGTTCATCTCACTGGACTGTTTGCATATCCTTGCTTCAAAAGGATTTACCTTGTGATTCCAAACATGGTAGTCCACAAGAAATTCAATTTGAAATATCATCGAACCAACACTGAAGACAAGAAATCATACACTGCTGGCATTTATTTTTACATGACTAACATTATTCACAGGAAAAGACAACTGAAAGGTAAAAATTTTACATGTGAATACACACAACAGTGTTGCTAAAGACTACTAAGAGATTTGTGTTGTCAGCCTTAGCACCTTCTAAGAAAAATTAATTGTCAAAATAGAGGTAAGCCATAAAATGTGAAATAAATGCATTTCATCCTACAGTTAGAGAAACCTGGTTTTATTTAATGGTTGTGTGATGGTGGGTCCTACAGAGCTGGCATAACTGACTTTCTGTAGAAAAGTATTCCAGATCTGACGAGTAGGTGCTACAGCACACTTTTAGGATTTCTATTTGGACACAAACATCCTCAACAGCACTAATTGTTACCCTTCTAAGGACAGAGGATCCTTCTTGGATCCTTCTAGGATCCAAGAACTTAGCAAAGGCAGTCCAAAACTACCATCATTGCATAGGCAACATACTGAGCATGTGGCTTATTTTAGGCAACTTCACAGTTGGCTCTTTCTGACAGCTTCATGTGTAACTCTTCGTCTTAACCTTGTAGGCAAAGGATTTGTGGTTATGATCTACAGATGTCAGTGTCCTCACACAGTATGGCTTCATTTTCATCCCTTTCTCTTTGTTTTCACCAGCACAGGATTTATGTGGTGGCATCAGCTGTCAAAACAGACCCTTAGGCTAGGAGGCTGCAGCATAGCTTAAAATCAGTGTTAAGGAGACTGTCCAGGAGCACAGCAGTCCAAATCAGGCAAGAGTAAAAGCACCTTAACATCACCTTTTTGTCTTTTCTCCTCCATGTGAAATGCTCCTCCATGTCCCAGGTGTTCCCCAGAATTCACCAGCTCTCCCACGGTAACCAAGTAAGATAGATACAAACAAAAAGTCACAATAAAATGTTTAAAAATAACTCTAAAACATTCCTAACCATTTCTAGAACACAGCCTATACGAAATAGGTTGTGGTGTTACCAAAGTTTTCTATTGGTACTTGCATAATATTACAAAACTTAGTCACACAATGCACTTACATTCATCATTTTGATTTTACTATTTGAGGAACAAAGCATCCGAATACGGAGAAAACTTATTTGTATGGTGTATTTAGCCAGTGTAAATTTGGGATTGTATTGAAGTTAGACTGAACAGAGGTTGTTTACTTAGCTTCTCTTCAAATAAAGTAGATATGCGTTATGCATTTAGAAGTTATAGCAACACACTTCCAAGACTTAATTGCCACTGACTTATACCAGCTTTGTGTTAATTTCACCAGTATAAGAGTGGTGTCATTCACTTGTGAACCACGTAAATTCAGAAAATGTTACAGTAAGATATTCTGGCAAATTTAAATTATGGAATATTTAAAATAAACTTCAATATGTACTTGTAAAAGAACAGATTAGTTATTGCCTCTGTGTCTTTCAGGCAGTCATTACTTCCACTAATTATTACTTAATATTTATATTGCAATCATGCCTGGAAGTCCCACTTCAAATCAATTTGAAATCCACCGTTCAAGTCACTACCTGAGCATTTAATAAGCAGAAGCGCTTACCCCAGAGGCCTTTCAATCTATTTCCTGGAAAAGCGGAAACATGCGATCGCAATGAACAACAGTAGTAAGAACAGGGAAAAGCAGCAATTAAACCCTGATACTCAGAAGAAACTATGTAGTAATTGTTCAGACCACGTAACTCCTGAAAGAGGCAAACATACAGGTGACTGTTTCACCAAATGTTCTTTCAATTTAGCTGCATGTTGTCGCAGTATTTACTAATGCTCCTGTTCCAATATAAAAATAGAAATTAAAATGAGAGGAGGTTGGGCTTGATGTCCAGCATGAAAGTGTCATTTAAACATTGTTTAAATGTTTAGTGGGATCAGATGCATAGTCTCACTTGAAAGACTCATTATGTAACACTGTATTTTGTACTTTGTGCACTTAATCTGTAATTATTTGGTAACTGGGATACCAGCTCTGGGAATTAATGTTGCTGGGGACTCTGTTGGAGCTGTAATCTAAATACTGTCTTGATATTTATAGCACTTTTAGATCCCTGGGATGACTCCTGGTATTTTCTTAATTCGTATAGATAGTTGTATCTCGTCTGTGCAAAATGTAGTTGTGCTCCAGCTAGCTGTAGTTTCAGTAGACTTTAGCTAGGCTTTTATTTTTGATGGCTAAAACTGTAACTGAAACAGCATCTTACATTGCAACTAACCTTAACAACTATGGGAGATTCACCATCTGAGCAACAGCTACTATAAATTCTCACACCCATCTATTACTCTGCTGCACTAATAAATGCATTGGGCAATTTGCCGTAAACATTTCCAAAGAATATTTTCACATTAAAAAAGTTATGATAATTTACGTAAAAAAGTACCCTGAAGAGTTCATGATGGAGGGCACCAGTTACAGAGAGTTATTCGCATTAATTATGATAAGGACATATTATTTGGTATTGGACAGGAATGATCAATCTCTTCCAAGAGATTTAAAAAAATTAGTAATTTTATTATAGCAGCAGTGTAGGGCACCAGTGTAGGGCACTATAGTGAGAAATTCTAAATCTGTTGTCAGTGGGGGTAAAGTTCTCTTGCTTGGCCTTAGTCCAAATCTGACTCATTTGAAGAAAATGGCTTTTCTGAACAAGAAGAAACAGAAGTGATTTAATGTTTTGGGAAATATCTATATATACACATATAATTCTCTTTTTTATAAACTCTGATGACTACATTTTATTTAGTTTAATTATTTAAACTTAGGCATAGATGCAATCCCCAAAGTTGGGCTGTATACTCTGCAAAGATGGAGAAAAGTAAAGAAACAGTAAGTGAATATTATTATCCTAGTAGAAATGCATGGTTATTTTCCATACCTGTATACAAACTGGATAATTGAACATACAATTCCCACACACAGCCAAGAAGTTTAAAATAAATAACAGGATTGTTAAACACAGCGGATTTTTTATTAAATGTGATCATCTGTATGTTTTGTTGCTAAAGATTAAACCCTTCATGCAAAGCCCTACAAGAAACTGGATGAAGCAAATAATGATCCTTAACAGGAAATATCAATTGGAGTAACTTCCAAGGACCGGTAGGGGTATAAAGGACTTTTCACATCTAGTCATACGTTAAAATCAGGGGCAGGTCAATACTAACGTGACATACCATTTTCCTTTGCTGTTCAGTAACACGGCATTTTTTAGCACTTTGCCAATTCCTCAGTAAACAGATTATCATAATAAAACACTATTCCATCTTAGTTGGTGGCAGTCCCAATAGAGTAGCCAGGGATTAAATGAGCGTGAAAACAAAACTACCTCTGTCCTTAGATTTGGTCTCTGCTGAGCACAATTAAGGAGCATAAGGTGAGCAGCATGTACAAATCCACCCTGCTGTCAGCTTCATGTGCTGTGTTGTGGCTGAGCAGAACTCCAGGCTCCAGGACTGTTAAAATGGCATATTGCATACACAATAGGTTATCAAATAGCCATTTCGAACAATCCAGGAAATTAAACAGAAACTCACTGTTTCTGTTTGGATCACAACTGTACTACTGCAATCCAAACTCGACCGATACCAAAGCCGTGTGACCTATGCACTGCCTGCTTTTCAAACCTGTATTTGTACATGACTCTGTCAGTCAACACGCATTTTCAGTACCATTGGATTGCACTGACAGTGATGAAATACTTGGAAGAGAAAGTACCGCAGCGTTCCAGGGTTTACGTGAAACAGTGCGACAATATGTGCGGCATTATTTTAATTGTTGTTGTTTGCATCCAAGTTTAATGTAGCATACCCGAACACCAAAGCGTGGGCGGAGGCTGTCAGTTTTTCCCTTGGGTGTGTTCGTTCCCTCAGACCCTGGTAACTCCGAGTCAGGAAGCACAAGGTGCGATGGAGCAGGGGTGGGATGGCCACGAAGGCGCAAAGGCCAAGGCCTGATGGCGGAAGCCGGCGCCTCAGCGCTTTCTACAGAGGCTGTGCAACCATTAAATTAGGAAGCTCAGCTGCTAACGAGGAAACTTCTATCATTCAGGACTGAATTTGCCTGTGCGACTGACACTCCCCGGCAGACGACAAACTAGGACAGGCCCCAGCCCGGGCAGCGGCGGGAGGAGCCATTCCGCGGCGGCGAGACACATCCCCCGCCCGGCGCCGCTCCCGCCTCCCCCGGGCCCGCGCCGGCCCCAAC